>CM038141.1:188090551-188653894 GCA_021437245.1 Aegilops speltoides | reverse complement strand
CGATGGAGCCACCACTGTGGAGTGCCACGCACCCTCATGCAGCACGACCATCCGCCCGCGTCTCTGCGAAGAGCTTAAGGCTGGCGTGGGCGGGATGAGCTGGAGCTGGGCACAGGCGCAAGCTCTCCCGGCAAGCACCTTGCCGGGTCTTGATCTGCCTGCCTGTGGAGCTTGTCGGCCTCAGGACTTGCCGCCTCTTGCCCTCGCCTGGGCGCCAGAGTAAGCGCCGAGGCGTGTCTCTCGTGATGTAGTCTTCTAATCTCCCGGCGATGCTCCTCTCGCTGGGGCTTGCATGAGTGACGTAATCTTGAGCCCGAGCGGCCTTCCCGCAAGCCTCTTGCCGAGTCTTGATTTTCTATCTTGTACACTTTGTTCTTGAATGGCTTGGTATGGAGCGTGGAATGGTCTCCGGCAAGCATATGGTGGATCCAGCCACGGGGCTGCGGCTGCCCGTGCACAAGTTGGGGTACTGAGGTACCCCCTACCTTAGTACACCGACAGGGAGTCATGTAATAGGGTAGAAATAACGTTGTCTTGCCGTGCCATCGTTCATATTTTTGGTGCTCAACACTGTTAAGCCGCCATCTTATATTTACCCGTATCATACTTATCGTCTGTTCTCCTTATACTTTAGCAAGTCTCTGAACTGCCCTGCACACAGGAATAGATCACAAGATCGCCTGGGCGGCTTACCGCAAGGCGGGTCATAATATCTTTAACCATTAATATGGAGAAAAAGTCACATATAAGTCTGTTGTGAAATATAACTTTGAAACACAACTATAATATCATACCTGTGAGCTTTGGATTTGTACTGCCGGTTTATGTGACCTGAACAATAAGGGTGATAACCCAATTTGTGGAAACCAACACTTCCAAAGATATGATGATTCTCATATGTTGGCGAATTATCATCCAAAATTAAGTCAGGTAAAATTTAAACCATACTTATACTTAGATCTTTGAACAAAAAGTCTCAAGTCAAAATAAAGGCTACTTTCAAATAAAACTTAAACCAAATAAGAAGAAACAATCAAGGCTCCTGATTCGAATACGATCAGTAAACCGTCCCAAAGGGGTTAAGCTAGGATTTGAATATGATCATGTAGCCCCCAGTGGCTTTGGCGTTGCGCCAATCAAGAGGGTACCGACAGCTATGTTCTCTTTGGTTTGAATACGACCCATGTTTGAACAGGAAACCCCCTAGTGACCTTGAGAGTTTTTTAACGACTCTGATTCGAATATGATCAAAGTCGGACCCAAAAGGGGTTAAGCTATGATTCGAATACGATCAAGAAGCCCCCTAGTGAGTTTGGCAGTGTGCCGATCAAGAGGGTACCAACAGCTATGTTCTCTTTGGTTCGAATACGACCCATATTTGAATAGGAAGCCCCCTGCTGATCATAAGTTTTGACGGCTAGATTCGAATACGATCATGAACCGGACCAAGAGGGTTAAGCTAGATTCGAATACGATCAGCCCCCGATTGGTCATTTGAAATGATAATGATGAAGACATATGACCATTGAGGATGAAAAGGACAGAGGTCCTGCTTTATTACTTATCATAATATATACATCTTCAAAATATGTACATCATGAGAGCCGGTGGCTCAAGTGTAGTAAGGCCGCAGATGCATGATATTCCACGGTCGGCGGGTCTCCTCCTCCGAATTACGTAAGTCTTTGTGCTCCCGAACATCGATAAGGTAGTATGACCCGTTGTTCAAGTTCTTGCTGACCACAAAGGGCCCTTCCCAAGGTGGGGATAACTTGTGTGCATCAGTTTGATTCTAGATGAGTCGGAGTACCAAATCACTTTCCTGAAAGGTTCTGGACTTAATCCGACGGCTGTGATAGCGGCACAGATCTTGTTGGTAAATCGCCAAACGGGCTGCTGCCAAGTCACGCTTTTCATCTAGCAGGTCCAGTGCATCCTGACGAGCTTGTTCATTATCAGCTTCAACGTAAGCCGCCACACGGGGCGAGTCATGCCGGATGTCACTAGGGAGAATCGTCTCGGCTCCGTAAACCATGAGAAAAGGTGTATAACCTATAGACCTATTAGGAGTAGTATTGATGCTCCATATCACAGAGGGTAACTCCTCAACCCAACAACCAGGCGTTCGTTGCAAGGGAACCAAAAGCCGGGGCTTGATGTCTTTCAAGATTTCTTGATTGGCTCTTTCAGCTTGACCATTGGACTGAGGATGAGCCAGTGATGAAACATCAAGCCGAATATGCTCACGTTGACAAAATTCTTCCATGGCGCCTTTAGATAGATTGGTACCATTGTCAATTATAATGTTGTGTGGAAAGCCGAAGGGAAATATCACCTTCTTCATGAATTGAACCGCCGTAGCTGCGTCACACTTACTAACTGGCTCTGCCTCAACCCACTTTGTGAACTTGTCAACCGCCACCAAGAGGTGGGTCTTTTTATCTTTCGACCTTTTGAAAGGCCCAACCATGTCAAGTCCCCAGACTGCAAACGGCCAAGTAATTGGAATCATCCTTAACTCTTGAGCCAGCACATGAGCATGTCTCAAGAACTTCTGACAACCGTCACATTTACTAACCAGATCCTCGGCATCAGCATGAGCCTTCAGCGAATAAAATCCATGCCGGAAAGCCTTGGCCACAAGGGATTTTGACCCGGCATGATGGCTACAATCCCCTTCATGAATCTCACAAAGAATTTGTTGACCTTCCTCAGGAGAAACACAGCGCTGAAACGCCCCAGTGACACTGCGATGATGCAACTCGCCATCGGCAATTGTCATTGACTTAGACCGCCGGGTTATATGCCTAGCCAAGGTTTCATCCTCAGGCAACTCGCCCCAGGTCATATAAGCCAAATATGGCACCATCCAATCTGGGATGACATGAAGAGCTGCCACCAATTGTGCTTCCAGGTTAGGAACAGCCAAGTCTTCCTCTGTAGGCAATTTGACAGAAGGGTTATGCAGAATATCCAAGAAAGTATTAGGTGGCACCAGCTTACGCTGAGACCCCAGCCAGCTTAAGGCATCAGCCGCCTAATTCTTTCTGCAGTCAATGTGCTCCACTTGGTAACCCTTGAAAAGTCCAGCAATGGCATCAACTTCACGGCAATAAGCTGCCATGAGAGGGTAGTTGGAATCCCACTTGCCTGAAACTTGTTGAGCCACCAAATCTGAGTCGTCAAAGCACCTTACCCGGCTTAAGCTCATCTCCTTGGCCATCTGTAACGCCCGGATAATTAGGCTACAGTAAAACTCTCCTGATGGTGCCATGTCATCTATGTTACTGTTGCTAATTAAGTGGTAGTTCAAAAAACATTGCAAATTCAAAAAATGAATTAGCGACAAACACCCAAAGCTTTCAAAGTCAAAACAAAAATGTTCGGTGGGTGCCAAATATTGCAATGGTAATTATGGTGAAGTAAACACATTTTAGAAAATGCCTAATTACTTTGAAATGAAATAAAAGCGAACAGAAATAAACAAAAAGAAAAGTGAAAATAAAACAAGGAAACCCCTAAACCCCACAGGCCAAGCGGGTAGCTAGCTAGCTCGCCGGCCCACTCCGCCCATCCGCCAACTGCCCGCCTCCCCTATCGCCTCCTTCCTGTTCCCCGACTGGGTCGAATAGGCGCTGGTCTCGCACCCTCTCGCCTGACGACGACGCGGATAAGGCCGCACGCCTCGCGCCTCCTCGGTCCCTCCTCTCATTCGCCCCACTCCCCCTCGGTCCCTCGCGCCCCTCGATCCACCGCGCCCCCTTGTTCCTCCAGAATCGAAAGCACCACCGCCATGGCTCCGGCTAACCACGCCACCGAGCCCACCTCGCCGCCCCACGGTGTTCTCAAGGGCCGCCGACGTCCGCCTTCTTCGTCAGTGCAACACGTTGGGACCGAAGCCACCGCAACGCCCACGCCGCCGTCTTCCTCCTTCGCTTCAACAAACGCCGCCGTTCTTCTTCGCCTCCGTGACGCCCTGCAGCTACTAACCCATTCACGCCATCGTGCGTGCCGCTAGGTGAGCTTCTCCTCCCGCTGCTCTTCGTTGGCCCCTAGTGCTCAGAGCCGGCCGCCGCCATTGCCGAGGCTCGTCGCCAAGCAGCGGCATACCCTAGCCGCCGTAGCTACGACCGCCGCCACGCGACGCTCGAACTCGCCGTTGCACTCACGGGTTCCTAGGAGCCCAACGCGCACAAGACTAGCCTCCCGTGCCTCCTAGCGTGTTTCCGCGGGACCCGATCAAGGCCGCCGCTGCTGCTGCCGCGTCGCTTCCCTTCCGGTGACCAATGGTCACGGGGCCGAGTTCGTTGTTTCTCTGGCGTCGCGCAGTCCTCCCTAGCCTTCCCATTCACCCCGGCGCTGTGTCGCCATCTTCATCACACGCCCGAACCACCTCGCCGCCCGATGAGCCTCGGCGCTCGACCGGCCACCACCGCCTCTACAACCACCCCCACTCACTCCGCCGTTTCTTGCCGTTCGAGCGACCGTCCCGCCGACGGTGCCCCAGAGGTGATTTTTCCTCCACCTCCCGAGCCGCGCGTTTTGGCTCGGCGGCTATCCTCCCATGCCGCCCATCGACGTGGCTAGGCGGGCCCCACCCCCGGTCATCGTCAGGCTCAGGGGCCCTAATCGCCACGCCGACCAAGTCATCTCGCCGATGTGGCAGCTATCGCCATCGACATGCGGCCCCATCCCATAAAACAAATAAAAACAAATAGATAAACAGCTAATTAATTAAATAAATTAATTAAAACCTAATCTCTCACTGACTACTAGGCCCTACCTGCTAATTAACCCATTTAATTAGTTTCAAAACCCTGTTAATGCCCCTGACAATGACATGTGGGTCCCATCGACCCACACATGCAGTTTGACTGGTCAACCGACCAGTTGACCTGCTGACATCACTCTGATGTCATGCTTGCGTCATCAGACACTGTTCTGGATAATGTTGGCTTTAGATAAATAATTAAAATCGGAAAATGATTTAAATCTTTAGAAAATCATATCTTTTAATCCGTAACTTCGGATGAAAATACTTTCTACATGAAAGTTGCTCGTAAGCGACGAGGCGAATCCGGATCGCAACCCGCTCGGTCGCGACACACCCCTAGCATGCGAACACGCAACTTTCCCCTCCGGTTCACCGGTCTGAAAATGCGAACACCGAATACTTTCTGGATGTTTCCCCCTTCGTCGGTATCACCTACTACCGCGATTAGGCACACCTAGCATCGTTACTTGTCTTGTCATGCATCGATATGCATCTGCTTGCATGGTATTCATTGTTTCTTCCCCTCTTCTCTCCGATAGACTACGAGACCGACGCCAGCTGCTGCCAAGACGACTACGGAGTTGACGACCCCTCTCTCTTGCCGAGCAACCAGGCAAGCCCCCTTGATCACCGGATATCGCCTATTCTCCTCTATCTTTGCTTGCATTAGAGTAGTGTAGCATATTACTTGCTTCGATAATCCTATTACGATGCATAGCGACATTGTTGCTACATCATTGATACCTTACCGCAATCCTAAATACTTAGTATAGGATGCTAGTTTATCATCATTGGCCCTACATTCTTGTCGATCGCGCCTTGCTATACTATTGGGCCGTGATCACTCGGGAGGTGATCACGGGTATATACTATACATACATACATACTACGATGGTGACTAAAGTCGGGTCCGCTCGAAGAGTACCATGCAGTGATTCCGCAGTTGGGGGCTGAAAGGACCTTTGTCCCGGCCCTCTGTGTGGATCTTTGTGGCGGAGCGACAGTGGCAGGTTGAGACCACCTAGGCGAGAGGTGGGCTGGCCTCGATCGGGCGTCCGCGTTGCTTCATAATAACACGCTTAACGAGATCTTGGTATTTGATCCGAGTCCGGCCATTTGGTCTATACGCACTAACCATCTACGGGGAGTAGTTATGGGTATCCCGACATCGTGGTATCGGCCAAGCCTTCTAGACGTCCAAGAATCGGCGTGCGCGCCGATTGGAACGTAGCTTGCTCTTGTATTAGGGGCTAGTTACGCTTCCGGCACAGTCGCAACGTCTTGTGTGTGCTTTCGGCGATGGGCCCGGACCCTGCACTCGCTTAGGTTTAGACCGCGTCTTGACCTCTCTGTTGTGCCTAGGTGGGGCTGCGACGTGTTGATCTTCCGAGGCCGGGCATGACCCAGGAAAGTGTGTCCGGCCAAATGTGGTGCACCCCTGCAGGGAAGTTAATCTATTCGAATAGCCGTGTCCCTCGGTAAAAGGACGACCCGGAGTTGTACCTTGACCTTATGACATCTAGAACCGGATACTTAATATAACACACCCTTCCAAGTGCCAGATACAACCCGGTGATCGCTCTCTAACAGGGCGACGAGGAGAGGATCGCCGGGTAGGATTATGCTATGCGATGCTATTGGAGATGCTACTTGGAGACGCTACTTGGAGATGCTACTTGGAGATGCTACTTGGAGGACTTCAAACTACTCTCTTCTACATGCTGCAAGACGGAGGCTGCCAGAAGCGTAGTCTTCGACAGGATTAGCTATCCCCTCTTATTACGGCATTCTGCAGCTTCAGTCCACCGATATGGCCTTTACACATATACCCATGAATATGTAGTGTAGCTCCTTGTTTGCGAGTACTTTGGATGAGTACTCACGGTTGCTTTCTCCCCCTTTTCCCCTTTTCCTTTCTTTTTTCGGTTGTCGCAACCAGATGTTGGAGCCAGTGGCCGACGCCACCGTCGGCGGCACTACTACCGGAGGTGCCTACTACTACGTGCAAGGTGGCGCCGATTTACCGTGAGTAGTCTAGGAGGATCCCAGGCAGGAGGCCTGCGCCTCTTTCGATTTGTATCCCAGTTTGTGCTAGCCATCTTATGGCAACTTGTTTAACTTATGTCTGTACTCAGATATTGTTGCTTCCGTTGACTCGTCTATGATCGAGCACTTGTATTCGAGCCCTCGAGGCCCCTGGCTTGTATTATGATGCTTGTATGACTTATTTATGTTTTTAGAGTTGTGTTGTGATATCTTCCCGTGAGTCCCTGATCTTGATCGTACACGTTTGCGTGCATGATTAGTGTACGATTGAATCAGGGGCGTCAAAAGTTGGTATCAGAGCCAACTGCCTGTAGGAATCCCCCTTCCACACTCCTTGGCCGAAGTCGAGTCTAGTCACTACAAAACTTTTACTAACATGGCTGTGAGCCTTACGGGCCCGCCGCCATTGGGTGGTACTAGGATCTTTTACTCCTCGACCTTTACTCGGGACTCAACCTCTTCTACTCGGGTTAAACGAATTTACTAACTCTAACATTAGGTTCCCGTTACCACGTTCACCCCAAAGTTGGATAAGCCATAGTTATTCTGTAAGATAGTATTTTGAATAGTACCACATTGTCATTTGACTCCATTGAAACATCTTTGTTTTCAGATGGAACCCACGAGGCAGGTCGTGCGCCACACGACGGCCATTGGTGCCTCGGGATCACCTGCTGTGCTAGCTGAGATGATGACCTATCTGGGTTATCGCTGGCACCCTGAGTACACCGTCTATGAGGAGTACCAGACTTTAACCAGAGCAAGACTGTGCCATCGACCACCTCTACTCTCGGAGTATGACTCCACTACTGCGCTGCACACCGCTCATGGTGTTGGAGTGACCATCGAGATGGCGATTCACGATGTCTGCCTATGCTGCTCGACACGCCTTCGTGGAGAGTATCGAGCGTTGACACTTCCCTTTCAGCCACATTGCTATCGCATCCGATGTTGGTGCGGAGGGATACTACATCGCTGCCTACTCCACCGCCACTCGAGAGCCCTTCCACCATCAAAGACCGGTTCTCGCATGTCGATGGGTTGGACCGAGCTAACCGAGTTTCGCCACGAGTTGTACACCACTCGTCGGCACCTTTACTGTGGCTCGACGCCTGTTGCACCCCTTTGTTCTATCTAGACAGCTACCACGCTCTGCGATCTACCCAGCCAGACCGTGATGCCCGGCGGTGTCGGTTGGCCTGAGGTGGAGGCTACTCTCCGCACTTGGTCCTCTTCGCCACTGGAGTCCGGGTTCCACACTGAGTATCCGCGCCCCTGCATCACCGGCGTGCACTATCCATTGCCTCACTATCGGTTGTCGACTCGACTACCTCCACAAGATCCTCCGGACCGATGTAGTCTTGCTTATTAGTATTAGATGCATTCGCGAGCTGCGTGCCACCTTTGATGACTTAGTCTATGTAATCGAACTCGTGTCTTCAACTCTATGTCCGACCCTTTGTAAGTTGTGCCGACTACTATGTGGTATCTGTCGTGCCCCTTTCATTATGCATGTTTCATCATAAATGATTCTTGTCTATGCAAATTTCTCAATGCTGAACTACCCTCGTTATATATTAGCAGGATGGTTAGACCAGCCGGTCGTGGTCGTGACGACAACGCCCCACCACCGCCTCGAGTACATGGCTGGTATGGTCCAACAGCTCGAGATGAATCGCCACCATGGAGAATGTGATGGCTCGCCTCGCCCCAATATGAACGAGAAGCCAGCCCAAGTGACTCTGCAGGATTTCATGCGCCTCAACCCAACTGTGTACCGCAGCTCAACTCAGCCGCTGGATGCTGATGACTGGCTCCGTGACATCACCTATGAGATGGAGTCTGCTGAAGTAGCCCCTGCCCGCTATGTCACCTTTGCTTCCTTCTTTCTGAAGGGACCCGCAGCTCAATGGTGGGACAGCCACAGCGTACTCTGCCCGTTGGGACAATCATCACCGCGGACTTTCAAGCTGCCTTCCGTGCCCGCTTCATTCCTCAGGGGATCATGGACAGGAAGAAGCGTGAGTTCCGCAACCTCACCCAGGGCAACAAAACCGTGGAAGCTTATCAGCGGGAGTTTCTGGACTTGTCCCGCTATGCTGAAGAAGACATTGCAACTGATGCACGCAGACAGGAGAAGTTCCGTGATGGCCTCCAAGCTGACATCAAGCTCGCACTTCTAGTGCATGACTTTGTCGATTTCGCCACCTTGGTGAACAAGGCCATCAATGTCGAGACTGGTCTGCAGAACACCAGAGCTCTCGGAGGCGCAACTGCGACACGGCTCATCTTCGGGCCCGCCCTCAGGTTGAAGATTTGGATCCCAACAGCATGTACCGTCCCAAATGCACTCGCCCCAAAGGCAGACCTATCTTGCACCTCGCTCGCCTCCATCACCATCTAGGAAGCCAAGGCTTCCAGCTCCACCACCCCGAGCTCCCTGCTCCCACTCCCAATAATGGTCATGGCTACAAGTGTGGTCAACGAGGCACCGTGTTAGGGAATGCAACCGAATCAAATCAACTAGCCCTTCCAAAGAATCGGCCGTGGTAGCAACCAACCCGCAACAACAATGCCAAGTCTTATGATCGTGTTCATGCCAACCACGTTGATCTAAACGAAGCTCAAGACCAGCACACATCGTGATGGGTACACTCCTCGTAAATTCAGTACCGGCATCCGCTTTATTTGATACGTGCATCGCATTCATTCATGTCGAAGATTTTGCATACATGCGGCGTTAAATGTGAGCAGATGAACACTTCGTAGTGGTAAAACCCCAGCGGGACAATGTCGGACCTCCATGGTTGGCATTGACGTCCCGTGGAAATCGAAGGATTGGAATTTCACGCCTCGCCCATTATCCTCAAGTCGTCTAACATTGACCTCATTCTGGAATGGATTGGTTAAAGGCGATATCGCTTCTATCGCTTATGCCACTAAGACCGCCCATCTACTACACCCTTAAGATGAAATAGTTACATACCAAGCTCACTCGGTGCAAAATGCCGAGGCAAGGCTCTATGCATTGAATGCATTGAACGCCGCACCACTCGAGGGCATTGAAAACATTCCCGTAGTTCATGACTTCCTCGACGCCTTACTCAAGAACTTCCAGGATTCCCCACTAGAGTCTGTCGAATTCACATCGACTTGAAACCAGTGCACCACTCCTATAGCCAGCGACCCTACAAGATGCCGCCGATGAACTCCTCGAGCTTAAGGAGGAAATCGATAAATCTCTTCAAAGTGGTTTCATTCGCCCAAGTTGCTCTCCTTGGGGAGCACCTTCTTTGTCAAGAAGAAGGATGGGACAAACCGATTGGTTCAAGACTACCGTCCTATTAACCAAGCTACCATTCAAATAAGTATCCTCTTCCTCGATCAATGATCTATATGATCAACCGGCTGGTTCGTCAAGATTCTCTAAACTCGACTTGAGGTTGGGTTACCACCAGATCCGTGTTAAATGAAGAAGATATCCCAAGACCGTGATTTGTGACTCGCTATGGTTCATATGAGTACACCGCCATGTCTTTTGGATTAACCAATGCTCCAGCCACCTTCTCTCGTCTGATGAACTATATCTTTATGGAATACCTCGACAAATTTGTTGTGGTTTATCCGGATGATATCCTTGTATATTCCAAGAATGAAGAAGAACATGCTGAACATCTTCGCCTTGTTCTGGAAAAGCTTAGAGAGCATCAACTCTATGCCAAGTTCTCCAAGTGTGAATTCTGGCTTCCCGAAGTAACCTATCTTGGACATGTCATCTCTAAGGATGGTATTGTTGTTAACCCCGAACGAGTTCAGGCTATTCTCGATTGACCTCCTCAAGAATGTCAAGCAAGTCGAAGTTTTCTCGGTCTCACCAGCTATTGCCGCCGATTCGCCGAGAACTTCTCCAAGATTGCCGTGCCCCGACTAACTTTGTTGCATAAGGCGCCAAGTTCCAATGGATGATAAATGTCGTGAAAGTTTCCAGCACTCAAAGACAAGTTGACTTCTGCCCCAAGATTAGCTCCTCCCCGATACTAAGAAGGACTTCATCATTTCATCGCGACGCTTCCCGCAAGGATTAGGCTGTGTCCTAATGCAAGACCGCAGTTATTGCTTATGCCTCTAGGCAATTGCCCTCACGAAGAGAACTACCCAGTTCATGACCTCGAGCTTGTCATTGTCATTCATGCATCAAGCAAAGGGCGACATTACCTTCTCGTAATCGCTATGCGAGATCTTCACCGACCACCAAAGTCTGGTATCTGCTTACTCAGCCGGACCTGAACCTCGGTCGGCGAGAGATGGATGGAGATTGTCGCAGACTTTGACTTGGGTATTTCCTATACACCGTGCAAGGCTAATGTAATGGCTGATGCCTTGAGCCGCAAGTCTTATCGCAACCACCTCCAGATTCACAAGGTTCAGCCCTCACTTGTTGAAGAATTTCAAAGTGAACCTCCATATTGTTCCTCCGTGCGCTCGCTCCCCTCCTAAGGAGTTTCGCAAGATGAACCTCCATGTTGTTCCTGTGGTTCTCTCAATACCACAGGTTATGAAACCAGATCTTGTGGACACCATCAAATGGATACGTAAATGTGACGATGAAGTCCACAAGATTAAGCGCGACCTCAAAGAAGGAAAGCCCTCATTCTTCATCATTGCGATGATGGCACCTTATTCTTCAAAGGTCGCCTAGTAGTTCCGGTAAGAGGGAAAACCTGGATATGACTCGAAGGTTATGAAAGAAGCTCATGATACGCCTCTATGTATCCATCCCGGTAGTACAAAGATGTACCAAGACATTCGCCGAGATTCCGTGGTCTAACATGAAGCAAGACATTGCTCGCTATGTTGTTGAGTGTGACGCTTGTCGTCAGATCAAAGCAGAGCATCAAAGGCCTCTTTGAACTCTCGCAACCTATCTCTATTCTTGAATGGAAATGGGACCATGTTGAAATGGACTTCACCACTTTGGATTTCCCAAATCGCAAAAGGTAATGATGCTATTCTTGTCGCCATTGACCGGCTTTCTAAAGTTGGCGATTTTCTAGCTATCAAGGAAACGATCATCGCTAGTCACCGGCAAACCTCTACATGTCCGTAATTGTCTCGCTTCACGGTATTCCATTGGTAATCAGTTCGCACTGCGGCAGCTTATTCACTTCAAGATTCTCGTCAAGTTTCCAAGAAGCTATGGGCACTCATCGCCTTTCAAAGACTGCTTTTCATCCTCGATCGCAAGGGCAGGTTGAACGTGTCAATCAAGTTCTCAAGACATGCTTCGAGCTTGTGTTATTCCTTCGCAAGAAATGGGAGGAATCTTCCCGTATGCCGAGTTCTCTTATAATAATAGCTATCAAGCTAGTGCAAGATGGCCCCCTTCAAAGTGTTATATGGACGAAAGTGCCGAACCCCTTTGAACTGGTCAGAAACTGGGGAACGTCCACTCTTTGGTCCGGATATTATCCAACATGCCGAAGAACAAGTCCGCATTATTCGCGAGAATCTCAAACTGCTCACCATGCCAAAAGAGTAATTATGACCGTAAACATAAGGACATGGTCTATCAACCTGGCGAAAAGGCTTATCTTCGAGTCACACCAATGAAGGGTGCTCACCGCTTCGGGATCAAGGGCAAGCTAGCTCCTCGCTATATTGGCCCATTCACTATTCTCGAAAGACGTGGAAAAGTGGAATATCAACTGGAGCTTCCGCCAACCTTTCGGGTTCACGATGTGTTCCACGTGTCACAACTCCGCCAAGCTTCAAGGACCCAATCCGAGGAGTGGATCATGAAGTGCTCAATTGCAACAGATCTCTCCTATAAAGAGCATCCGTCCGCATTCTCGACCAAGCTGAACGCCGCGACACCCGTATATGATCAAGTTCCTCAAAGTCCAAGGTCGCACCATTCTCAAGATGAAGCCACTTGGGAACGTGAGGATCGCTCATGAAGAATACCCCGCGCTGTTTTCTTCTACCTCCTAAATCTCGGGACGAGATTTCTTGTAGTGGAGGAGATTTGTAACGCCCGGATAATTAGGCTACAGTAAAACTCTCCTGATGGTGCCATGTCATCTATGTTACTGTTGCTAATTAAGTGGTAGTTCAAAAACATTGCAAATTCAAAAAAAGAATTAGCGACAAACACCCAAAGCTTTCAAAAGTCAAAACAAAAATGTTCGGTGGGTGCCAAATATTGCAATGGTAATTATGGTGAAGTAAACACATTTTTAGAAAATGCCTAATTACTTTGAAATGAAATAAAATGAACAGAAATAAACAAAAAGAAAAGTGAAAATAAAACAAAAGGAAACCCCCCAAACCCCCGGCTAACTGGCCTAGCTAGCTAGCCTCGGCCGCCCACTGCCCATCCGGCCGAACTGCCCGCCTCCTGTCGCCTCCTTCCTGTTCCTCGACTCGGTCGGAACAGGCGTCTCACACCTCTGCCATGGCGGCGAGCGGATAAGGCCGCCACCTCCCGCCTCCTCGGTCCCTCCTCTCATTCGCCCCCACTCCCCTCGGTCCCTGCGCCTCCCCCTCAGATCCACCGCGCTCCCCTCGCTCCCCAGAATCGAGCACCACCGCCGCCATGGTTCGGCCTAACCACGGCCATCGAGCCCACCTCGCCCGCCACGGTGTCTCTAAGGGCCGCCGACGCCCGCTTCCTTCGTCAGGTAACACGTTGGAGACCGAGCCACCGCGAACGCCCCGACGCCGCCGTTTTCCTCCTCTTCTCCAACAAACGCCGCCGCCGTTTCTTCTTCGTCTTCGCCGACGCCTGCAGCTACTAACCCATTCACCAGCCATTGTGCGTGCCGCCAGGTGAGCTTTCCCCCCGCCGCTCTTCGTTGGCCCCTTAGCGCTCAGAGCCGCCGCCATTGCCGAGGCTCGTCGCCATGGCACCTCGCCCGCCGTGGCCACGACCGCCCGCCACGCGACGCTCAACTCGCTGCACTGCACTCCTCGGGTTCCTAGGAGCCCAACGCGCCACGACTAGCCTCCCCTGCGGCTCCTAGCGTGTTTCCCGCGGGACCCGATCACGCCTGCCCGCTGCGCCGGCGCTTCTTCCGCGACTAAATGGTCACGGGCCGAGCTCATAGTTCAAGGCGTCGCGCAGTCCTCCCTAGCCTTCCCATTCACCCCGCGCTGCCAGTCGCCATGTTCATCACACGCCAACCACCTCGCCGACGCAGCCCGTGGCGCCGACTCGCCACCACCGCCTACAACCACCCCCACTCACTCCGCTGCTGTCTTGTTGCTCAACGCGACCGTCCTGGCCGATTTGGTGCCTCAGAGGCGATTTCCGCCACCTCCCGAGCCGCGCCAGCTGATTTGCTCACCGGCGTCATCCCGCGCCGCCCATCGACGTGGCTAGGCGGGCCCACACTCGGTCATCGCTCAGGCCTCGGGGCCCTAATCGCCACGCCGACCAAGTCACTTCGCGACGTGGCAGCTATCGCCATCGACATGCGGGCCCCATCCCATAAAACAAATAAAACAAATAGATAAATAGCTAATTAATTAAATAAATTAATTAAAACCTAATCTCTCACCGACCATCGGGCCCTACCCGCTAATTAACCCATTTAATTAGTTTCAAAACCCTCGCAATGCCTCGACACGACATGTGGGTCCCATCGACCCACTCGTGCGGTTTGATCGTCAACCGACCAGTTGACCTCTCGACATCACTCGATGTCATGCTTGCGCCATTAGACAATCGCTCGATAATGTTGGCTTTAGATAAATAATTAAAATCGAAAATGATTTAAATCTTTAGAAAATCATATCTTTTAATCCGTAATCGATGAAAATACTTTCTACATGAAAGTTGCTCGAACGACGAGACGAATCCGGATACGCAACCTGCTCGTCTGCGACACACCCCTAGCATGCCAACACGCAACTTTCCCCTCCGTTCACCGGTCCGAAAATGCGAACACCGGAATACTTTCCGGATGTTTTCCCCTTCGTCAGATCACCTACTACCACGATTGGGCACACCTAGCATCGTTATTTGTCTTGTCATGCATCGATATGCATCTGTTTGCATGGTATTCATTGTTTCTTCCCCTCTTCTTTGATAGACTACGAGACCCACGCCGCCGCCTGCCAAGACGACTACGGAGTTGACGACCCCTCTCTCTTGCCAGAAAGCAACCAGCAAGCCCCCCTTGATCACCAGATATCGCCTATTCTCCTCTATACTGCTTGCATTAGAGTAGTGTAGCATGTTACTGCTTTTCGATAATCCTATTCTGATGCATAGCCTGACATTGTTGCTACGGTCATTGATACCTTACCTGCAATCCTAAATACTTAGTATAGGATGCTAGTTTATCATCATTGGCCCTACATTCTTGTCAGTCTGCCTTGCTATACTATTGGGCCGTGATCACTCGGGAGGTGATCACGGGCATATACTATACATACATACATACTACAGATGGTGACTAAAGTCGGGTCCGCTCGAAGAGTACCCGCGAGTGATTCACGGATTGGGGCTGAAAGGACCTTTGTCCCGACGGCCCTCTCGTGTGGATCTTTGTATGAGCGACAGGCAGGTTGAGACCACCTAGGTGAGAGGTGGGCCTGGCCTCGATCGGCGCCCGCGGTTGCTTCATAATAACACGCTTAACGAGATCTTGGTATTTGATCCGAGTCCGCCATTTGGTCTATACGCACTAACCATCTACGGGAGTAGTTATGGGTATCCCGACATCGTGGTATCAGCGAAGCCTTCTAGACGCCAAGAATCGAAGCGGGCGCGTGCGGATTGGAACGTAAGCCTGCTCTTGTATTAGGGGCTAGTTCTCGCTTCCGGCACAGACGCAACGTCGTGTGTGCTCGTATGCGATGGGCCTGCACTCTCGCGCTTAGGTTTAGACCGCGCGTCGACCTCTCTCACAGCCTATGTGGGGCTGCGACGTGTTGATCTTTCCGAGGCCGGGCATGACCCAGAAAGTGTGTCCTACCAAATGGGATCAAGCGTGTTGGGTTATGTGGTGCACCCTGCAGGGAAGTTAATCTATTCGAATAGCCGTGTCCCTCGGGTAAAAGGACGACCGTAGTTGTACCTTGACCTTATGACAACTAGAACCGGATAGTTAATAAAACACACCCTTCCAAGTGCCGATACAACCCGGTGATCGCTCCCTAACAGTATGGCGACGAGGAGAGGATCGCTGGTAGGATTATGCTATGCGATGCTCATCGAGATGCTACTTGAGACGCTACTTGAGATGCTACTTGAGATGCTACTTGAGGACTTCAATCTACTCTTTCTACATGCTGCAAGACGGAGGCTGCTGTGCGTAGTCTTCGATGATTAGCTATCCCCTCTTATTCTCGCATTCTGCAGCTCACCCATCGATATGGCCTTTTACACATATACCCATGCATATGTAGTGTAGTCCTTGTTTAAGTAGTACTTTGGATGAGTACTCACGGTTGCTTTCTCCCCTTTTCCCCTTTCCTTTCTTTTTCGGTTGTCGCAACCAGATGTTGGAGCCTGTGATCCAGACGCCACCGCCGATTTACGACTACTACTCGGAGGTGCCTACTACTACGTACGCAGCAGGCCGACGACCTGTGAGTAGTCTAGGAGGATCCTGTGCGTGAGGCCTCGCGCTTCTTCGATTTGTATCCCGCTTGTGCTAGCCATCTTATGGCAACTTGTTTAACTTATGTCTCGTACTCAGATATTGTAGCTTCCACGACTCTGCCTATGATCGAGCACTTGTATTCGAGCCCTCGAGACCCCCGGCTTGTATTATGATGCTTGTATGACTTATTTATGTTTTTAGAGTTGTGTTGTGATATCTTCCGTGAGTCCTCGATCTTGATCGCATACACGCTTATGTGCATGATTAGTGTACGATTGAATCGGGCGCCACACCATCCAAAGACCATGGTGCAAGGCCTCATACTCGCTTGCATTGTTAGTACAGTGGAAACAACGATCGTAGCACATAACAAAATTTGTCACCTCGAGGGAAGCTAAAACAACTCCAATACCGAGCCTCCAATTGCTCGGACCGATCAAAGTGAATAGTCCAATACGTGTTGTCCGCTTCTCTTCGTGCATTTGCAGCTCATCCAATCATTGACTGAAGTCCACCAAAGGCTTGAGACTTGATAGCGCAGGTGGCACTTATTTAAACCATGAGGCCCAAGTTCATTGGCCCACTTGGCGACTCGTCCTGTGGCTTCTCTGTTTTGAATGATATCTCCTAAAGGAGCAGAACTGACCACAGTGATAGGATGGCCTAGGAAATATTGCTTAAGCTTCCGTCTTGCCATGAACACCCCATAAACGAGCTTCTGCCAATGTGGATACCGTTATTTGGACTCAATAAGTACCTTGCTGATGTAATAAACCGGCCGTTGAACCGGATGCTCCTTGCCAGCCTCCTTGCGTTCCACCACAATGGCTACACTGACGGCACATGTATTAGCTGCCACATATAACAATAATGGCTCCTTGTCAATGGGGGAAGCAAGGACTGGCAGCTCAGTGAGCTGTCTCTTCAAGTCTTCAAAGGCAGCGTTAGCAGCATCACTCCAAACGAAGTCGTCTGTCTTCTTCATCATCTGATACAGCGGTATGGCCTTCTCACCTAACCGTCTTATGAACCGGCTTAAAGCAGCAATACCACCCACCAAACGCTGAACATCATTGATACATGCCGGTATAGCCAAAGAAGAGATTGCCCTGATCTTCTCCAGGTTAGCCTTAATGCCCCTATTGGAAACCAGAAAACCCAAAAGCTTGCCTGCAGGCACACTAAAAACACACTTGGTCGGGTTAAGCATCATCTTGTAGACCCGAAGATTATCAAAGGTCTCCTTCAGATCATCTATCAAGGTCTCCTTCTCTCTGGATTTCACCACAATGTCATCCACATAAGCATGAACATTACACCCAACTTGATTATGAAGACAGTTCTACACACACCGCTGATAAGTCGCCTGGGCACTCTTAAGCCCAAAAGGCATAGACACATCGCATAAGGCTCCAAATGGAGTAATAAAAGCCGTCTTCTCCTGGTCCTTAACTACCATCTTGGTCTGATGATAACCAGAATAAGCATCCAAAAAGCTCAAGCGCTCACAACTCACCGTAGCATCAATGATCTGATCAATACGAGGGAGAGCGAAGGGATCAGCCGGACAAGCTTTGCTTAAATTCGTGTAATCCATGCACATAAGCCAAGTGTCGTTCTTCTTAAGCACCAGCACTGGGTTAGCCAACCACTCTGGATGAAAAACTTCAATAATGAACCCGACCGCCAAGAGCCGGGCCACTTCCTCACCAATGGCTTTACGCCTCTCTTCATTGAACCACCAAAGAAACTACTTGACTGACTTAAATTTTGGATCAATATTGAGAGTGTGCTTAGCGAGTTCTCTCGGTACACCCAGCATGTCAGAAGGCTTCCATGCAAAGATGTCCCGGTTCTCACGGATGAACTCGATCAATGCGCCTTCCTATTTGGGATCCATATTGGCACTGATAATGAACTGCTTAGATGAGTCACCTGGAACAAAATCAACAAGCTTGGTGTCATCAGCTGACTTAAACTTCATTACCGATTCATGCTCTGTGGTTGGCTTCTGCAAAGACGTCATGTCCACCGGGTCAACATTGTCCTTGTAGAACTTCAACTCCTCTGTTGCACAAAGAAATTCAGCGTAAGTAGCATCGCCTTCCTCACATTCCAAGGCTATTTTCCGACTCCCATGCACTGTGATGGTGCCCTTATGACCCGGCATCTTGAGCTGCAAATAAGCAGAACACGGTTGTGCCATGAACTTGGCATAAGCCGGCCGTCCAAATAGGGCATGATACGGGCTCTTGATTTTGACCACCTCAAAGGTTAACTTCTCGGCCCTAGAATCATGATCATCTCCAAAGGCTACCTCCAGCTCAATCTTACCCACTGGGTACGCCGACTTACCAGGGACCAGTCCATGAAAAACAGTGTTGGAAGTGTTGAGATTTTTATCAGTCAAACCCATGCGACGGAAAGTCTCATAATAGAGGATGTGAGATGCTACTGCCTCCATCCATGAGCACCTTAGTGAATTTATATCCACCAACCTGAGGTGCCACCACCAAGGCCAAGTGACCCAGATTTTCAACCCCGGGAGGGTGATCTTGCCTACTCCATAGAATAGGCTGCTCAGACCATCTCAAATAACAAGGAACTGCCGGCTCAACAGCGTTCACAGCCCTCTTATGAAGCTCCTGGCCCTGTTTGCACAAACTGGTGGTAAACACATGATATTGTCCACTATTCAGCTGCTTTGGATTACTCTGGTATCCACCCTACTCCTGCTGCTGACCTCCCTGGCCAGATTTCTAATTATAACCACTTTGATTACCCTGGGAGTTTTGAAAATTGGAATTTGAACCGCCGCCCGGGCCATGAAAGCCACCACCACCTGAGCCACCGCCCGACCCATGATTACCGTCGAACATGTTGGAATTCTTGAAAGCCTTCATAATTGTGTAGTCCTTCCATAGGTAAGTGGCCAGCTTCTGTGGGCTGCCGTGTCTCGGACAGGGCTCATTCAACAACTGCACAAGGGTGGGGCTTGACCCGCCGGACCGAGGAGGTGGCCTTCCCTTACGCCGTCGATTGTTGCCCTGCGCATTGGTATTAGCCAGAAAGTCCAAGCTACCATCAGCCTTACGTTTATTATTACCTCCTTGATTTGCCGGGTTATGCTGAGGACCCTTGGCGTTGCCGTTCTTCTATCCCTTCCTTGTCTTCGCGTCATCAGACTCGGGATCCTTGGTACTATCGGAACCAGCGTATTTGACTAAAGCGGCCATCAGCTGGCCCATGTCATTACAATCGCGCTTAAGCCGCCCCAGCTTCATCTTCAGAGGCGCAAAATGGCAATTTTTCTCCAACATTAAGACTACAGAACCGGCATCCATCTTATCAGACGAATGTATTATGGCCTTGACCCGGCGCATCCAATGGGTTGCGAACTCACCCTCCTCTTGCTTGCAATTAGTCAAATCCATAATTGACATGGGCTGCTTGCAAGTATCTTTGAAGTTCTGAGTGAACCGGGCTTTTAACTCTGCCCATGAACCGATGGAATTAGGTGGCAGCCCCTTCAACTAAGTGCGGGCAGTCCCATCCAACATCATGGTGAAGTACTTGGCCATCGCAGCATCACTGACTTCCAGTAGCTCCATAGCCATCTCATAGCTTTCAATCCACGCCCCGAGCTGTAAGTCGGCCGTGTAATTATGCACCTTTCGAGGCCCCTTGAAATCCTTGGGCAAATGCTCGTTACGCAGAGCGGACACCAGACACGGGACACCTCCGGTCCTAGTGGTCACGCCTTCCTTAATAGAAGTCGTCGGATAAACTGGAAAAGGCTGGTAAACTGCCCGCTCAGCCGCCTGCTGAGCCCCCTGCTCAGCCTCTTGACGTATTCTGTCCTAATCAACCATGTTAAGAGCTCCATCACGTGCCGGGTCATGCCCGCACGGCTAGTCACGGCGCCGGGCGTTGCTTGAAACGGCCGCTGAATCCATGTGTCTGCTGTAACTCGGGCTCCGGCTTGGACGAGGGGTTGAATGAATCCTTTTCGGCTATATGAGTAAGCCTCCTGCTGCGCTAAAGCCGTCTGAAGAAGCTCCCGAATCCTGCGAGTTTCAACCACCGTCAGAGAGTCGCCCTCCACCGGGAGAGTCAGCAATCATGCCGCTGCGGCAGTCATGTTCTCCAAAGGGTTAGAATAATGACCCGGTGGCGTTGGCACATACTGAGGCAGAGCAGTATTCATTCGGGGAGGCTCCATTGTACGCGGCTGAACCGGCATCCCACCCCCGGGTGTTACAACCCGGTTTACCTCCTGCGGGTTACTGGGCCCTGCCCCAGGTGTTCGGAAGAGGTTTCGAGAATCATAAACCGGAGGCACACGGGACTGACTTTTCTAGTACCTTCTCCTCATGACCTCGTTTGATGTGTTCTGATCCATCGTGAGTTGGAAAGCCAGCGACTGAATCTGCTGAACCTAAGCGTCCAGAGCCACCCGCTCTGCGGTCATCCTAACATTCTCTGCCACCAGGTTTTTTAGCTTGCACTATATCTTGTTTTAACTGCGCTACCTCCGCATCATGTTGAGCTTGATCCGCCAGGTTGACCGCGGCGGTTAACAGAGTTGTCATCTTGTACATGAGATCCATCAAGACCGAGTCAAGCGGCGACTGGCCTCCCGCCCTCGCCGCCGCTGACCCGGAGGTTATCACTGCCGCAGTCGTAGAATTTTGAATGGTTTGCGTGCCAGCCAAGAAGATCCCAACTCTGCTCGGCGGCTCAATGAGGTCCGGAATACTACTGCCATCAGAACAGCCCCCAAGCCCGCCGTCTAGCAATTGATACAAAAAATCTGTCTCGCCTGTGGACGACTCACCATCAGAGTAGATGGCCATCTCACCGGCCAACACAGACCTTTCAGAAAGTTCTCCTCCGTGGATGCATCCCACGAAGGCACGCTTCATGGTAGGCTGAGCCCCGGTGGGTCTCGCACGCTGAGCCATCTCGATGAGGTCGGTGCAGATGTCCGGCTCAGGGCCCGGCTCGCCGATCTTGCCGCTGAAGATGTGGATTCCATCAAAGGGGACCCGGTACCCGTACTCAATTGAGCTGGCGTCGGGGCCCCAGCCTGCGTCATCGATGTAGAGCTTGCCGCGACGACTCTTGGTCATCCGGCCCACGGCGTAGCCCTTGAGCCCTTTGAAGCTTCCCTTCAAGAACTCAAATCCACCGTGCGCTGGCCCCACGGTGGGCGCCAACTGTCATGGAATTGTCAGGGCAGATGTCCTAGTGGAAGGTCTTTGTTGTAGAGCCATCGAAACTAGGAAACTTAAAGGGGTTAATTGGGACAAAGGACATGGGGTTTATACTGGTTCAGCCCCTTACGGTGAAGGTAAAAGCATACGATCCAGTTTTGAGTGGGATTGCTTATGTCTCAATTACCAGGGAGCGAAATTGCTTGACCTGGCTCTCGATCTAATCTTACTTGCCCTGAACCGCCCCCGGGTCGTCCCTTTACATACAGAGGTCGACGCCCAGCGGCTCACAGAGTCCCGGCCGACTAATAAACAGTGTCCAGCTTGGTCCCTAACTATTCTTGCCTCACAATACAAGTCACGTACATATGGCGGTTTATCTCTACGAGCCTTAAGTCGCCTTTGGGCTTTGGGCGACTTTACTGAACCACCATCTTCAAGCTTGGTCTTGGGCTTCAAGAATACTCATAGGTATAACTCGGCCCCTCCTGGGCGGGTCATACCTAATAGTTATATCCCCAACAAGGAGGAAAGCTCAAAGTAAAGGCAAACTTGTAGAGAAGGGGTCAATCGATAGATGTCCTAATTAACATAGCCTACTTGACCTAGATGGCTGCTGAGTAGTCTTCATGCATGTGACCCCAATGACCAGCGCCTTGGAGGAATGCAGTTTTTGCTGTTTAACCCTTGCCGTGATCCGAAGCACATGACACCTAATATTGCGAGATGACAGGAAACTTTTTTAGATTTCTAATCAGAATTACAACCCAGTACAACACAGCCTGCACGGTATGTAGACGATAGCCAATCCAGCCGTCTGCTGGAGTCTGGTCACATGCATGGATGAACTGATCTCCTATGTCGTGCATGGATCGTCCAAGCACCGACGTGATTACAGCACTACTCCCGTACTATCGCTCGTCTCTCTCTTCTATTAACTCAAATGACTTGCGAGGATGAGGGAGTGTGCCTATGGTCGGTTCTCAATTGTTCTCCCACATGTGTGTGCAAAAGCAATATGACGCGCGATTGATTCGGAGAGTGGTGCGCCATAGCGACCAATTGTTTTGGGTGCGATACGAATGCCACAGGCGTGCTGTATACATGTGTACCGATGTTTTCTTTAGGCGTTGCTCCATGGCGCAATCCATGGATATAAAATTTCATTTAAAAGTCGAGGGCAAGGCTTTTCCTGTGCGGTAGGCGCGGCAGTTCCCACTAGTCGGTTATACAGAGAGGCGAGAAGATGAGGGAGTAGGCTGCTGCAAACGTAGGGGCTGTGTGATTTGATGGCTCGTTACTTCTGGATAGGTGGGGCCCTGTGATTTGACTTGCCATTATCATTATTACCGCGGTGCTACGACCCGCGTGAGTCTCCGGATTCCTGACCACCTCCATGGTATACAGGTGCCAAGTACTATACTACCTAGCTACTTACTCCTTGGCAAATGCAATAAATACTATGAAGAAAGAATTAGAGAGAAGTAAAAAAATTACTCTTATAGCCAACCTTATAGCTAACGCTGTTGTATGAGTGACTAAGTGATGACTATGTATGACATGCCAATATCAGATAGCCTAACGCACCTGGACGGAGGAAGTAGTTTCATGCATGCGAAGTAGGCAAAAAAGGCTCATTTATAGCCGTCTAATCTCAAGGGGTGACCATGAAGCGAGGTGATTCATGGTAGGCACGACCATGATACGGGCTGCTAACATCCCTTGGATCTGAGATCGAATGGTCGCATGCTAAGTTGCTGAAAATTTGCCACATAACCCTCTAGGATAGTATATTCACCCATAGGTCTACAATCGCGCCATGCAACCATTCGATCTCATTTCCAAGGGCTCTCAGAAGCCCGTATCATGGGAGCATGGACAGCTTCGTATCACATGTAATTTTCCCGACGCTTGACCTTTGAACACGCATATGCATGAAGCCGATTAATTGGGTTGACATCTAATTGGGCCCCCATAGTACTTTGCATGAATCCATTTATCCACCGGGCAAGCCACTACCCTGCCGATCGCATGCCCCACTCAGAATTTATCCTAGTCCTTAACCCCCGGTGGAAAGAATGGACTGACTCAGGTCAGAATGCCATGAGATAAAGGATTAAAAAGGGCCTTACGTTCCAACCAACAATCAATTCCCCTACATATAACTAAAGCATTTCTAGACTCAACATCAACCAGTTTGGCTTGAAGAACGTACAGGCAGTCCGGCTCTGATGCCAATGCTGTCAGGACCCCAACTCAATGCCACACCGATCTAGCATGTAACACCTCATATCACTTTGCGGCCTCACGCATGGTATTCCTACGGGTGTCGCCTTACCAGGCCCGGGACCGTTTGCACCTTTTGGCACATGTATATGATAGTGTCGCTAGCATCCATATGACAAGGAGCCCAGGCTGACATGGCTAGTCGTGAACCCAAAGTGGCACTAACTTACAAGGACAGGTATACATGACCCAGCAGCGAACGTATTGGTCATCAGCGAGTAAATCTGGGCTGTAGCAACTGGGCTAGCAGGACTCTGATAAACCAGGCTGTAGCAGGCTAATAGGACTCCGGTAGTCACTGCGTGACATTTCCCCGTAGGGACAGACACATGAATGAAGAAGGACACATGCCAGCCAGCCTAAGTGTTTCGGAGCAGTAGCAAGCTACCAGGGCTCTATGGAAGCACTAGGAGACATTTCCCGATAAGAGAGGCTACCAAGGATAGACAACTAGGTAGTCAGATCCCACACATACCAAGCATTTCAATCATACACACAACATGCTCGATATGTGCAAATACAACATGGCATCACAACATGACTCTACAACTCAAGTACTTTATTTAAAGGCTTAGAGAGCCATACATAACATTCACACAGATACGGGTCACACGACCCAGCATTCAAGTCATACAAACATACAAGCCAACGGCGGAAGCAACATGTCTGAATACAGACATCTAGAAAATAAAAGAGGCTTGAGGAAGCCCAGCTATCCTACACGGTCCATCATGCGCTCAGGATCACCACCTGGGCTTCAGCCTACTCGACATCAACGTCTACGAAGAACCCATCAGAAGGGGTTGCAACATCTTCTGTAAAACGTAAACTGAGCAAACATGAGTACAAAGGTACTCAGCAAGACTTTCATCAGATCCTACATACATGCACATTATCAAGAAGGGATGGTGGGGTTATTGCAGCAAGCCAGCTTTGACTCTTGGCTAAGCTATCTTACAAGACTCCATCTTGTAATTATTTTGCGCACTCGAGTCCACTACACACCACTTCAATACACTACCGAGGACCCACCTTCGTCTTCCTATGGAAGAGCCATCCTCGGCACTCACACTTATCTTGAGGCTTTTAGTAGTTTTCCATTTACTTGTCTATGAACTGTATAGGCAACCTAGTAGTCCTTTACCGCGGACGCATCTATTCGAATAGATGATGTTAACCCTGCAGGGGTGTACTTCGTCACACACGCTTCCACCACTTATCGTTGTTTACACGACATGTACTCGGCAACCTTCAAGCGGAAGACCAACGTGGGTGTCGGCCACAACCTACATAAACACCTAAGTCTCAAGTCTAGGTTTATCACCTATTCAGGTTCCATCCGCAGGGAGTCCGGCCGAGGTTTCCACATATGACCCCGAACGATTTGTACATGGTTTTGAGACACCTAATGGGTGCCCGACATGCCCAGCCACGTACCTACCGCATCACAGCCCACCCCAAGGATCAGCGCTGCCCACGGCCTCCAGTAAGCTACAAACACCAGAAACTACTTGCAACTCCTAGACAGAGGGCTAGGATGGTTAAGAAGCCGAGAGGGTCCATTGGTTTCGGGCCCAGTGCATGGTAGAGCTGAATCTTAAGTCACACATACAGATCTCAGTGCTTAAGGATGGTTTCTATGAAACAACCCACCATTTAATCCTACATGGCCTCTCATCGATACCTTTACCAAAACGTGTTCAACACATCACTTTCATTACCGATATGATCATTTCACTCTAGCCCATCACCCAGATGAACTAGACCTGACAGAACTCTAAGCATAGCAGGCATGGCAAGGTAGGAAACACATACACATGGCTCAATCAACTCCTACACATGCTAGTGGGTTTCATCTAGTTACTATGGCAATGACAGGTCATGCAGAGGAAATGGGTTCAACTACCGTAGCACACAGCAGTTTGAAATGCGTTGTCTTAAATGCAGTAAAAGAGAGCAGAAGCGAGAACATGGGATTGTATCAATATGATCAAATGGTTGGTTGCTTGCCTTGCGGGTCCGTGGTCTGATACTAGTCTTCGTACAGATTCTCGCGGTATTCTTCCGTGGCAGAACCTATCGTAGAGAGCACCGAAGCACAATCAATACCAAACAATGTGCAACAATACGATGCATGCATGAGAAATGGCAAAATGAGTGTGTTGGGCTAATGCAACTATGACCAGATGAGTTTGAGCCATTTTGAACCAAAGATTCAAATTCCAAACTCATATGTGATCTTAAATAGTGCTTTATCATGTTTTGCACTAAACAGCAAGTTAACTTGTTTAAACATGCATGGAACCAGTACAGATGGATAGATTTCATTTTTCTGATCATTTTTCATATATAACACTTTGCATTTGGAGTTACAGATTATTTTCTATGAATTTTTGAAGTTTGCACTATTTTCTTGAATTTCTTGAATAAGAATAAATCCAGAAAAGTGAGTTACTGCGTCAGCATGTCAACAGGGGGTCCAGGTCAAAACTAACAAGTGGGACCCACTGGTCAGTGTCTCTGTTAATTAACTAAGTTAATTAGAATTACCGTAATACTAATCTGGGTTTGACCAGATGGCAGGGCCCACATGTCAGTGAATTAGGGGAGTCAAACCATGCTGACTCGCCGGTGTTTAGCTGCCGGCAACTTCCAGGCGTGGCAGAGGTGCGGGATTCTCCCTCCGGTGACCAAATGGACGGCGGAGGTCATCTACATGAAGCTGGGAGTGAGCCGCATCCAGTGGTGGTGGTGGTGGTTGAGCTCAAGGTCGCTGGAAACGACACCGGCGATGAGTTGTGCGGCTGCCGGAGTTTGGGCGAGGTCGAACTCATTACTGTGGTGATCTTGGAGGCTCAAGGCCAGCTCCCACATGGTCTACATGGTGCCGTGAAGTCATTGGACATGGTGGTGTGCCCGTTGGGTGACCGGAGCATCGTCGGCGACGAGCTCAGGCGGCGGCGCGTGCGGTGAAGCTCGTTGCAGTTGAAGCAATGGACGATAGCGAGAACGGGGAGGATGGGAAGGGGAAGAAGCTCACGGCGATCACGATGAGCTAGGCGGCGTGGTGGGGGACGAGCTGGTGCGGCCGTGATGGCGAAGGTGATCTCCGGCAATGGCGGAGTTGGGCGAGGTTGAGGCACTGGTTTCGGGGCGAACGAGCGCTCGGGGTTCGTCTTGCTCGATGGAGAGGAGGACAACGGATCTGCTGGGCACGGCGAGGCAGCATAGAGACGGCAGTGGCCACGTCTATGATGGCAAGGCGGTTGCAGCTGCATCGGCCATGGCGGAGGGGAGCGAGGGAGAGGCATTGGGCGAGAGTGAGCAAGCCCACGCGGTCGAGGGGGCGACGTGGAGGTCGACCAGCGTGTCCAGGGGCTGAGCGGCAAGCAGGTGGCGCCGCGGCGAGCTCGCGCTCATCGGCATCACCTCCCTGCCTGCCTGGCAGGGACGAAGCAGCTGTCTAGCATGGGCCAGCACAGTGTTGGGCCGCCAGGTGGGCTGGGTGGTGGGTTTCGGCCAGGTAAGTCCTTTTCCTTTTATTTCTGTTTTGTTTTATTTCTGCAACTTTGTGGCATTTTCTAAAAATGCCTAAACTCTCTCAAAAATCATCAAACTGCTGTTTGGAATATATCTAGCATGGAACATTTCAGTTTAGTACTATTTGGACATTTAAAATATTTACTAGCATTTAAATGCCCAAATTCAAATAACTAATGATTTAATCCAGTGACCTTAGGATGTCCTAGAAATTTGTGCACCATTTTTGTCAGAGGTTTAAGACCAAGGCAAAGATGATGAACATTTTAGAAGGGCATTTCAGGTTCATTGAAAATTATTTTAGTAAACCCTAGTTGGTTTCAAGGGGTGCTGGGGGTTCTGTCATCCCCATTTCCAAGTTTCTAATGAATATAAACATGATGCCATCACTCTAATGCATGAACTAGCTAGGGTGTGACACTCGCGGCCCGCCAGACACTCCTGCCTACTACACACGAGACTCGTCGAGCTTTTGGTGCGACCTCCGTTTGCTGAAGGTTGTAATCTGCGAATTGCGCACACCATCAGAAGACTACATGGATCACAAGCCCATTGCCTTGTTTGACATGGGATTAGTTTATCTAGAATCCGATCGCCATACATGGTTATGGCTCATCGTCAATCATGTTGAGCCTCCATTTCTGTCTGATGCTATAGTGCACGATGGCATCGTTTACGTAGTCGACACACAGATTGGCTGCCTATACTTGTGGAATCTATCGTCAAGTAATTGTTCTATCTCATCTCATCTTTACCTTATGAATACGACTGCCTGTTGATTGTTAGAAATTTAGAATAGATAGTATGTCTATAACCACATCATTGCTATATGTTCCTCTCATTTCCAACATTTTTATGACCACACATGTTATTGTTAGTGTTGATATAAGAACAATTGGCATCTAATGATTGTTAGATTTGATCTTATGAGTATAACCTCATGATTGCTATATGTTACTCTCATTTCCAAGATTTTTATAACCACACATGTTATTGTTTAGACTTAATATGAGAACAGTAGTAAGTGCTATGGTAGAATATGAGTAGTTCCTGTCATTGCTGTTTTCCTCTCATTGTTACATGATGTTTGAACCATGACATATTGCCAGAATATGAAAGCCATTGGCTTAGTTTTTTTAACTTCGGGTATGATTATGACCACGACATTGTAATTCTCTATCTATTATATGTGCCACTATTATAATAATGTTAATTCCACACATACTCTGAACATGATTGTATATTTTTGTCCTTTTGGTCTCCAATTTGATTTGTTGCAGCGAATGCAAATGCACTGGCCTTCATGATTCTAGGACCTGGAACCATACCAGTCAATGGGTGGTGGTTTATCGCTCGTTCAACTGACAGCGGTCATTTGATGTTCATTTGCACGTACCAAATTGACCAAACCATTTCATCAAACCACATGCAGTACAATGCCTAGGGCGTTCGTGACTGTGATGGGTATGGCTACTTCGTGTTCAAGACAGATCCCAGCTCTGTTGGGCCAGGCGTATTCAACTCGAGGCGGGTTTATAGCCTCGACAACCACTTCATGTTCCTCGGGCTCAATTATCCGATCATCCAACCAATCATCGATCATATCACCAGCGATGATTACTGTGTTACGCAACTTCCATTCGTTAGGGGGAACTATGTTTACACATCGTACCATGGGTTTCGTGAATTACCATATCCAGAGATTCATCGACACAGCTTGTTGCCAGATAATCTTCAGTGTGTGCAAGGCATCAAGCTTCCGTGCGATGAATGGCTTTTGCAAACCCGACATGCGGCGATGTGGTCCATGCCAACAGCAAATACACACAACTTAATTTGTACTGATATCTAGAATTATATTTTGTATTACTCATGTAGCCTACAAAGTCTGTCGCACAGCCTTGTAACTTCTTACTCCATTTCTACATTTGTACTTGTCCTCTATACCGTATATTGCGCTACTCGTACTACTACCTCCCCTTCTTAATTTGTGTCAAATTTTGACCATAGATTTAACTAACTAAATGTTAATGCATGTCACAGAAAATTATATCATTTGATTCATATTTGAACATAGTTTCCAATGGTATAATTTTTGGTGACATGCATTGACATTTTGTTAGTTAAACCCATGGTTAAACTGTGACACTAAATATGACTAGTAAGTAGTACAGTAGTAGTACTATTATATGTCGGTCAAATTATTCATCATGTCCTCACATTGAATTGACGTGACAACATGTTGTGCGTGAGGTGACACAAGAGTCCCGGCGGCGTGTTCGGGTATTGTGGACTTCAGATTTGGAGTGCCACTTATCTGTCGAAATGTTTCATCATTCACTTAAAATAGTCGACTGATCATACATTGAGTACCATATAACTGGATTTAACCGATGCAAGTCCAAGAAGGATTGGCCGGTGCTGCCGGCTGGCGTCAAGTTCGATCCCATGGATCAGGAGCTGATTGAGCACCTTCAGGCCGAAGTGAGTGTTGACAGCGCGAGATCTCACCCTCTCATCGATTTGTTCATACCCACTATTGACAGCGAGTACGGCATATGCTACACCCATCCTGAGAAACTTCCAGGTGAGACACCGATCAGCCATCTACTTGCATAAACATAAGACTAGTGAAGCAATTACAATTTGGCAGTTAACAAAAAGTGAAACAAGTGAACGCGACATGTCAAAGATGTTATGAAAATTCCAACCACGTACACTAAAACATGTATTTGACAATACTGCAAGTATCACACTAAGTGGCCTAAGGAATCATTTCTTCCAGCAGAACTCCAGGGCATGGACGCGTTGCAAGATACAGTTGGAGTGCGGCATGCACGCGATGTGGCACAAGACCAGCAATACCTTGCTGGTGATGGTCAAGGGCTGGTAGACGGGCATCAAAAAGGTTCTGGTGCTGCACACCAACAAGAAATTCGACTAGTAGAGGACCAACTGGGTGATGCACTAGTACCACCTCGGGGACCTGGAACAAGAGAAGGAGTGGGAGCTAGTCCTCTGCAAGATTTTCTACCAAACAAACACTAGGGCTAGGACTAAAAAGATTATAAGTTAGTTTGGTATTGGTCCTTGTACTACCTGGTCCTCTGCAAGTTGGTATTGTTGTTAACGATCTTTCAGTATGAACTTGGCATTTGCTTCCAACCATCATGTCGATGGTCGACGTGGATATAAATCTGAATCATTTGTTACGAAACGAATTTTCAGGCACCTGATTTTTATTTGATGGGTAGCATAAGCACCTGCCATTCGAGTTCCCAGTTCTCCAAATTTTTTACATCTTTGAAGTACCCAGGGGATCCATCCGGTATCATAGGCTGATAGTTGGACGCAGCACGTCGGAACTGGGTTGTGGCATGCCAAGCCCAGTTACAAATTGTTAAAAGAGAGGATCGATGGATTTGGGCCTTCCAGACCAGTTAAGTGTCGCAACCTCGATCGTGAAGCCTGCCATGGACTAAAAAAGGCCTAGTCCCTTATTATTAGTTGAAATATGTAAATTAATGAAAATAAATATTTAAAATGCAATGAATGTAGGCCGCTTTCACTGAAAACCATCTGATTTGCATGAAATTTGTCTGTGGAACCATAAGACGACCGTCCATACAGAGCCTAACCGTATGGAAACAGCAGGTCCATGGCTGTACGCTACCAAGTACATGCACTTATTATCATGATGGAAATATAATGATGACGTCTGAGATGGTGAAACCTAGAAGTCTTCAACGTAGTCAATAAGCGGGAGAATTCTGCAAGTACAGACTGATAACTGGGATCCAGTAGGCATATTGTTTATTCAGGTCGAGCAAGTTTCAACTGGGCTGTAGACTGCCCAGGCTTGGTTTTGTTTTTAACAGGCCCAACCCATGATGACAATAGGGCACAAAGATCCAACAGGTCAACTGGCCTCTGGCCCACCAGCCCTAGTTATATTTTGTCTTAGAACATCCGCAGGCAGTTTTTTTACTGAATCAAACACACAGTCTAGTTCTATTTTCCTCTTGAAATGCCATGTCCTACTTCTGTTTTCTAATCTCTACCTATAATTTTACTAGTTCATATACGTGTATTAATGTATTGAAAATACATAAAGTTCCCTTTTCATCTTTACATCCTTATTTTTTTGTTGTTGTCTTCCCTCCCAGCCCTGATTGTTTTACCAATATTTTTCCCTAAAACCAACTCGATTGTCCTACGTATTATTAGCTTACAAAAACAAAACGATATTTTTTGGCAAATAAATAAGTTCTTAAAATATACATTTTTATCTCTTCTGGATTAAAACAGTTCAGATTCCATCGAAATATGCAAAATAAGGTTGAACTTTTTGACCGTGGTCCGGGGAAGAAAATGGGCTGTAATAAATTCCTAAAGAATTAGCAAATGGGCGGCAAATTATTAAAAAAATAGCAAATGGGATCTATGTTGTCCGCCACAGATTTGGAGGCTGGCTTGTGGGCCTACTAAGTTCATGCGTACATAATGTTTCTCAAGAAAAGAAACTTAGTCAACAATCGACTCTACCAGCGTCAGACCGTTAGATGTCAATCTAACGCAATCGTGCTTCTTCATCTCGATCTTCCCGCCCAAATGCCCAAACCAAACCGCGAACTGCTCGCTTCGCCTCCCTCGTGGCGGCTATGTTGCCAACAGCCTCACGGCCCCACCATACTCGCATCCCTGGCATTGCTATCCCTCTACTCACCCACACCTCCTGTTATTCTCCGTCGACGGCAGCCTTACACTATGGCCAAACAACTAAACTCTCGTACCCACTCCATGTGGGAAATAACTGCCGAGTCTTCCTCAGCTCCGGGTCGTTCCCTTACTTGGCCTCGCCGTCGTCCACCGCCTTGGTGCTCTAGGCATGGCGTGGTCAACGAACGACATCCATCAGAAGAGGACTATACATGGGGAGGCTTACAGCTGGGTCCACGGCTGCTCGTAAGAAGTGCCTCCTTTTTTGCGTGTCGGAAGTGCGTCCTTATTACGCACAAAATAATGATTCTCCCCGCTGACAACTCGGATCCACCAGCTAAGCACAAAAATAATGAATAGCCCTGCTACTAGGTTGATCCCACCATATTTGGAGGCTGACTTGTGGGCCTACTGAGTTGACACGGACACAGAGCTTTGTCAACTTAGTCAATATAAACGATTCTAGATGCAGTGACCATATGATGTCCATCCAACGGTTGTCGTGCTTCTTCAACCTCTGGTCTTCTTGCTCCTGCCGCTCAAACCAGCGTCGGCCGTGCCGCCTGCTCCTGCCTTCCATGGCTGGTTGTGCTGCACGCAGGCCTCACCGCCCCACCCTACTCCCGCCGCTGGCCAGGCCTTCCCTCTACTCAATCACACCCCCTGTTATTCTCTGGAGACGACAACCACTAATCGCAGCCGAAGCAGTCAACCCTCGCACTCCCCTCCGCGTGGGCATTCACTGTTGCGTATTCCCCGGCTCCGGGTCGTTCCCTTCCTAGGTCGCAAAGTCGTCCACCACCTTGGTGCTCTCAGGTGGTACGACGCCGTCAACGCAGTCAACGAACGACATCCATTAGAAGAGGACAGTAAGTGGAGAGCTGACAGCTGGGTCCATAGCCGCACGCAAGGAAGTGCCTCCTTATTACGTGCAAAATAATGATTCCTCCACCTGACACCTCGGACCTACCGGAAGGGCATCTGTATTTCGCGAATAAAACATTCCCCCAGATAGCTGGGACCCACCGGCTTTATCTTCACAAAGAAGGAACTACCTTCTTACCCCTTGACAGCTGGGACCCATCAGGTTGAAGCGAAGTTAGCGTTATCTGTCCGGCCGCAAACATGTACGTACATAGAGGTCAATCGGTCTCTTTGCAACGACGTACCGTGGCCGAGTAAGGAGCGGAACGTGTTGAAGTAGAGGTGCCAATGTAGCATGTCATGCAGTCCCGTCTATATCGTGTACACGTACATACGGCCACACTGCAAAATAGTAAATATGGCTACGTATGTACGGGAGGGTATCAACGTGTACATCGACTAATCCTGTCCATCGGAAGCCAACTGACTGGGTCGGAGCGGAGTAAACAACATCGCATGTTCAATCGGGAGCCAACTGGTTTGAACAGAATAGCCTAAACGAGGTCTGGCATACCACAGGACGGAGGAAATGGCCTTCTGTTCGACCACGTACGGTCGATACGGGGTCATGTTCATCAGGAAGGGTTTGGCGTACCGCCAGATGGAGGAAACAGACTTTTGTTCGAGTGCCTACAGTCGAAACAGGGTGCTTTTGATCGGGAGGGGTGTGGCGTACCGCAAAACGGAGGAAACAAACTTGTGTTGGAGCGCCCACGATCGAAGCAGGGTCCTCTTCATCATGAGGGGTGTGGCGAGCCGCAAAATGGGACTCCACAGGCTACTGTTCATCCACCATAGACTTCCTCCAACCTCCAGCTACTGTTCATCCACCGTCGACTTCCTCCAGCCTCCACCAGCTACTGTTCATCCACGGGGGTCCTGTTCATCTAGCCTCCACTAGCTATTGTTCATCTAGCCCTCATCGGCTACTGTTCAACCAGCCCTCCACAGGGTCCTATTCAAGCAGCCCTCCACTGGGTCTTGTTCAACCAGCCCTCCACGGGTTCCCTCCATCAACTACTGTTCATCCACCCCCACCTCCTCGATCGGGATCCAGTTCAACTAGTGGCAACGGCCTCTACTACCACGGGATCCAATTCATCCAACCCCCACCGAGAAATGTTCATCAAGAGGCAGATTCGATCGGCTTCAGTTAGAAGTAGTAGCAAAGGAATCACACTCGGGTTTAGTTAACAACAAGGGACCGATCGGGGTTCAGCAACATAGCTAGTGCAATCGCCCGGGTTTAGTTAGAGCCCAACGCCTCGCTCGGGTTCAGTTAGAGTGCAACGCCTTGCACACACGCGTGTACGTGTACGAGAGAAACGCGCAAACCTTTGTGCATCGCTCGGCCCCGACCACCCACCGTAACCGGGAACTCCCCGAAATTTTCCTCGCCCTCGCTTCTACCACTATTTTTTCCATCATGGATGTCCCAAAGAATGTCATGCAGGTGCATCTCCCGCCCACCCAGGACAAAAAGCCCATTTTCTGTCATGACTTTTTGTCAAAGAAGTAGGAGCCCACCACAATTATCGTCATAGAAGTGTCATAAGCATGACAGAAAAAAATTTGTTCGGCCCAAAATGTCACGGATATGTCTTTTATTGTAGTGTTGTCAACTGGACCTTGTGCTTTACAATGTGGTTTGTTTGCATGTTTTATACTATGGTGATTTTATTTTGACTCTTGTGCGGCCTTTTGTTTATTCTAAAGTAACCAGTCACCGGCATCATCCCCCAAGTGAATAATACAAGGGGTGTTTCATCTCCACACTACTACCCTTAGCCGACGTTTCGGTGCCCAAAGGAGGTAGTGCGTGAGAGAAGCTAGGTAATCGGACTATGCGGCTTTATTGCTTTCACTTAGCCATAGGAGCTTGACTGTGGGAGCTAATGACTAGCCTCCAATGCTTTTGTGATGTACGGGGGAGCCGAGGCATGCCTTTGTAATCACGTGGTTTGTGCTAGGATGAACCCTGCATAAGACAGGGATAAACGGCCAATGATTTTTGAGTGTAACACTTGTCATCGGATCACCGATCAGCTCACTCTTACTATGACAGTCAGTTTTCGGCTTTCTCCCCTGAGGTGCTTAGCTGGGCTGGCCAGAAGTACAATCACAGGGGTTCTTCCTTCACCTTCTTAGCCGAACATGTGGAACGCAAGGAGGTAAACACAGGATGAGGGCAACCCAACTATTGACCCAAGACATTGTTCGGAGCTGCTCCATATAGTGCAATATCCAAGAGGCTGAACACATAGCGGAAAGTGGTGCCGGACTTGGTATGTGGAGATGATGAACAGATCAAGCTCTAGGTCAATGAACTGTTTTGTATTTGTTACACAAGGTGTGTATGCCAAGCTCTTTGAAGAGCGGAAAAAAGAAAAAGAAAAGGGCTAGGAAATACGGATGGCCGAACATCGTAAAAAGGTGTTTTTATTCCGTAAGCTCTAGACGTCTCTCCATACAATTTGAACTGCCAACGCGTTTATGATGATTAAGGAAAGAAAATTTTGCGGAGAAAGGTTTATACAGGGCCTTGATGCGTGGGTCGAAGCCTCAACTGTGTCTTGCTGCACTTCTGCACCTTTGTTTCTGCTGGGTAAGGGGGCATACGTGTAGAAAAACAAATGCCAGCGGGGGGGCCTTGAATAGGAACCCTGAGAGGTAGCCGTATCATCACAGCTTGATGCTGGGTGAGTTCGGAGTCATATCCGTTGTCGTTCGAGGACACGGTAATCCCATAGTTCGGTTAAGCCAAACACATGGTGTTGTTGCTTGATATAGGACTCACAGCTACCCATGTTATCTTGAGCGCAAATTTCTACTCACGAGGCACGTAGAGCGCGACTATGTTCGGCGTGCCATGGGGCGCGTGTCCCTATTTGCAACGAAAGCAGGCGGGCTCCCATGACGGGGACTAGGCTCGAGCCCGTTTAGTTGTGTCTCTGGCCTTTATGGCGGGCTAATACATAGGCCCATTGGCGACTGCTTGGTCTTCGGCTGCTAGGGCCGTAGTGTGTTCCTCAGTCTGGAGTGAGCGCTCTATGTTTCCATTGATCATTATGATGCCCGAAGGACCAGGCATTTTCAGTTTGAGGTATGCGTAATGCGGGAGGGCATGCTAGCCACTCCGGAACGGGGCAATATCGAAGATCAAGTCTTCGCTGCAGAAGTTGTCTAGCGAGACGAATACCACTTCCAGAGTCACCGTGCCTGAGCAGCAGGCCTCTACGCTCGGAATAACCCCTTGAAAGTGGTGGTATTGGGTTTGATCCTTGATGGATCGATCCCCATTTTCCTCATTATGTCTACATAAATCGAATTGAGGCTACTACCTCCGTCCATAAGGACTCACGTAAGTTGGTACCCATCGACAATGGGGTCAAGTTCTAGGGTTGTCGATCCTCCATGACGGATACTAGTCGGCTGGTCCCTACGGTCGAAGTTGATCAGGGAAGCCGCCAATGGGTTAAACATTGGCGATATGGGCTCGATGTAAACATCTCGTAGCACATGCTTCCTCTCCTTTCTTGGTATATGGGTGGCGTAGATCATGTTCACCATCTTAACTTCAAGAGGGAAGGGTTACTGGCCTCCACTGTTTGGCCTGTAGGGCTCCTCATCGTCCTTGCTTCAAGGGCCTTTGACAGAGTCTTCAGGTATGAGCTTGCCGACCTGTTTATCACCCAACTGTTATGGTTGGTGTGGTTGGCGGGCTTCTCAGGTGTGCTGTGGATCTGGAAGGGCCTGTCTAGGATTGTATCCAACTTGGTTGGTCCATCCTGGTTGCCTTTAGAAGGCTTTTTCCATGACCCGGACTTCAGATTATGGAATCCAGCATTTACTGCCGTCTCATCGACTTCTCTGTTGTTGTGGCGACGTTTGTTCTTAATGCATCGTGGCTTTCCATTCTCGTCCCAGACTTCAGAGGTGCCGAGGGATTCTGGGTTGGTGGGTCATCAGGGAGGTAAGCGCTGGCATCGTCCTCGGCTTGTCCTGGGTGAGCTAACGTGCTAACCATTCATCTCGAATGATAGAGGAAAAGGTGTCCCGATTTTTTGATGAGATAGCTATCGTTTTCTGTGGGAGTCGATTTTGACGATCCGATACGAAGATGCGAAGATGTCGCACCTTTGCAATCTCTAAACCAACTTCCGAGGGGTTATTGACCAGGCCAGAGCATGATCAGCCTGACACGAGGGTCTATTTCCTGCGAGCAAACGAAGAACAAGCAAGAAACTGAGATAGCAATCTGGATATTATGAATATAAGATGAAAGCTTTATTGATCAAGATGGGGTTCTATGACGTCTTGGTCTGGTCGTTGAACACAAACGAAGTACGCGAAGTTGCAGCTATGGCGAACTTTTAATCTAAACAAAACCCAAAGTCTAAACGACACCCTAAGTGTTGTATATATACAGGAGTAGGGGGAATTTCGTGACCATTGGAAGAGGGGTTCGAAACCAACCCTATCTCTCGTTTCCCCACACATATGGACTCAAGAAACAACCTATATTTATGTATTTTGAAATTACATGGGCATGGCCCAATAATAAGGTGACTGGCACCTATCCTATGGACGAAATTTGTGAAGTGGCATCTTGTATATTTTGTCCAAGCCTTCTTGCACTCATTACGGTGGCTTGATAGTCCTGAAATCATAACTTGAAACTCCATTCTTGTTCCCCTTGAACATGCCATCATCTCCATGCTTGTTCTTGCTCCAACATTCATCCTTCTCCAAGCTAGGCCCTTCATTTGTAAGAAAAACAAATGTATCCAATTTACGTAGCATCATATTCTCATGAACATTAGAATCATTACCAAGAAACGAAAGTACTTGGTAATTTAATTGGCGTGCGCGGGCTCTAGTGATAGGTCCAGTATGTATTGCAACAGGGGCTATGGGTGTAACAATGGTATTGATGTCCTCATTATCCTCTTCTTCTTGAAATGAAGTCGTCCTCGATGGAAGCTCATCTTCCTCACCCAAATAAGGCTTCAAATCTGCAATGTTGAAAGTGGGACTAACCCCAAAATCTATAGGCAGCTCAATTTCATATGCATTATCATATATTTTCTGTAAAACCTTAAAAGGACCATCAACACGTGGCATTAGCTTTTATTTGTGCAAATCAGGAAATATATCCTTACGCAAATGTAACCAAACAAGATCTCGAGGTGTAAACACAACATGTTTTCTACCCTTATCTCCAACAAGTTTATATTTAGCATTCATATGCTCAATGCTTTCCTTTGTTAACTCATGCATTTTTAAGATCAATTCAGCACGTTGTTTAGCATCAAAATTAACCTTCTCCGAAGATGGAAGAGGCAACAAATCAATAGGTGCACGAGGTAGGAAACCATACACAATTTCAAAAGGGCACATCTTAGTAGTAGAATGCAATGAACAATTATCAGCAAATTCAATATGAGGCAAGCATTCTTCCCACATTTTCTTATTATTCTTCAAAACATCCCTAAGCATAGTAGACAATGTTCTATTAACTACTTCAATTTGTCCATTAGTTTTGGGGTGATAAGTAGTACTAAAACAAAGTTTAGTCCCCAACTTATCCCATAAACATCTCCAAAAGTGGCTAAGAAATTTAGTATCACGATCTGAAACAATAGTATTTGGCACACCATGCAAGCTAATAATTTCACGAAAGAACAAATCAGCAACATTGACGGCATCATCGCTTTTATGACATGGTATAAAGTGTACCATTTTCGAGAATCTATCCACAACAACAAATATGATCTTCGTTCGAGGTAAACCTAAAACAAATTCCATAGAATATCCTCCCAAGGAACACTAGGTATAGGCAAAGGCATATACAAACCATGAGGATTGAGTCGTGACTTAGCTTTTTGACATGTAGTGCAGCGAGCAACAAAATGCTCAACATCCCGTCTCATCTTTGGCCAAAAGAAATGTGTAGCAAGTACGTCCTCCGTCTTCTTCACGCCAAAGTGACCCATTAATCCTCCTCCATGCGCATCCTGCAACAACAAAAGACGAACGGAGCTACCTGGAATGCATAGCTTCTTAGCACGGAACACAAATCCGACATTAACGACGAACTTGTTACATGTTCTTCCTTCTTTACAATTCTGCAATACAATTTTGAAATCAGCATCATGCACATATTGATCTTTGATGGTCTCCAAACCAAATATTTTGAAGTCAAGTTGTGAAAGCATAGTATAGCAACGAGACAATGCATCATCAATAAAAAAATTTTACCCTTCTTGTATTTAATGACTAAGGGAAAGTATCAATGAATTCAACCCATTTAGCATGTCTACGATTCAATTTAGCTTGACTTTTAATATGTTTCAAAGATTCATGATCAGAATGTATAACAAATTCTTTGAGCCATAAATAATGTTGCCATGTTTCTAAAGTCCGAATAAGAGCATATAATTCTTTATCATAAGTAGAATAATTCAGACTAGGCCCACTCAATTTTTCAGAAAAGTATGCAACAAGTTTGCCATCTTCTAATAACACTCCTCCTAATCCAATTCCACTAGCATCACATACATCATGTGTCAACTTATCTTTCAATACCGTGAAGGCTTCTTCCTGTGAGGTACCCCAAACAAAAGGCACATCCTTCTTTGTAAGCTCATTGAGAGGTGCAGCAATGGTGCTGAAATCTCTCACAAAACGCCTATAGAATCCAGCGAGGCCAATAAAACTCCTCACTTGTGTGACCGTTTTGGCCTGCAGCCAGCTCTCAAGAGCTTTAATCTTGGCTTTATCAACTTCAATTCCTTGTGGAGTAACAACATAGCCAAGAAAAGATACTTGGTCGGTGCAAAAGGTACAATTCCCAAGGTTACAAAACAAACGTGCATCACGTAGAGCAATAAAAACAGCATGTAGATGTTCCAAATGTTCTTCCAAAGATTTGCAATAAATTAGTATATCATCAAAATAGATTACCACAAATCGTCTAATGAAAGCACGTAAAACTTTGTTCATTAATCTCATGAATGTACTAGGTGCATTAGTTAACCCAGAAGGCATGACTAACCACTCATGTAATTCAAACTTAGTTTTAAATGCCGTTTTCCATTCATCTCCCAATTTCATATGAATTTGATAGTATCCACTATGCAAATCAACTTTGAACAATAATGTAGAGCCACTCAATTCATCAAGCATATCATCTAGCCTAGGAATAGGATGACGATAATGAATAGTAATATTATTAATACCTCTACAATCAACACACATATGCGACATACCATCCTTTTTTGGCACTAGTATAATAGGCACAACACAAGGACTAAGAGATTCACGTATATAACCTTTGTCGAGCAGCTCATGTACTTGACGCATAATCTCCTTCATCTCCTCTGGATTGGTACGGTATGGTGCACGGTTGGGTAGTGATGCACCGGAAATTAAATCAATCTAATGCTCAATCCCTCGAATAGGTTGTAATCCCAGTGGCATGAATTGTGGAAAGACGTCAGCAAACTCCTTCAAAATGTTAGTGACAGCAGGATGCAAAGAGGAAGGCACGTCCTTGAATGAAAATAATGCCTCTTTGCATACAAAAGCATAGCAAACAAATTTGCCGAAATCTAGCTCATCAATATCAGATTTGGTGCCAAGTAAACATGCACTTTTCAATTTAATTTCAGAAGCAACACTAGATGGTTTATTATTGGGACAATTGCATTTTTACCCCTAGTTGGTTCCTACCCACGGGTTTTGCCCTTAATTTTTGAGCTTGCTCAGTTTTGCCCTTACTTTTTCCATCGAGGTCCCTCGAATGCCCTTTGACCGTTTGACCAAACTTTGAAAATTCATAACTAATTCATACGAACTTAGAAAAATGCAAATAAGATATCAAAATTTTCAGATAAACATTACCTTTATGGGCATATCATTCGCATTCAGGACAAAAGCATCGTTTAAACTACCCGAGGTAATTAATGTTATTAACATTATTAAAAGTAAATAGGTATAAACAATATTTTTTCATGAATAAAAAATACATGCAAATGTAGGTGATGTTTTCTGAACATCCTGATAACTTATTTGCATTTTTCTGAGTTTGTATCAACTTGTTATGAATGTTCTAACGACTTTGACCATTATTTGGAAACTTCATAACAAGTTGATACGAACTCGGGAAAATGCAAATAAGGTATCATGATGTGAAGAAAACATCATCTACATTTGCATATAATTTTTATTCACGAAAAATATATTGTTTATACCTATGTATTTTTAATAATGTTAATAATATTAATTACCTCAGGTAGTTTAAACGATGCTTTTTTCCTGAATGCAAATGATATGCCCATAAAAGTAATGTTTATATGCACATTTTGATATCTTATTTGCATTTTTCTGAGTTCATATGAATTAGTTATGAATTTTCAAAGTTTTGGTCAAAGGGCATTCGAGGGACCTCGATGGAAAAAGTAAGGGCAAAACTGAGCAAGCTCGAAAAGTAAGGGCAAAACCCGTGGGTAGGAACCAACTAGGGGTAAAAATGCAATTGTCCCTTTATTATTAGGCTTCATTTATGGCTCAAATTCTTTTGCCACAATCTGATTTTCACTCTTATTTTTCTCCTGTTTTGCTTCATTAGCTCTATTAATATCATCTTTCAAAATGGAATCAGGATACATAGGAAGCAAAGTAATATGTTTATCCTTATGAACAAGAGTATCATGATTGTTTCTACCATGGTGTACAGAATTTTTATCAAATTGCCATGGTGTACCGACTAATAAGGAACTGGCTTGCATAGGTACTACATCACAATCAACATAATCAGGATATGTAGAGATACTAAAATGCACATGAACTGTACGTGTTACCTTAACCTTACCCCTGTTGTTGAACCTTTGGATGTAATAAGGACGTGGATGTGGTCTTGTGGTGAGAGATAGTGAGGGAGTCCTGGACTAGGGGGTGTCCGGACAGCCGGACTATCATCGTCAGCCGGACTCCAAGACTATGAAGATACAAGATTAAAGACTTCGTCCCGTGTCCGAATGGGACTTTCCTTGGCATGGAAGGCAAGCTTGGCGATACAGATATGTAGATCTCCTACCATTGTAACCGGCTCTGTGTAACCCTAGCCCTCTTCAGTGTCTATATAAACCGGAGGGTTTTAGTCCGTAGGACATACAACCATTACAACAATCATACCATAGGCTAGCTTCTAGGGTTTAGCCTCCTTGATCTCGTGGTAGATCCACTCTTGTACTACCCATATCATCAATATCAATCAAGCAGGAGTAGGGTTTTACCTCCATCGAGAGGGCCCAACACAGGTAAAAACATCGTGTCCCTTGTCTCCTGTTACCATCCGCCTAGACGCACAGTTCGGGACCCCTACCCGACATCCGCCGGTTTTGACACCGACATTGGTGCTTTCATTGAGAGTTCCTCTGTGCCGTCACCGATAGGAAGGATGCCTCTTCCCGTCTTTAAAGACGGTATCTTCGCCAAAGGAGCCTTGGCCGCTGGCCAAACTATCTGGCTAGGTGGTTTTCTCATGACCGCCTGTTCGGCCACCGCTTCGATGACGACCTCCCAGGTCGTCAAAAGCAATCTTCGCGTCAACTCGGAATTCGCCGAAGCGTTTGATCCAATAGAGCTCTCGTCCATAAACGAGCTCTTGGATCGCATCGCCGCCACAGGAGTCGCTATGACTACAATCGATTGGGCTTAAAACCGATCTAAGAGAGATTAACTCTCCCAGTTACCCACCACGCTATGGTGGTAGAGGAACAACACGGTGACTCTTCTCCTAGATTGAAAACTAGTCATGTCCGGCTTCCAACCCTCCATGCCGGATTCCGCGGGGGACGGACTTCAATCAAGCATCGAACCTAAAGTCAGCGTCGGACCGACTCGTTGGACAACGCCCAATGATCCAAAGCTTCAAATTCGAAACTTCTTGGCCCTTGAGCCTCGAGATGGGTAGGATTCCGACTTAATTCCACCCACCCACCCGGACATATGCGATCTATCTAAAATCCGCAAGAGCCCGCTGAAATAGTACATCATTATCGGGCGATTCTCCGGTTATGGACAGGATAAAGGATCGCCGAGAGGAAAACGCATTTCAATTTTCTGCAATAATTGCACGGACGAGGAATCTTGAACGCGTCGATCGCCGTGAAATTACACGCTTCCGACCTGCATCCATAGTACGAAAATCTATCAGGCGATGGAGAGTTTTCGAAAACCGAAACTAAGTTTTGGGACAATCCGCCCCGAATACAACCCTAGTCCGAATAAAAGGGTGCAGCACACTCGGGCACTAGGTACAAAAACAAAAAGCAAAAACCCCATAAAGGGCAAGGAACCATCTTTGGAGGGATGGCTCACGGACCACAATAAAATTAATAAGACTGTATATGCCACCCCAACACATAGCCTTCGAGCATGTTGGATATTGCGGCGGTGGCCAAAAGTGGTGAGGAGCTTCTAGCCCCGAAAACCACTCTAACAATACCAAGACGGTGTCAATAGCCTTGAGACTTTCGCATCAAATAATATGCAAAATGAATAATCCGCAGCTTAGCCGAAGTCTACCAAGTAGCAACAACAAATCCATGGAGCGACACGGCCATCACCTTCAATGCCAGCGACGAACCTAAATTCCGAACAGCCCGAGCACCAGCCGCATTGATCCTCAGTCCAATAGTGGACGACTTTCGTCTTACCAAGGTACTCATGGATGGCGGCAGCGGACTAAACCTCATCTACGAGGAAACTCTTAAAAAAATGGAAATAGACCGGAGCCGCATTGAGCGAAGTAGCACAACCTTTAGAGGAATAATCCCTAGCCGGGAAGTGCGTTGCACAAGAAAAATCACACTTGATGTGGTGTTCGGCTCGCCGGACAATTATAGGTCCGAAGAGGTCACGTTCCAAGTGGCCCCGTTCAGCAGCGGATATCACGCTATATTAGGACGGAGGCATTCACAATTTTCAAGCCATACCCCATTACGGGTACATGAAGCTTAAGATGCAGGCCGGCGAACAATCACTCTCGCTAGTGATCCGGACATAGCACTCGCGACGAAAACAAGACAGCCGATTAGCCCCGGAGGCACTATCCGAAGCCCTAGCGGCAGAAGAACTCATCTGCACAAGCGCTCTCACGGTGAATAGGGACGATGTGATACTCGATAAGAGATCCAAGTCCACCTCTTTCAAACCAGCGGACGAAATAGTCAAATTCCGTGTCCACCTAACGGACCCAAAAAGACGGCCTCCATCGGGCACAGTTGAACCCGATGTAGATGCCGCGATCATGAGAATTCCTTCGAAAATTGGGACATTTCGCCGCACCCTTCGGATATGCCGAAATCCCACGCAGATTGGCGGAACACAGCCTAAACATCCTAAAGCATTCAAGCCACCAAACAGGCTCTTGGCGATTTTCCAACCCAAAAGACAGTAATGGGAGAAGAGCTAGCCAAACCATCGAAGCCGGATTCATCGAGAGACATCAAACATCCGGATGGCTAGCAAACCCGATAATGGTACCAAAGAAGGACAAATCCGGCGCCTATGTGTCGATTTTAAAGACCTCAACAAGGCCTGCCCAAAGGATCCTTCCCCTCCCGCATCAACCAAATAATTGATGCTATCGAGGCACGATTCATTGTGCTTCCTTGACGATATTCCGCTACCATCAAATCAAGATGGCGAAGCGGACCAAGCCGCAACGGCATTCATTACTCCATATGGACCATTCGCTTCAACACGATGCCCTTCGACTCAAAAACGCCAAGCAACATATCAGCGCATGATTCGTACATGTCCGCTACCCAGATCGGCAAAACAAGAGAAACATACGTGAGACGACATAGTCGTCAAAACCAAACACGCCGAAACTCTAGTAGACGATTTGAGGCTCACATTCGACAACCTCTCGAGCATATGACATCAAGTGAATCCGAAAATGTGTTTTCGGCGCATCACCGGAAAGCTCCTCGGGCTTCATTGTATCCGGTAGACGAATTGAAGCAAACCCAGCCAAGATCCGAGCTCACACAGCTAGATATTCCAAAAGACCTCAAACAAATACAAAAACTAACCGGATGCGTGGCGGCCCTAAGCCGCTTTATCTCCCGTTTGGGAGAAAAGGCATTGCCCCTCTATCGCCTCCTCAGGCGCACCGAACACTTCGAGTGGACGGATGCTGCCACTGCCGGACTCAAAGAAATCAAAGCCATATTGGCAAAAAATCTGGTCCTGGCTGCGCCTAACCTGGGCGAACCAATGTTGTTAGACATCGTGGCAACACATCAAGTGGTAAGCGCGGTACTTGTCGTCGAACGAGAAACAGAAGGGCACAAATTCCCTCTTCAAAAACCAGTGCACTACGTATCCACTGTCTTAACTCCCTGCAAGTCCCGTTACCCGCACTATCAAAAGATAGCCTATGCGGTGTTCATGGCATCCCGGAAGCTCCAACACTACTTTCAGGAGTGTTCGATAACAGTGGCCTCCGAAGTGCCCCTCAACGACATTATAAACAACCGCGACGCGACGGGCAGGATTGCAAAATGGGCCATTGAGCTCTTACCATTCGATATAACTTATAAACCTCGACGAGCTATAAAGTCGCAAGTCTCGGCTGACTTTGTCGCCGAATGGACTGAAGCTGAACTCCCTAAAGAGTACGGCGCATACTCCAATTGGATTATGCATTTCGACGGCTCCAAAATGTTGGACGGCTTGGGGGCTGGCGTCGTATTGACGTCCCCAATCGGGGACACAGTCCAATACATACTTCAGATAATGTACACGGACTCCAACAACGTAGCCGAATACAAGGCCCTCCTACATGGCCTCCGGATGGCAATCTCCATGGGCATTCAACGCCTAGAGGTACGCGGGGATTCAAACCTTGCAATATCCCAAGTAAATGGGGACTTTGACGCCAAGGATCCGAAAATGGAAGCCTATCGTAACGTTGTCCTAAAAATGTCAGCTCGGCTCGAAGGACTCGAATTCCACCACGTAGCCCGAGATAATAACCAAGCAGCCGACGTATTGGCACGCATCGGCGCGAAACGCGACGATGTCCCTCCAAACATCTTCCTGGAACGGCTCTTTAAGCCATCCGTACTATGGGAAGAAGAGTCCGGAAATAACAACCCGGAGGCAGCCGCACCACCCAATGCAGAACAATCTGACATAATCGGCGATTCAGCCGATGAAATAACACCTTCATCCCACGAAATAATGGCAGTAATCGCCCCGTGGACAGAGCCATTCCTAGCCTACTTACTCAGGCAGGAACTTCCCAAAGACCAAAATGAGGCCCGCTGCATAGTCTGGCGATCTAAAGCCTACAAGGTCCACGAGGGAGAACTCTATAAGAAAAGCACAACCGGAGTCCTTCAACGGTGTATCTCCGAAGAGGAAGAGCGAAACCTTCTGGCTAAAATTCATGCCGGACTAGGCGGACACCATGCCATAGCTCGGGCCCTTGTAGGCAAAGCATTCCGTATAGGATTTTATTGGCCGACGGCCTGAGCAGATGCTCAGGACTTAGTCCAAAGATGCGTCGGTTGTCAGCTCTTTGCTAATCAGAGCCATATGCCACCCACCGCCCTCAAAACTATACCCATTACCTGGCCGTTCATGGTCTAGGGGCTTGACATGGTCGGACCCCTTAAAGGGGGGCCCCACAAGCAAAGGTACCTATTGGTCATGGTGGACAAATTCACCAAATGGATAGAGGCCAAGCCAGTTAAAACGGCAGAGTCTGGACCAGTGATAGACTTCATATCCGGGGTAGTGCACCGTTATGGTGTCCCCCATAGCATCATTACCGATAACGGCACGAACTTCACGGCCGACGAGGTTAAATTATGGTGCAAAAATATGGGCATTAAGCTCAATTGCGCTTCAGTCTATCATCCTCAAACCAATGGTCAAGTGGAACGAGCAAATGGTCTAATAATGAGCGGCATCAAACCCAGACTAGTGCGGTCCCTTACGAAATCTGACACGCACTGGGTAGAGGAGCTCGACTCCGTACTTTGGGGGCTGCGAACAACGCCCAACCGTACTACCGGATTCACACCATTTTTTATGGTATACGACGCAGAGGCAGTTTTGCCCTGCGACATCATTCATGACTCACCTCGAGTGCGCATGTATGAAGAAAGAGAAGCCGAGCTGGATCGGCAGGACAGCTTGGACGCATTGGAGGAAGAACGTGACGTCGCCAAGGCTCGTTCCGCACTCTATCAGCAGCAGGCTCGAAGATATCAAAGCAGAGAAGTACGGGCTAAGACTTACAATGTTGGCAAACTAGTTCTACGCCTACCGGACAAGAAAAAGGACAAGCTCAAGCCCAAATGGGAAGGCCCCTTCATTATCGATCAAGTCCTGACCGGCGGAGCATTCCGTCTGCGAAATGCATCGGACAACCGACTCGAGCCGAACCCATGGAACGCAGCCCGCCTCCGAAGATTCTATGCCTAGCGCCGGACTAAAAGTTCGTCTCCTTCCCCCGTCCAAATTTTTACACTTCAGCTGTCTTTTGTTTCTCTTTTTTCTCTCACCCCTTTTCATAAAAGCCCTTAAAGGGCTACTTGCGCATTGTTCGCACACACTTGATGTGCTATTCACACTCATTATACCTGGGGGCTTCTTTACCAGAAGCTTACTTATAAGGGCTTCATGCCCAGCACATGTGTCAAACTTCCACATGTACCTTTTATTCACCATTATATGCATCGATATGACTTAAGTTTTGGCCAAGCTGGGTTGCTCGGCTCTGTGCTTACCCCTCGCTCCCGATTGTTCGGCTAGGAGGTAAAGGAGCACCTCTGCGATTATTACCGCCGGTCACCAATGTGTATCTCAGATCGGGTGAAGCCGAAAGCTAGCGTTTTAAGGGAATATTTGGTCGGTGACTTGAAAGATGATTTTTACCTATTTATTTATCTGCCCCGGATGTTTTCTGCTCTTTTCGCAGTCCGGACATGCACTTTAGGGCATGCGTCCCGTGAAAGGAACCCTTAACTAAACTATTCTCCTGGAAGATGTTTCTTACTAACCATGTAATATAACATAACTAGTTGGGCACTTGTCTGATAAAGCACTAATGACCCCTAAGCCTGGTCTCCATGCATGCCCCGGTTGTTTCTTAACCGAGAAGGTATTCAGACACACTCCGGACTCTAGGGTCCCGAGGTTGAAGTGAAAAGGTCGGCAAAGACAAATGATCTACAATCCGGCTAGAAGGCATTTTACATGTCAATTTAACATACATTGTCAAATCGACTGACTGTATTCCTCCTCAATCTCGTCTAACAGGCTGTCTAATTTACAGTCCCGTTGGGAATATTTAGCGGCGAACTCTACTTGGCTGTACACTAAGCTCACAGGGATCTCCTTCCCATCGGGCCCCACAGGTCCGACCTCGGCCATGTGGTTGGAATCCACCTTCTTGTACCGCGTCTTCACCATGGCCCAGGCCTCCCTGGCACCTTGACGGTAGGCTGATATCTCCGTAAACGGAAGCGCCGCCGCGCTCCCTGAAGCTTATCCGCAAGCTCTCCAAGGCCCTCGGGTAGGGAGAGGGACGGCCATAAAGCCTGGACGACGCCGCTCATCGCCTGCCGAACTCGTTCGAGCAGTTGCACTAGCTTGGGAAGTTGATCACCCGTTGACACGGGCATCTCCTCCATGCAGGCGACTTCGTGAGCACACCTACTGAGACATATTTCATCAATTGACTTCCTCGCCAACTCTTCTTTTCAAAGGAGTTCGCTCAAGCACTTACTATAGATGCCGCGACGAAGCTTGATTCTCCTTCACGGAGCTGCATAGCTCGGCCCGAACACCTTTCAGCTCCTCTCCAAGCTGGGCATGGGCATCCCGGAGCTTGTTCCTTTCTGCTGCACCTTCACAAGACCTCTCGCTGGCCTTCACCGGCGATGAGTTGTTGCTTGTCCGGATCTAGTCCGCAACTTCGCAATATCATTGGCGGACTTACACGCACGCCGCACACCGCTTATCTTTTGAAATAATGTGTTACCGGAGGGGTCTCGTGTTTCCTCCTGCGGCAGCGAAAAGCGGCCTCAAGTTGGGCCTTGCACTCTTGTAGCTCCCGACAACTGAGTATTCTTCTCTGAAGATCCTGCATATCAAATGATCCTTAAATCGATTACTCTAATTACTTTAAGTCTCGGGGCTCTTGGCATATACAACTATTAAAATCTCTTACCAGTATGTCCTTTACGTCTCGCTCCATGGCTCTGGTCAAACCATCTTGAGCAGCACGGAGGTGCGATCCCAGCGTTAAAGGCGCTCAACGCCTCGGGGAGAAGTAGCGTCACGAAAGCTGTCCGGCAGCGCCTATGGTTCATGGCGCCTCCACCTCGAGACTTAGTGGCGCATATCGCCGGCATCCTCCGTTGAGGAGTATCCGCTCGCGCCTTGCGCCGCCTCCCCCTCCGCACCAGTGTTGGAGCACGGCGGCATAGGCTTGGTTGGCAACCTCACGCCCACATCCGCAGCACTCTTTCTCCTACAAAGGTCATGAGCATTCAAACACTTCCTAGGAACTTCGTCCTAAATAACAACCTCGAGCTATACCATTGCAATGACATTTCGATCTGCGCCAGCCTCCTCTTCCGCTCTTTGGGCGGGATCGACCCTTGTTGGCCAGCCGCCGCGGGTTCGGCTTCCTGCCTTGAAGGTACCTCCTGCGAGACACCATTGTATACGGTGGTCAGAAATGTGCAAGGACGAAAATAATGGTGTGAGGACCTCGATCACAATCACCTGGGGAGCCGGAGATAGGCCGGGGTAGTCAGCCGTAATGGCGACTAGAGCATTATCCATGCTGAGCTGGTGAAACACCCCGTCAATTAGCTCCACCTTTATGTCCGGATCCTCTTCGGAGGACGGATCGAGGGATCTTTCTGGATCCTCGGGCTGTGGAGCCGGGCTATGTATGCTCTCCACAGTCCCGCGCAGATCCTGCATCAAAACCATAAAGTAAGGTACTTAACTTTGAAAGCGTAGGTCGGATAAATGAACATCCGCTTACCCAGCTTCGAGGGTTGTTCATGGAGAACCCATTCAATGGGCTCGTCTGAGAAAGTCCTCCTTCTCCCCTTGTACAGGCCGACGAATCTTCACGGATCTTCGGCCGATCCCGCCCTTGGCGGCCATGACGAGTGGCATCATTCTCTCCGCTGAAATCCCACATGGGTGGCCCCTATATTGCAGCGGCTGCACTTCAAGATGATGCACGTGGCCATGACTCCAATCATGGTCACCCAAAATGGGCCAAGAACCTTATCCGACCCACCAAATAATGGACGCTCTTGTCCTCCTCCAAATTGGGCTCATGGACGCCAACTCAGCGTTTCTTGAGAGGAGCATTGTGAACTCCGGAGGCCGATCCGAACAGGTCCGGCAATGAGCGTCTTCTACATAAAACCATTCGAAGGCCACTTGGACGCCTTCTTAGGGGTCCCAGATGGATATCCGTCCCGGCGATGCGCCATATTTCGGCACCGCCCGCTTGATATATGGACCCCTTGTGAGAGCAGGGTACGAGGCAGAATAACCTCTTCCACAGTGCGAAATGGGGCTCGATGCCCAGGAATAGCTCGTAAAGAGCTACGAAGCCCGCGATATGCAGAATCAAGGCGGGCGTGAGGTGATGGAGCTGGAGTCCGTAGAACTCCAGAAGCCCACGGAGGAACGGATGTACAAGAAATCTGAGCCCCCTTATCAGATAGGGGACGAAACATACCCGCTCCCCTTTATTGGGACTTGGGGTGGCCTCCGCTTGCTTCCCACCTTTGTAGGTGGCCAGCCCGGCTCGAACCGGGACCATAAAGGCCGGAGGAAGATATCCCTCCGCTTGGAGCGTCACCAGCTCGTTGTGCGGGACAGAACATCTCCTCCAATCTCCTAGCAGAGGGCTGGGAGCGCGAGAGGAGGAGCCGTGTCAACGGTCCATGATGGAATGGATTTTTGGTCAGAAGCGCTCCGATGAGTACTCGCGGAAGGAAGATGGCATGGTTTGGATCTGGATTCCTGCCTCTCTTATAGGCAGGTTATTTGCGCAGCTAGGGGGTAAAACATAAAAGATACCCTGGCCTTTCGCATTCGTGCGACGCGTGGAAGAGGGCCATTATTGGGCGTGGAAGCCGAGGAGCGCAACATTTGTAAGGGAGCCGGATACTATTCGGCAAGCACATGAAATCTGGAGGAGAACCCGCCTTGCAACGCCAAAGACTATATATGCGCTGGACTTATCGTCATTGAAGCCTGGTTCGGGGGCTACTGAGGGAGTCCTGGACTAGGGGGTGTCCAGACAGCCGGACTATCATCGTCAGCCGGACTCCAAGACTATGAAGATACAAGATTGAAGACTTCGTCCCGTGTCCGGATGGGACTTTCCTTGGCGTGGAAGGCAAGCTTGGCGATACGGATATGTAGATCTCCTACCATTGTAACCGGCTCTGTGTAACCCTAGCCCTCTTCGATGTCTATATAAACCGGAGGGTTTTAGTCCGTAGGACATACAACCATTACAACAATCATACCATAGGCTAGCTTCTAGGGTTTAGCCTCCTTGATCTCGTGGTAGATCTAGTCTTGTACTACCCATATCATCAATATCTATCAAGCAGGATTAGGGTTTTACCTCCATCGAGAGGGCCCGAACCTGGGTAAAAACATCGTGTCCCTTGTCTCCTGTTACCATCCGCCTAGACGCACAGTTCGGGACCCCCTACCCGAGATCCACCGGTTTTGACACCGACAGATAGCTTCTCCACCATCTCTATGCTAGCCAAGTTGTTGCAACTCCCTCCATCAATGATGACGCGGACAGACGTTCCTTCACAACTCCCTTTGTATGGAACAAATTATGTCTCTGATTTTGCTCAGCTTGTGTCACCTGCACACTCAAAACATGTTGAGCAACTAGACATTCATACCTGTCAGCATCTTCAGCAGCCATGTAGTGTGTCTCATGATCAGAATCATATCCACCATGTTCTTCACTTGTAATAAGAGCAAAAGTCTCCTCATCATAGTCACTAGCGGACTCATACCCACCATCCTCAGTAGCAATCATCACACGCTTAGATGGGCACTCTCTCGCATAATGACCTCCACCCTTGCCACGACGACAAATAATATCATGTGTTTGCCCTGTTGATGCCATGGATGAAGAAGAGCTCAGTGCGGGACCGGAAGGTGTACTCCTGGCAGATGGTTGTGGTGGTGCCTGTTTTCTTGTATCTCGGTTGGAATTGGCAGCTGAAGTCAGTGGTGCTGCAGTAGGACATGTGGGAGTAGAGGATGTATGTGGTGTCCATGATGAAGATCGACCTGCAGAAAAATTAGTTCGCGCCAATGCATGTTGATCCTGCACTTCACGTTCAGCTTTACAAGCAAGATGGAATAAACGAGTGATATTATTATACTCCTTATACTGTAGGATGGTCTGAATCTCTTCATTTAGTCCACCCATAAAACATGCAAGCGTAGCTTCATTATTCTCAACAATACCACATCTAATCATGCCAGTTTGTAATTCCTGATAATATTCTTCTATAGAGTTATTTCCTTGTCTTAAACGCTTGAATATTTGAAGCAAATACGTTGATAATTTGGTGGAACCCAATGAGTACACATACAAGTTTTCAAAGAATCCCAAGTAGCTGGAATAGGATATGACCTACAATGTTCAGACCACCAAACAGAAGCAAAGCTAGTGAATTCACAAACAACAACAACAACACGTCTCTCCTCAGGATATTGTAAGCATGTGAAACGTTGTTCAGTTTCTAACTCCCAAGTAAGATATACATCAGGAATGTATCTACCCTCAAACGGTGGAATATTCAATTTCAGTTTAGGAATATGGTCATAATCTCGTACCTAAGGTGGTGCTGCAGCCCTACCGTTGCGATTATATGCCTGAGGTCGACCTGCTGGTGGTGGTGCTGGTGGTTGCACGTAGTCCAAATTTTTATCAACCTCATCCTGGTAAATGTCCTCCACCTCTGCAGTAGTAGCAGGAGCTACAAAAGCATCAGCAGCAGGAGCAGCGGTACCGGAATTTCATCCTAGCTCAAGGGGAACGCGCAGTGCTCGTCCCACTTGATTTGGAAAGCGACGTTGTTGTTGTTGTTGTTGTAGAGGTGCGATAGGTGCAGCCAGCGGTGGTTGTGGAAGACGCGCGAACAATTCATTAAACTTGTTATCGAGCTTTGTTTCGAACGTCTTCTCAATGCCATCTATCTTCTCCATGGCCTCTTCAAATTTGTTTAGCACATCTTGCACCTATCCACTTATCATTTGCTGAAATTTATCATGTAGTTGTTTCTTCGTCATGTTCTCCCAATCAGTCTCATTGGCTTGTGATCCTGCCATGGTTACAAAAAATAGAAACACACAAGAATATGATCCTACAGACTACTAGGGAGTGGTGGTGGTGGTGGTGTGTCACAAATCCGTCAAGCAAATCTCAAATTCTTACCAGTTCTTACCTAGCAACAGGTACCATTGTAGTCAAAACTCTCAAAGCTTGGATAAAGCGGTTACCAAGGAGAGTCAAACGCACGACGTAGATGTATGTGGAGCTGGGAACACTTATAATATGGTAGCAAAAAGGGTCAGCAATAATCAATTTGGAGATGCAAAGTTGAATAAACGCTCAACGACGATACTGTGCTGGTCCTAGGCTAGACTGTGCAAGAGACACGAGCCTAGAACACTAAAAAAATCACGGCGTGGCACGTAAACAAGGGAGGATCACACACTGAATTTTTTCCCTTTTTTCACTATTTTTGCACTTTTTCCCTCTTTTTTTGCTCCACAACAATTTTTTCAAAAAAGTCTACAAATGGTCTAAAAACTGCCTAGCCAGAATTTTCCATACTTAGTTTTTTTAAACTGGTACTATTTTTCTTCTGGAGGTGGCACTAAAGTTGGGGAGCCCAACTTGGTCATGACTCGGAGTATGTCATGATTTGGAAATCAAAAACAAAGGAACAAATACTGGAATCGGAGTAGGACTGATGGCGGAGATGAATCTGGTGGAAACTCAGACTAGTGGTGGATATATGTAGGGCGGTGGAACACGAACTGGTGGCGAATCTATGAGGGAGGTGGACACGGATTATCGTGATGGCGGTGAATATGTGGTATATGGCAGCGGTGATGACGATGGTGGTATATGGCAGCGGTGATGACGATGGTGGTATATGGCAATGGTGACGACAATTGTGGTATATGGCAGCGGTGATGACGATGATGCAGCGGCGGTGTGAAAACTTGTGAACAGAACTCAAAACTCTAAAGGACTAGATACTAAGACCAGCAACTAGACGAACCCTGAAAAGGATTATGCAAAGGCTCAGATTGGTTCGGATATGATGAACTAACCCTAAGTTTTTTTGCTTTTTCGTGGACTGTAGGTATGAAGAACAGACTCGATCTACACTACAAAAAACTGTAAAATCTCACCGAGCAACCAGGAACTCTGATACCACTTGATAGAGGCGAAGGTGTCCCGATGTTTCGATCAGATAGCTATCGTTTTTTGTAGGAGTCGACTTTGACGATCCGACTACGAACGTGCGAAGACGTCGTGCCTTAGCAATCGCTAAACCAACTTCCCAGGGGTTATTGACCACGCCGAAGCATGGTCAACCTAACCATGAGGGTCTATTTCTTGCGAGGAAACGAAGAACAAGCAAGAAATTGAGATTGCAATCTGGATATTGCAAATATAAGATGAAATCTTTATTGATCAAGATGGGGTTCTGTGACGTGTTGGTCTGGTCGTTGAAGACAAACGAAGTACGCAAAGTCGTAGCTATGGCGAACTTTTAATCTAAACAAAACCCAAAGTCTAACGATGCCCTAAGGTTGTATATATGGAGGAGTAGGGGGGAATTTCGTGACCCTTGGAAGAGGGGTCCGAAACCAACCCTATCTCTTGTTTCCCCACACATACGGACTCTAAAAACAGCCTATACTTATGTATTTTGAAATTACATGGGCCTGGCCCAATAATAAGGTGACACAACACCTATAATAGCCCCTAGACGAAATTTGTGAAGTGGCATCTTGTATATTTCGTCCAAGCCTTCTTTCACTCATTACGGTGGCTTCATAGTCCTGAAATCATCACTTGAAACTCCATTCTTGTTCCCCTTGCGCATGCCATCATCTCCATGCTTGTTCTTGCTCCAATGTTCATCCTTATCCAAGCTAGTCCCTTCATTTGTAAGCAAAACAAATGTATCCAATTTAGTCAACATCATATTCTCATGAACATTAGAATCATTACCAAGAAATGAAAGTACCTGGTAATTTAATTGGCGTGCGCGAGCTCTAGTGATAGGTCCTGTATGTATTGCAATAGGGGTTCTGGGTGTAACAATGGTATTGATGTCCTCATCATTGAATACTATGCTTAAAGGTGGCTATAGCTTCGGCGTCCGGACAATCAATGATGACCCACAAATATGGGGGATTTATCGTAGTCCTTTCTATAAGTAAGAGTGTTGAACCCAACAAGGAGCAGAAGGAAATGACAAGCGGTTTTCAACAAGGTATTCTCCGCAAGCACGGAAATTATCGGTAACAGATAGTTTTCTGATAAGATAATTTGTAACAGGTAACAAGTGACAAGTGTAACAAAAGTGCAGCAAGGTGGGCCAATCCTTTTTTAGCAAAGGATAAGCCTGGACGAACTCTTATATAAAGTAAAGTCCTCCCGAGGACACATGGGAATTATTATCAAGTTAGCTTTCGTCATGCTAATATGATTCATGTTCATTACTTTGATAATTTGATATGTGGGTGGACCGGTGCTTGGGTGTTGTACTTACTTGGACAAGCCTCCCACTTATGATTAACCCCTCCCACAAGCATCCGCAACTACGATAGATGTATTAAGATAAACCTAACCATAGCATGAAACATGTGGATCCAAATTAGCCCCTTACGAAGCAACGCATAAACTAGGGTTTAAGCTTTTGTCACTCTAGCAACCCATCATCTACTTATTACTTCGCAATGCCTTCCTCTAGGCCCAAATCATGGTGAAGTGTCATTGAGTCGATGTTCCCAGAACACCACTAGAGGAAATACTACATACATCGCATCAAAATATTGAATGAATACCAAATTCACATGATTACTTATAACAAGAGTTCTCCCATGTCCTCAGGAACAAACGTAACTACTCACAAAGCATATTCATGTTCAAGATCAGAGGGGTATTGAATATCATTAACGATCTAAACATATGATATTCCACCGAATAAACCAACTAGCATCAACTACAAGGAGTAATCAACACTACTAGCAACCCACATGTACCAATCTAAGGTTTTGAGACAAAGATCGGATACAAGAGATGAACTAGGGTTTGAGAGGAGATGGTGCTGGTGAAGATGTTGTTGGAGATTGACCCCCTCTCTATGAGAGGATCATTGGTGATGACTATAGCTTCGATTCCCCCTCTGGGAGGGAAGTTTCCCCGGCAGAACAGCTCCGCCAAAGCCCTAGATTGCTTCTGCCCAGGTTCCAGCTCGAGACGGCGGTGCTTCGTCCCGAAACCTTCCTTCTGATTTTTTTTCCAGGTCAAAAGCCACCATATAGCAGAAGATGGGCACCGGGGACCTACCAGGGGGCCCACAAGCCCTAGGGGCGCGCCCAAGGCGGTAGGGCGCGCCCCTGCAGGCTTGTGGCCACCTGGTGGGTCCCCCTCTAGTGTTTCTTCGCCCAATATTTTCTATATATTCCAAAATAATTCTTCGTAAATTTTCAGGACTTTTGCAGTTGTGCAGAATAGGTCTCTCAGATTTACTCCTTTCCGGTCCAGAATTCAAGTTGCCGGCATTCTCCCTCTTCATGAATATTTTCTAAAATAAGAGAAAAGGCATAAGTTTTGTACCAAATTGTGTAATAATAGCCCATAATGCAATAAATATCAATATAAAAGCATGATGCAAAATGGACGTATCAACTCTCCCAAGCTTAGACCTCGCTTGTCCTGAAGCGAAAGCCGAAATCAATAAATATGTCCACATGTTTAGAGATAGATGTGTCGATAAATTAAAATACGGGAATGAGGGCATCATGATCATCTTTAGAACAGCACCATATTGTCATATAATTTCTCATGCTAAAGTGATAATTCGTTCAAAAGGTAAACTATGAATCAAAAACTTTATTGAAAACTAACAAACTATGATCTTAGTCATTGAAGCAATTGCAATTTATCATAATATCGGAAAGTGACAATGTAAGAGCTTTTGTATAGCAAGTCCACACTCAACCATCTTTTAGTCTTTCACAATTGCTAACACTCACGGGATACTTATGAGTTCAAGCCTCAATCGGTCACAGAGAAAGATAGGGGCTTATAGCTTCTCCTCCCAACCTTTTACCTCAAGGGTAATGTCAACAATAATACTTTATGATAACCTACATTCGAGTGGATATATATGTCTGGATCTTTCCCCAATACATATCGCTTGCCAAAAAGAAAAAAGTTTAAAAAGGAAAGGTGAAGATCACCATGACTCTTATAGGGAGATAGAAGGTAAAAGTAAAAGATAGGCCCTTCGCAGAGGGAAGTAGAGGTTGTCATGCGCTTTTATGGTTGGATGCACAAAATCTTAATGCAAAAGAACATCACTTTATATTACCGCTTGTGATAAAGAACATTGTTATGCAGTGCATTGCTTTTATTTCTTCCATATCACAAGTTCGTATAAAGCTTATTTTCGTCACACTAAAAGATCATACATATTTAGAGAGAATTTTTTATTGCTTGCACTGATCACAAATTACTTGAAGGATCTTACTCAATCCATAGGTAGGTATCACTACTGCAGGATGCTGCTAATGCGACACTACGATCAAATACCATTCGACAAAACTATGTGTGAAGCAATAATCACAAATGGTGGTGTAAAAACCCATAAAAAAGGTGCAAAACATTTGTGATGACGGATGCATCAAACACAGTCCAGATTTTAGTTGCGTGTGCGATGCAGGGCAGACGATTTAGTTTAATGAACTATTTGTGGATGAGGAAGAAGAACGGAAATGGGCAGCTAGATGAAGGCGTGTGCGATATATGGCATACAGTTCAATCGGATTCATTGTTTGTGATGAGGTGGAACAACAGAAACGGGCAGCTAGATAAAGGTGTGTGCGATTGAGGGCATACGCTTCAGAAGGATTAACTGTCTATGATTAGGCAACAGAACAAAAACGGTCAGCTAGATCAAAGGTGTGTGCGGTTGATGGCATACACTTCACACGAATGAACTGTTTGCGATTAGCCACAATAAACAGAAACACTTAGAAACATCAACCCGTGTGCGCTAGATGGGCACACATTCTAACTAAAAGAAGTGTGTGTGATGGTAATAACAAGCGCGCATGGTTCTTGGAACAAGATGTGTGCTAACATTGCCTATTGCGGTGCACCATATGGTGGAAACGCCACGTATGTGGCCGAGAAAGAGTGCCCATGTTACGCCGTCCAGGAATAGTGCCACACTTAGAAATTATAGAACCGTCAATAAATTTTGAGCCTGTGTCCCGTCACATTCCAAATTGCAAACCTGTTCACACCGATCAAAACCTAAATGGTTTCCCACTTAGGAGTGTATTAGTACTCGATTATAAATACTACTACTCCAAGATGACTGCACATTCCTTGTCGGGGGTTTGATGCGACATATGCCAAGGGATGGCTTATCATGGTGGGAGCTAGTAACACATCGCCGGTGCTTGGAAACGGGATAAGGAGTAAACATGTACGCCGACGCATCTTATCCAGGTTCGGAGCTCTCCTAGGAGATAACACCCCTAGTCCTGCTCCGCGGGGTCTCCGCATGATCACTAGATCAACAAGTAGCTACAAGCTTGCTCCTTGAGCTGTTCGGCTAGAGGAGGAGGAAGGGCTGGGCTAGCTCTATTCCTCTATCTACGTATGTGTATTCTCTAAAAGGCTGAACCCTTTGCATGGGTGCCCTGGGGGGTTTATATAGGCCTACTCCCCCCAGGGGTACGATGGTAATCCAGCCGGGTGTAGGCCGGGGCCGTCGACGTTTATGGTCGTCGGCTTCTCCGCCGGCTGCTGGGGCCCGCTGCTTGGTGGGTCCCGCCGGCTGCCGGGGTCTCGGCCGATAGGTAGGGCCCGCCGCCTGTGGGTCAGCTGCTCATCACTGTAGCCCTGCCTCTGATGATGAGAGCTTGGTCGGAGGGAGCGTGGCAACAGTACTGCCGCCTAGTGGGCGTTCACTGTAGCCACACCCCGTCTTATCTGGTTAATGGCGCACAAACTTCAAGGGAAGAGGAGGGCCAGCTACTAGGAGTCGGCCTCCCCTTATGCCGACTGGTCATGGCTTGCCACCTGGTGGCATCTCCTAGACAGGTAGGGCCCGCCGCCTGCGGGCCGTACCGACTGTCCATCGTGGGAGCATGGCTGCCTCTGCCATGGATGATGTCATGGGCAGCATGGCAATAGTGTCGCGCCGGGCTAGGGATAACCGCCCAGTACGCGGCACTGTGGCCACGTCCGCCCCTGGATTCGGGGGTGGCAGGATGTACTGTAGCCATGTCCCGTCTCGTCATGGTTATGTGGGCGCAAACTTTGAGGGCGTGTGAGTGGGCCACCTGCTAGGAGTCGGCCGCTCTGGTGGCCGCATGTTAGGAGTCGACCCGCGTTAGGGCCATCTTTGGGCCTTGCCGTCTTCCGGCACCCGGCCGTTCGGACCAGCCGGCCACCAGAAGGTGGTCCCTTGTTTTTGATACTTGAGCGGCGCAGTCGGCCCCGATGTCTTGAAATGTCATGTGGACAAGATAGGGCTACCCGTAGTCATTTTCTCCAACAGTAGTCCCCGAAGCAGGTGGGGCATCGCGGCTGTGAGGGCGAGAGGCCTCAACAGCTTCCTACTTCGAAGAGCCGACAGCTAGGAGTCGACCGCGATCAAGCATGTTGTCTGGTGAATTTGAAATGCGTAGGCGGGAGCTAGGTGGCACGTTTGCAGGGCGCCGGGCCAGCTACCCGCTGGCCGTGCGCCACACGGCGCCAGCCGGCCAAACCAGCCTGCCAGCCCATGCACGCGACGGGACGTCGCCGCAGGCTGGGGCCCGCCACTATCTGGCCTCGGCACGGGCGCGGATCTGCTGTGGCCGAGGCGGACGGTTGGCGTTCCGGTGCGCAGTAAATGTGTGTCGTTACTGCACGGTAAACGCGGGGTCCTGGGGTTGTGGGCGCAGTTAATACCACGATCCCCACACCCCGAACCCTCATCTCCGCCGCCTGGGGCTATAAATAGGGGGAGGAGGGGAGTGGCAGACGCACGCGCGCCCTACTCTCCCTTCGCCATCCTTCTTCTCCTCTCCACTGCCGCCGCAGTTCGTCGCCCCCAATCCCATCCACCCCGCAGCACTGATGCTTCGCCGCGGGCTTGCACTCGTCGCCGTGTCGTGCTTCTGTCGAGCTCCAAGTGCTCATGGCGCGCGAGCAGGCAAGCTCCGGGGCTTGGGATGGCTCCAACGTCCACGAGGATCACCTCGACTTCCTCCACCAAACGCGGCAGCTGCCCGGCGAGGTACGCCTGCCGCCCAAGAGGGAGATCTTGCTGGCGCAGGAGGAAGGAGAACGCGTCGTCTTCCGGTTGCATTTCCTTCGCGGCTTCGGCCTACCGACGAGCGGCATCTTCCGCTCCTTCCTCCAATTCTATCGACTCCAGCCGCACCACCTCACGCCGAACACAGTGGTGCTATTGTCCACCTTCGTGACTCTCTGCGAGGGTTACCTCTGTTGGCAATATGCCCTAGAGGCAATAATAAAAGGTTATTATTATATTTCCTTATTCATGATAATTGTCTTTATTCATGCTATAACTGTATTATCCGGAAATTGTAATACACGTGTGAATACATAGACCGTAATATGTCCCTAGTAAGCCTCTAGTTGACTAGCTCGTTGGTCAACAGATAGTCATGGTTTCCTGGCTATGGACATTAGATGTCGTTGATAACGGTATCACATCATTAGGAGAATGATGTGATGGACAAGACCCAATCCTAAGCATAGCACAAGATCGTGTAGTTCGTTTGCTAGAGCTTTTCCAATGTCAAGTATCTTTTCCTTAGACCATGAGATCGTGTAACTCCCGGATACCGTAGGAGTGCTTTGGGTGTACCAAACGTCACAACGTAACTGGGTGACTATAAAGGTGCACTACAGGTATCTCCGAAAGTGTCTGTTGGGTTGACACGGATCGAGACTGGGATTTGTCACTCCATATGACGGAGAGGTATCTCTGGGCCCACTCGGTAATGCATCATCATAATGAGCTGAAAGTGACCAAGTGTTTGGTCACGGGATCATGCATTGCGGTTCTAGTAAAGTGACTTGCCGGTAACGAGACTGGACGAGGTATTGGGATACCGACGACCGAGTCTCGGGCAAGTAACGTACCGATTGACAAAGGGAATTGAATACGGGGTTGTTTGAATCCTCGACATCATGGTTCATCCGATGAGATCATCGAGGAGCATGTGGGAGCCAACATGGGTATCCAGATCCCGCTGTTGGTTATTGCCCGAGAGCCGTCTTGGTCATGTCTACGTGTCTCCCGAACCCGTAGGGTGTACACACTTAAGGTTCGGTGACGCTAGGGTTGTATGAATATGAGTATGCAGCAAACCGAATGTTGTTCGTAATCCCGAATGAGATCCCGGACGTCACGAGGAGTTTCGGATTGGTCCGGAGGTAAAGAATTATATATAGGAAGTGCTGTTTCGGCCATCGGGAAAGTTTCGGGGTCACCCGGTATTGTACTAGGACCACCGGAAGTGTCCCGGGGGTCCACCGGGTGGGGCCACCCATCCCGGAGGGCCCCATGGGCTGAAGTGGGGAGGGGAACCAGCCCATAGTAGGCTGGTGCTCCCCCCTTGGCCCACCCCCTACGCCTAGGGTTGAAACCCTAGGGTGGGGGGGTGCCCCACTTGCCTTGGGGGGCACTCCACCCCCCTGGCCGCCGCCCCCTGGGAGATCAGATCTCCAGGGGCTGGCGCCTCCTGGGGCCTATATAAGGAGGGAGGGAGGAGGGCAGCCGCACCCCTGAGTCTTGGCGCCTCCTTCCCCCTGCTACACCTCTTCCTCCTCCCACAGTTGCTTGGCGAAGCCCTGCCGGAGTTCTGCTGCATCCACCACCATGCCGTCGTGCTGCTAGATCATCATCAACCTCTCCTTCCCCCTTGCTGAATCAAGATGGAGGATACGTCACGCTAGCCGTACATGTGTTGAATGCGGAGGTGTCGTCCGTTCGGCGCTAGGATCTCCGGTGATAGGATCACGATGAGAACGACTACCTCAACCCCGTTCTTTTGAACGCTTCCGCACGCGATCTACAAAGTGGTATGTAGATGCATCTCTCCTTTCACTCGTTGCTTCAATGAACTCATAGATGGATCTTGGTAAAACCGTAGGAAAAATTTTAATTTTCTGCAACGTTCCCCAACAATGGTATCAGAGCTAGGTTTATGTGTAGTTCTCTATTGCACGAGTAGAACACAATTTTGGTGTGGGCGTAGATGTTGTCAACTTTCTTGCCGCTACTAGTCTTATTTTGCTTCAGTGGTATTGTGGGATGAAGCGGCCCGGACCGACCTTACACGTACGCTTACGTGAGACAGGTTCCACCAACTGACATGCACAAGTTGCATAAGGTGGCTAGCGGGTGTCTGTCTCTCCCACTTTAGTTGGAGCGGATTCAACTAAAAGGGTCCTTATGAAGGGTAAATAGAAGTTGACAAATCATGTTGTGGCTTTAAATTAGGTAAGAAAACGTTCTTGCTAGATCACCTATAGAAGCCACGTAAAACTTGCAACAACAATTAGAGGACGTCTAACTTGTATTTGCAGCAAGTGTCTTGTGATGTGATATGGCCAAAAGTTGTGATGAATGATGAATGATATATTGTGATGTATGAGATCATGTTCTTGTAATAGGAATCACGACTTGCATGTCGATGAGTATGACAACCGGCAGGATCCATAGGAGTTGTCTTTATTTTTGTATGACCTGCGTGTCATTGAAGAACGCCATGTAAATTACTTTACTTTATTGCTAAACGCATTAGCCATAGAAGTAGAAGTAGTCGTTGGCGTGACAACTTCATGAAGACACGATGATGGAGATCATGGTGTCATGCCGGTGACGAAGATGATCATGGAGCCCCGAAGATGGAGATCAAAGGAGCTATATGATATTGGCCATATCATGTCACTACTATATAATTGCATGTGATGTTTATTATGTTTATGCATCTTGTTTACTTAGAACGACGGTAGTAAATAAGATGATCCCTTACAACAATTTCAAGAAGTGTTCTCCCCTAACTGTGCACCATTGCTAAAGTTCATCGTTTCGAAGCACCACATGATGATCGGGTGTGATAGATTCTTACGTTCACATACAACGGGTGTAAGACAGTTTTACACATGCAAAACACTTAGGGTTAACTTGACGAGCCTAGCATGTACAGACATGGCCTCGGAACACAGAGACTGAAAGGTTGAACACGAGTCGTATGGAAGATACGATCAACATGGAGATGTTCACCGATGATGACTAGTCCGTCTCACGTGATGATCGGGCACGGCCTAGTCGACTCGGATCGTGTAACACTTAGATGACTAGAGGGATGTCTAATCTGAGTGGGAGTTCATTATAATAATTTGATTAGATGAACTTAATCATCATGAACTTAGTCTAAAACCTTTGCAAATATGTCTTGTAGATCAAATGGCCAACGCTCATGTCAACATGAACTTCAACGCGTTCCTAGAGAAAACCAAGCTGAAAGATGATGGTAGCAACTATACGGACTGGGTCCGGAACCTGAGGATCATCCTCATAGCTGCCAGGATGTAACGCCCTCGATGCGGCTATATCTCCCACGTGTCGAAGCACGACTTAGAGGCATAACCGCATCGAGGGCGTTACAAGTTGGTAATCAGAGCCTTCCCCGACCTTAGGAGCCCCACTGCTTGATCGTTTTTAGCGGCCGAGTTGTGTCTAGAAAAATGTTTTGAGTCATTTAGGACTATATATATCGGAGAGTTTAGGAATTCTTTTTACTCCCCAGTCCCTTCGACCTTCTGGTGAGGTATCCTGACGTAGATGTTTTGACTTTTCTCTTCTCAAATTTCACTAAATTTTTTTTAGGATCATGCGGGTATCTTGGAATCGTTCCGATATTCTTATGACGAGAACATTGTTCTTGGTGCCTCCTGACATTTAGGGGTTGTGGCAGTGTCCCGGGGAGTTGAGCTCTGAGGTGTTGTCGTCATAATTTTATCGTTGCAGCTTCGAATACCCGAGTTTAGTACACCGACATCGAAAATCTCTTTTATGCGCTTGTTGGTGAGATAACCCCGCTAACCCAATCTTGAGGTGAGCACGGAGTATTGCCATGACTCAGATAACGGATGCTTTTCAAGGTTGAGGTAGACGATTTCGAAGGTTTCTTGGTTATGTGTTGAAGGATGGATACAATTGGATGTAGGATTTGCTAGTTTTGGGTGAGATATTATGCTTCCTGTATCCCCAACACCTGATTGCATAACCGGAAAATTTCGGGAGTTTCATAGGTGGGAATTCAAGCAGCTCTTAGGATACCTTTCCGACGGATGTATGATATGAAATTGGGGTTCGACGTCTAGTGGTCCGCCTATTCACGGTTGGTTTTACAGTGGTCTCGTTGTGTCTTAAAGAGTCCTTGGCTATGCCGACTCGGGGACGCTTCGTATGTCATGTGCACTACCTTGTACATGATGGTGCTGCATCTGATCGAGCCCGTGTAGGCCCCACCACGAAAACTTGGACGAAATCTCTATCATATGTTTGTTCCGGCTTATTCTACAAGCCAGTCCTTTGTTTTTGTTTTGAGTTGTGGTATTCGAGTTGCTTCGATGTCAAATGTTGAATCCATACCTTTCCTAAACGGTGTTCTCATATTGCTATGTGAATACTAATCCTTTTGATCATTGATTTTGTCATGTCAACTCCTTTCCAACCGGTGTGCTTCTCTTCAAGCGGATCCCATCATTTTTTCCATCCTCAAGATCATTTCTAAGTTTTCTCAACGGTGTTTGTTTCATCCGTCTCCAAGTTGCCTTTGTTTTTTCCCGCCCACCCACCCTTTTCCTCAAGGACTCATTTATTTTAACCAAGTATCCTTTTATTTTTGTGAAGTTTCTCCATTCTTTTATGTCAATGTTCTTACCCGGTGGTTCTCAAGAAGATGTTCTACTAGTTCATCATTCTTCATTCTCGTATTCTTTTCCGGTGGATTAACTCAATCTTTCGGTGTTGATCATATTCTTTTTCTCATTTCAAGTGCATTCTTATGCCGGTGTATCTATTAATCATTCTACTTCTCGCTATTTGTTATTCCGGAGTGCTCAAGATATCTCGAAGATTCGTGTTTCCACTCTGCATTCGTTCAAGCTCTTTCGAGATTGGTATCTCATTCAAGCCATTTAATTCAACCGGTGCAACATCTCTTTTAAATCTTTTCAACGGTGTTCTTTTGAGTGGGCCCTAACCCACAGGTCTTTCCCAGGATCTTACCTGACTCTTCTATTTTCCAAGAGCTATCCTAAATTCTTCTCCAAGTTTGACGTAAGAATGAGTTATCATCAGTCAAATGCTTTTCTCCAAGATCTTTCAAATTCTTTTCATCGTTGGTTCAACTTTTCCAATTCTCATTCCGGAGTGCCTCAACAATTCTTGGTGGTTCTCATCATCGTTCTCATCATTTGAAGACCGAAGAAGAGTTTCTCTTTAATCTTGCTCTATTCTCTTCAAGATTCATGGTGCTAGCTTGTTGCCATCCTCTCATAATTGTTTTCGATTGTGAGAATCTTTTTCACCCATCAGGAGATATTCAAGAGTTTTCTCAGTTTGTCATCCGGAGCCCATCAATTCAGGTTTATTCATTCAAGCTTTCATCTCTTGTTCTCCAAATCATACCGGTGCATCAATCGAATATCCTCTAATCAGTTCTCGATCTCTTTGTTCTCATGTATCTAGTTTGTCTCAAGCACCTTCGTTCATTTGCTAATTCTTACCGGTGATGCACCCCTACTTCGATCATTTTCAATTCTTACGGTGGCTCTTTCAAGATCTCTCTTCATTGTTCATCATATCAATTCATTTGTTGTTCCAATCCTACCGGTGGTTCGTTGAAGACCTTCTCAAGTTTTGATATATCTCTTTTAATCCTTTCTACGAGAATAAGTAGTATGCCAAATCCGTTGATTGTCATCAATTTAATTGGTGAAGGATAAGCATAACATAATTCTTATTCTTGTTCATCCAAGTGATTAATTCTTTATTCCGGAGGCCCTTAAAATTCTCGGTTCTAAGATGTTCATCTTTTCTTTCCGGAGTTCAAAGTTTTCTCGGTTATATCATTTCAAAGCTTCATCTTATCACTGCAAGGCTTCACCTTGTGTTTTCAACTTCTCCTTCTTTCCACCATCCTTTTAATACCGGAGTTTCTACATGGTGCTTCGTCAAGGATTCTTTTCATTCTTCAATTGTTCTTCAAGATTTCTCTTGAAGCTATGACCTGCCAAGCTATACTCAAAATTAAACATGGTGCTCAACACATGTTTCGTTTTGAGGCGTTCAAGTATTCTTCTTCTTGCATTTCGAAGTGCAATTCTTCTAACTTAGCTTTTGAGGTGGAATTATGTCATTCTTGATGATTTGAGTTCATGTTTCATGATTCATATTGTTGTCAAGAATGAGGTATTTTAAATCCATCAGTCTCTTCATTGGAGTTATCTTGGGTTATATTTCACCTAAAGCATTCGCTAAGGATTGTTGTTATTTATGGTGCTTATAAATGACCCAAGTTCTTCATTTGTCCTCCCGGTGAAATAAGTTTCTCGTCTCCTTGTTGATACCAATCCAATCATTTGTTTCCGTTGGTGGCAGAAGCTCACCTCATAATTTTGAGATGTTTCCATAAGCCCACTACAAGCTTATTCTTTTCGTTGTTGGTTTTCCAACAACTCCGTTATAACCTTCTTGGAAGGGTGCTTTCCGAGCTCATTTGTGACAGAAGTTTGCATTTTCTCCTACATTATGTTATTCCAATGATCTATCTTCTATTGTTTCTTCCGGAGGCATTGTGATGTTGCTCTCTTCGCTCATCATCTCAAATTGTGAGGACCGTGTTATTTCCATGCTTACCCATTTAACCGGATTGTTGTATCTTCTCTGCTCTAGTTCTTTTCATCTTATCAAGTCTTGCATCTCTTTTCAGTTGGACTGTTGCCCAAATTATATCATTCTTATTCCTTCTCTATCTTGTTTAACCGGAGTGGTTTCGAATTCTATCTTGTCCATTAAACTCTTGATTCATGTCTTTGCAACCTTCAAGTTCCCATAATGTTTCTTGTTCCTCTTTTCTAACGGATTGTTTGCAATCTCGTTCATCTCTGTTGTACTCTTTCTTTTAAATTGCTCAACCTCTCAAGGTTCGTGGTTTCACTCGTTCGTCAAAGAAGCAACTTAGTTTTACCTCTTCTCTTCCTCTTCCTTTTCCCTCCGGTGCCATTCTAGATCTCGGAACGAGATCCTCTCGTAGTGGTGGAGTGTTGTAACGCCCCGAGACCGACGCTCCAGAAGACTTCCAGCTATTCCGAGATTCGTCGTGTGATTTGTTTTGTTCGTTGCATTCATCCTTGCATCATGTTGCATTTCATCATGCTCATCATGTGCATTGTGTGTTTCAAGCATGATCACCCCTTGCATCACCCCTCCCCTCCTTCTCTTGCTTCTATTTGGCAAGTACCATTTTTCACTCCTCCTTTAATGTTCATCTCTTCCTCACAACTCAAGCATCATGCCACTCACCTCCCTGCCAAGTTTCACCTATTTTGGAGCTGGTTTGGTTGGGATAAAAAATGCTTCAAGTTGGAACCTAATTCAAACTTGGAATATTTTTGGCCTTTAAAATTTCCCAAATCAGTTTTATTGAATACTACGCAAATTCAGGACCTTGAGAATTTTGTCACATCTCTCTAAATCCTCCCAAATCCCCCTCTAGTTTTCATTTTGTTTTCTGTCTGAAGAAAAACGAATAAAGGAAAAAAAAGGAAGCAGGGCAGCCCAGCAGCAGAAGCAACCACCAGGGCATCGGCCTCCCAGGCCGGCCCATTTGCATCTTGGCCCAGCCGGCGCCCCTCCTAAACCTAGCCCGACCGGTCCAAACTTCCCGATCCCGATCGCTCCCCTGATCCCTTCCCTTGCGCCGCAACGCCCCTCGCTCAGCCCGATTCCATCTCCCTCCTCTGCGCTCGCATCTCTCTCGCTCGATCCCCATCTTCGCCCCGATCCCCTTGCGCTCCTCCCATTGCGCCCGCGCCGCCTGCCCGTCTCGCTCGTCCGGCCTCGTCCCCAACTCGCCTCGACCCTCCTTCTTCCTTGCGTCGCCGTCGGCATAAGCAGCCACCAAGAAGAGCCGCCGCCCGGCTCCCTCACTGAAAGTGCAACTAATCCCGGGTGGTTTTGGTAATTAATAACAACATATATATCATTGAACTAATAGCTTCTTGAGAATCATTTGAAAAGTTCAGTGATATGGGTATGGCAATGATCAAGATGTGGACCCTCAAAATGCTAAGGCAAGCATTGGCAAAAGCTCAAGACTCCATTTTGGTTTAGTGATCCAAGATCACATTGAGTCTATAGGAAAGCCAATACTATTAAAAGGGATGAGGTTATGTTAATGATCTGGTTGCTCAAAGTGCTTAGTGATATATCTCCTAAACTATCAACAACTCTCACTTCAAATATACACTCATAAGTAATCTCGGTCCCACCGATTTCCTAAACTCAGTCACACCAAGATGAACCACCTCACCATAAAGCCAAACCCTAGAAATTTGGATTTTCCGATTCGAACTCGGTGTCACCAAACTAGTGTTGCCAAGCTTCAGAACCTTCGTCATCAAATCGGTGTCACCGAGATGATGAAGTCGGTCCCACCGAGATTGGCAAACCCTAGTCTTTGATGAATCGGACTCACCGAGATTGTATTTTCGGTCCCACGAAAATCCCAACGCTCACAAGATTTGAACTTTCGGTCTCACCGAGTTGTCAACTTCGGTCCGACCGAGATTGGTCAAATGTGTGTAACGGTTGAATTTTGTGTGGAGGCTATAAATACCCTCCACCCCCTCTTCATTCGTGGAGAGAGCCATCGAAAGAACTACCACTCCTACCTTACATTTACGAGAAGAAAACTACCTACCCTTGTGTTGAGATCAAGTTGCTCCACTCCCACCATATGAAGCTTGATCTCTAGCCTTCCCAAGTTGCTTTCCACTCAATCCTTTCTTCCACCACAGCCAAATCAAGTGAGGAGAGTTGAGTGTTGGGGAGATTATCATTTGAAGCACAAGAGCAAGGAGTTCATCATCACCAACATCATCTATTACCTTTTGGAGGTGGTGCCTCCTAGATTGGTTAGGTGTCGCTTGGGAGCCTCCGTCAAGATGTGGAGTTGAACCAAGAAGTTTGTAAGGGCAAGGAGATCGCCTACTTCGTGAAGATCTACCCCGAGTAAGGCTAGTCCTCCGTGGGCGTATGCCAAGATGGCATAGACAAGGTTGCTTCTTCGTGGACCCTTCGTGGGTGGAGCCCTCCGTGGACTCTCGCAGCCGTTACCCTCCGTGGGTTGAAGTCTCCATCAACGTGGATTGACGATAGCACCACCTATCGGAACCACGAGAAAAATCTCCGTGTCTCCAAATTGCGTTTGCTCTTCTCCACCTCTCTTTACTACATGTGCAATTTACTTTCCGCTGCCTATACTCTAGAATTGCATGTGTAGGGTGATACTTGACTTGATCATCATTGTGAACTTGCCAAAAACTTGTCTTTATCAAAAGGCTAAACTTTTATATTGTCAAGTAGTCTAATCACCCCCCCCCCTCTAGACATACTTTCGATCCTACAAGTGGTATCAGAGCCAGGTTTCCATTGTATTGGTTTCCATTGCATTGGACTCCATAAGCTTGGTTTCACAACCTAGGAGAGTATGGCGTCTAGTGAGGGTAATTTTCATAGAGGTCCTTACTTTGATGGTTCAAATTTTGCTAGTTGGAAGCATAAAATGAAAATGCATATTCTTGGACATAACCCTCGCCGCATGGGGCATTATTTGTGTTGGTTTGCAAGGTGAGTTCTTGAGGAAGGAAAAGTTCGGATCGTGAAGCTACTGCGGATGAATTGCGGATGTTGCAAAACAATGCTCAAGCTTGTGACATTCTCTTCAATGCTTTGTGTCCCGAGGAGTTCAACAAAATCAGCCGTCTTGAGAATGCAAAAGAGATTTGGGATACTTTGGTCGAAATGCACGAAGGTACCGAGTCCGTGAAGGAATCAAAGCTAGATGTTCTTCAAGGTCAACTTGACAAGTTCAAGATGAAGGAAGGTGAAGGAGTCGCTGAAATGTACTCTAGGCTTGCTCTCATCACAAATGAGATTGCCGGCTTAGGAAGCGAAGAAATGACCGACCGATTCATCATCAAGAAGATTCTCAGAGCTTTGGATGGAAAGTATGACACCGTGTGCACTTTGATCCAAATGATGCCAAACTACAAGAATCTCAAGCCAATCGAAGTCATTGGAAGAATTGTTGCTCATGAGATGACACTTAAAGATAAGGAAGAGCTTCACAACAAGTCAAGTGGTGCTTACAAAGCTACAATTGATGCTCCCACAACCTCAAGTGACAAGCCAGTTTCCAATGAAGAGATAAGCCTAATGGTGAAGAACTTCAACAAATTCTACAAGAGTAGAAGCAAGGAAAGAAGCTCAAAGTATAGATCATATGATGAAAAGAGATCTTCAAGTCGTGATCGAAACTGCTACAATTGTGGAAGACCCGGACACTACTCAAATGAATGTTCGGCTCCCCACAAGAGAATAGAAGAATCTCCAAGAAGAAGAAGCTCAAGAGAAGAGTCACCTCGGAAAGAGAGAAGGAGTAGAGATGATCGTTATGAACGAAGATCCTCTCAGAGAAGCAAGGATTCGGAGAGGAAAGACAAGTCATCAAGGAGCTACACAAGAAGAAAACATCAAGCTCATGTAGGTGAATGGGTCTCCGGCTCCGACTCATAATCACTCCGAAAGAAGCTATCACTCCAACTCCGACTACAGATCAAGATGAAGGTGTTGCGGTCTTGCTCTCGTGTCCTCCAACTCCAACTCCTATGACTTATTTGATTCACCAAATGAGGGAATTGGAAGATGCTTCATGGCTAAAGGCCCCAAGGTATCACACCTGAATTCATTGACTTTGATAGTGATGAGGATGACTTGCTTGGTGAAGATGAGCTTTTACATGACAAATCCGGTGAGCCTAGTAATGATGAACATGCTAGTAGTCTTTATAGTCGAGAAGAGTCGAATGACAATGCTATGAAGGAGATTGAGCGTCTAACTAAAGAACTAAACACTCTTAAGTTAGCTCATGAAACAACTCAAGAAGATCATAGAGAGCTCCTAAGATCTCATGAGAAGCTACGCTTCGAGAAGCTCAATCTAGAGCAAGAACATGAGTTTCTAAAAGCTATCAATGACGATCTTCGAAAGAAGAGTTCTTCATATCTTGCCAAACGACTTCTCTTGTCAAATTTCTTGCCACCTATTAAAACTAAGCATGACAAGCATAAGAAAAATTCTTCATCTAGTAGTAACAATAACCATGCTAAATCTAATGTTGTTACCTCTAGTAGTTCTCTTGATTCCACTAACAATGTTTCAAGCCAAGTTACACTTGAGCAAGAAAATAGTTTATTGAAAGGGATTATAGAGAAAGGTGTCTACAAGAGCCTTGCGGAAGCAAGAACTTTGAGGAAATTGTTCGCAAGCAAGGAAGGCACCGGAAGAATCAAGGAATTGGTTTTGAGCGAAAGTTCAACGCCGAGGGTGTTGAATGGGAAGAAGGTCAATATCCCACTCCAAAGTTTGTTTCTCAAAGGGAGAAGTATGATCCTACTTCTTCCAATGTGGAACAAGCTCAAGATGACCTTCCACCACAAGACCACAAGCTAAAAGGCAAGGACAAGCTTCAAGAGGAGATTGATGCATTCATTGAAGCACCTAAAGCCATGGTCAAGTGGGTTCCCAAGGAAACGTCAAGTTCTACTTCGTCAAGCTCAACTACAACCCCAAGGATTCCCATCAAGATGATGTGGATCCCGAAGAAGAAGAACTAGAGAGTTCTTGAGGGTGACTCCGCCAGCATACTACACTCACATTCATTTTGGCAAGGACTTGTGCAATCAACTTCCACATCTTGCACTAGTTCATGGAGTCACAAACCCTCTTATTGGTAAGCCAAGGGACAAGGTAATCATTGCTTTCATGGACATCATCAATTGTGAACTTCAATCTATGTCCATGGATATCCTTGTTTGTTCCTTGTGGGACTAACCCATGTAGGTATTGAAAGTGCCCGAATCCAAAGGATTGCTCCCAACTCTTGATGATCTTCATCAACATTGAGCATCCACATCTTCAACATCTACATGAAGTCTTCTCGACAACCCAAGGTTAGTTTGACCCTTTAAAAGGGTTCTCACATCTAGGGGAGCTTTGCTCTAAAGAATTGAGCTAAAGCATCTTCAAATGATGTGAACACATCAATGCTTTATGTAAAAGTGGTAACCCCACTTGTGCTTAAACGATGAGTATGACCTATGATCAAATGTTCTCATTTGACTCCTAAGTCAATATACTCATATAAAGATGACCTAGTCATCGACAATTGTGTGATAGTAGCTAGAGTTTTGATTGTGCATGTTTGACACATATTTCATTTGCTATCTTATTGTGTGAGCATGTTGGATGCATGATTTTATCCATTCAAGGACATCCATTTGTTGCTTTGGACTTTTTGGATTTTTCTGACCAAATGGATGGACAAGAATGCCTAAGTACCTCCCCTAGCTATCTATGCTTTCTTGTCTCAAATTCTATTCATGCTTATATCACAAACTTTGAACAAGTCATTTTCGGACCCACCGAGTGAGGAGCACTCGGAGCCACCGATCCGTCAAAGGCTAAACTTCCAAAACCTTCTAAGTGATTTCGGTCAGACCAACCCACTCAAACTCGGTCAGACCGAAAGCACTTGGATTGATCTGGGTTTTCACCTCGGTGAAACCGAGTTGTACTTTTCGGCGTGACCGAAGTGTGTAACTGCCCAGCAGTTATCCATCTCGGTGCCACCGAGTTTTACAACTCAGTCCCACCGACAGCAGAGGGGTATAAATACTCCATGGGTCGCGCGCATTGATTCCTACTTCAAAACGCCTCGCCCCCACACCCCTTGCTGCCGTCGCCGTGGTCTCCGGATCGTCTCCGTCGTCGCTTTCAGCTCTCTCGCCAGCAGTCTCCGTCGCCGTCAGCGGACATTCTCTCCGCGCCGTTGCCCGTGAGAACTCCACCAAGTTAGGGTGAGTTTCGATCCCTCTCGTGTTCCCATCTCCGACTCTATGCACGATTGGTTTGCCTAGCATCTTGCCACGTTTGAGATCTTCCTTAACACCAGAGTAGTTCCTTTGAACGAAATTCAAGTAAAAGTTTTAGGGTTAGGTTTCCGCCGAACACATCTCGGTGAGACCGATTCTACATTCTCGGTATGACCGATTTGGCCTCTGGCCATTGCACTGCACTTTTCGGTCCAACCGAGTTGTGCAAATCGGTGCGACCGAAATGAGGATTTAGTGAAACCCTAATGTTCTTGGCAGGACCGAAACCCATTTTGGTCCAACCGAAAGTGGTGTGAATGGTTCTGTTTAGACACTTCGGATTCACCGAATTTTAGACTCGGTCTGACCGAAATGCATTCTCGTGAAAACCTAAAACTGAAATTTGAACTCATTTTTTGCAAAATCTTCGCAGTTTGTGATAACTCTTCTACTCTGCTTACACCTAATCTATTCACAGTTTGTCGGCCATGTCGATGCCGATGCCAGCCGAGCAGTCTGAGCCACCAATTGCTGAAATTCGAGGCGGGCACTAGTCCCGAGGCCAGCAGACTTTTCAGATGATGGTGAGAGGAGCACACCAAGTGGTTTGCCTCCTGCAGCCACCAGGGCGAAAAGAAGAGGAATTCGATAAAGAAGATTCGATTTCATTCTTGAGGAAGAAATCTCCTCCAAGCCAAAGAGGAAAGTGGTTGCCAAAGAGCATCAAGGGCGACAAACCAAGAAAGGCACCAATAAAGTGAAGAAGTCCACTTTGTTGCTAAGAAGCTGAGTATGGAAGAGGAAACTTCAAGCAAGGTGAAGAAAACTTCCAAGAGGAAGAGGATTGTGCATGATGAAGCGGCGAGATGATGATGATGATGAGGAAGCACCCCAGCCTCCTCCTCGAAGTCTAAATTCATGGGTGATGCCATTAGGCAGGAGCACCTTCAAAGCCCAAGCCATCTGCTCCAAGAAAGGCAGCTCAAGCCAAGCATCTTGCCAAGCCCAAGAAGACCGTCAGAACATCCCACTTGAGAAAAGAAGAAAGATAATGTGCCACCAAATGAGTCGATGATGAGGCACTGTATTCTTGAAACTTCATCGAAATTGCCAATTCACGATGATGCTCATCCTCGAGCTGAGAACATGAAGGAAAGAAAGGATAGAGGTCTCGGGCTATGGAGACAAGCTGATCCATATCTTTGTGAGGAGAAGAACTGCTGTTGATCCAAGGTTCCACACCGAGAGAGCAGGACTTCTATGAGATCTATCTTGATGGACAAGAAGCCCATTATTGCGATACTAGATATGTTGATTGGGCATACATTGTGATGAAGAGCGCAGAGACTTCTTTCCACATGTGCATGAGAGCTTTCTTGCATGTGGTGTTGCAGATTTCGTTGGTCAAAGTTGATGATTGGAATGATGAGATGATAATGCAATTCTATGCCACACTCATTTCTATCCAGATGGAAAGATCACATGGATGACTGAAGGCCAAAGATTCTCTTCATTTGTTGAAGAATGGGCAGCCTTCTGAATGCTCCAAAGTCTTGAGAGAGAGGATGATGTTGATGTCTATGGTATTCCCAAGAAGAACCATGAATCTATGAAGAATATGTACAATGAGGTACCAAATAAGGATGTAGAAATCTGGAAGCTCGGCTCGATGTATCATCTCGAGCAGGTCTACCTACCACAAACACAATTACGAGGCATACCTTGATGCCCAAGTCCGAGATCATCGCATGATCGGAGGGTATTCTATCAACATGCTGCACATACTTGATCGAAGGCACCTTTCAAGGTGATGGACACGATAGTTGAGACTATCAAGAGGACTGCAGCAGACTGTAAGAGGTCATGTGGATTTGCCCGCACATTCAGATGCTTATCAATGCCAAGTTTGGCACGGGCACCTACTTGTTGGATAGACCACACTTGCCACTTGCAGCCCGAGCATGAGGACAATGAAGTTGTGATGGATGAGGAGGACCCAACGTCGGTTGAAGGTCAAGCAAAGACTGAAGCTGCCAAGAAAGCTAAAGCGAGAAGGAAGCAGCGGCAGCAGCAGCCTAAACCCAAGAGTGTTGGAGAGCAGCTCCTTGAAGCTACCAGAGAATTGAACAACGCTGCCAAGATTATGCGCCTCGGGAGAGTCTTGAGAGGATTGTTGAAGACAAAATCCATGCTCGGATGTCAAGTGATCAAGTGCAAGTCACACAACAAGCTTGAGGCAGATATCGAGGAAGCAAAGAGGAGAAGGAAGAGCTCATGCGTGAGATGCAGGATGACCTAGTCCAGATGATTATGAACAGCTGCTCCGGTTCCCACAAGACCCGATCACTGCTATTCGATGGATGACACACGGGACTACAGCCTCAAGGCACCTCCCACAGCTCCATCGGTTCAGGCTCCAGCTCGGTGACCACTCCTCCAGCTCCACAGACATCACCAAGCCTTTGCAGATGCAGCCATCTCAACTCCATCAACCTGCATAGAGCCGCCAACAGAGTCCCCGATTCGTTTAGCTCTATACCTTTCGAACTTTTTGGTAACTTGTTGCCAAAGGGGAGAAATTGTATAGATCATAGGACTTCGAGAGAGAGTGCTTTGTCTTTGCGCTTTTGCCCTTTCGTTTATTTGCGGTCTTTTGAGATATTTTGAGATTTTGAGACATTCCGTGTGTTTGATACTACGTTTGCTCTACTTTGATGAGTGCTTGGTCGTACTATGCCTTAATGTGTGCTTAATGCTTATCATATGCTATTCATATCTTGTATGACCATTTACTCATGTCTTGGTGATTGGGTGCATGCTATTCATTCTTATCATTTTGTGCGCTCCACCAAGATGTATGTGACATGGAAGAGTGACCCATGATCCTAATCGATTGTGCATTTGCATTCAAACGCAAATCTTAAATAATGCACAAATTTAGGGGAGCTCTTGCTTATCACATACTTCTCAAAGCGATTTATATTATTCATTGATTATATCACTTGTCGAAGCTTTGATCTATATGTTGTCATCAATTACCAAAAGGGGAGATTGAAAGTGCAACTAATCCCGGGTGGTTTTGGTAATTAATAACAACATATATATCATTGAACTAATAGCTTCTTGAGAATCATTTCGAAAGTTCAATTGATATGGGTATGGCAATGACCAAGATGTGGACCCTCAAAATGCTAAGGCAAGCATTGGCAAAAGCTCAAGACTCCATTTTTGTTTAGTGATCCAAGATCACATTGAGTCTATAGGAAAGCCAATACTATTAAAAGGGATGAGGTTATGTTAATGATCCGGTTGCTCAAAGTGCTTAGTGATATATCTCCTAAACTATCAGCAACTCTCACTTCAAATATACACTCATAAGTAATCTCGGTCCCACCGATTTCCTAAACTCAGTCACACCGAGATGAACCACCTCAGCCATAAAGCCAAACCCTAGAAATTTCGGATTTTCCGATTCTGAACTCGGTGTCACCGAAACTAGTGTTGCCAAGCTTCTGTAACCTTCTGTCATCAAATCGGTGTCACCGAGATGATGAAGTCGGTCCCACCGAGATTGGCAAACCCTAGTCTTTGATGAATCGGACTCACCGAGATTGTATTTTCGGTCCCACCGAAAATCCCAACGTTCACAAGATTTGAACTTTCGGTCTCACCGAGTTGTCAACTTCGGTCTGACCGAGATTGGTCAAATGTGTGTAACGGTTGGATTTTGTGTGGAGGCTATAAATACCCCTCCACCCCTCTTCATTCGTGGAGAGAGCCATCGAAAGAACTACCACTCCTACCTTACATTTCGAGAATAAAACTACCTACCCTTGTGTTGAGATCAAGTTGCTCCACTCCCACCATATGAAGCTTGATCTCTAGCCTTCCCAAGTTGCTTTCCACTCAATCCTTTCTTCCACCACAGCCAAATCGGTGAGGAGAGTTGAGTGTTGGGGAGATTATCATTTGAAGCACAAGAGCAAGGAGTTCATCATCACCAACATCATCTATTACCTTTTGGAGGTGGTGCCTCCTAGATTGGTTAGGTGTCGCTTGGGAGCCTCCGTCAAGATGTGGAGTTGAACCAAGAAGTTTGTAAGGGCAAGGAGATCGCCTACTTCGTGAAGATCTACCCCAGTAAGGCTAGTCCTCCATGGGCGTATGCCATGATGGCATAGACAAGGTTGCTTCTTCGTGGACCCTTCGTGGGTGGATCCTCCGTGGACTCTCGCAGCTGCCGTTACCCTCAAGTGGGTTGAAGTCTCCATCAGCGTGGATTGACGATAGCACCACCTATCGGAACCACGAGAAAAATCTCCGTGTCTCCAAATTGTGTTTGCTCTTCTCCACCTCTCTTTACTACATGTGCAATTTACTTTCCGCTGCCTATACTCTAGAATTGCATGTGTAGGGTGATACTTGACTTGATCATCATTGTGAACTTGCCAAAAACTTGTCTTTATCAAAAGGCTAAACTTTTATATTGTCAAGTAGTCTAATCACCCCCCCTCTAGACATACTTTCGATCCTACACTCGCACCCCGCGGCCGAGGACCCCAACTCCGGCGGCCCCCGTGCCCCTCCTCTGCCTCGGCCACGACAGGACCCGGCCTCCACCCAAGGCTGGCGCGCCGCCTAACTCCCTCCTGCGATGCCCTCCACCGCGTCCTGCAGTTCCTTCCCGTCGGCCCTGCTTTCCTCGCCTCGCCTCGCCGTCCCCGTCCTCAAGTCCGGCCATGGTCGTCGCCCCCTGCATCCTCTGCCTCGAGCAGGAGGACGACCGCATGGCGCGCGCGCGTTGACCTCCATGGCCGCAGCGCCCCGCCTCACCGCCTTGGCCTCGCCAAGCTCGCCGGCAGCCATGAGCTCGCAAGGTCCAGCGACCCCTCGTCCAGCGCGCCCTCTCCTTCCTTGCCGGGTTTCTCCTCTACACGTGTCTGCACCTCGCCGCTTCCCTCGGCCTCCCACGGCTGCTCTGTTGCCGTCGCCTTGCTGCCCAACTTGCTCCTTGCTGCTGCCTTTTTGTGGTTGCGGACCCGAGCCACGGACGCGTCTCCGGATTGCCAAGTCCGGGGCGCCATGTTCCCTCTTGTCGACCCTCAAGTTCACAAGTACCCTACGGTTACACCAAGCTTGAGTACATGGATCGCCAAGTTCTGCTCCAAACGCCAAGTACAACTACGAACCCGAAGACCTCGGATGCATCCATGTTCGTCTACAGAACGTGTACATCTACACCGCCAAGACCGGACCCACAAGTACCCGGCGTCGCGTGTACCACTACCGTCGACCGAACATCTCTGAAAAAACGTGTACAACTACCGTCGCCACGTGAACAACGACTTCCACTACCGCCGTCGCGAGAACGACTACTTCCACTACGGCCGTGAACGACTACTTCCTTCTACGAACTCGACCCGTTCCAAAAATGCACGCTTCGAAGGTATAACCCCGAGGCGACCGCCGTGAACGAATGCATGTTGTATGAGATGCCCGTGTTTGCTCCGTGCCCGTTTGATCCTTGCACGTTCCGTTCCTCTATTGCCATGCCACCGTCCCGTGGGAACCCGGTAACCGGGATCACCCCACCATCTTTTGCATGTTCCGCACATCCGCATACTTGCTCTTTTGCACCGGTATCTCAATGAGTTATCGGATCATCGGAATGTTGCCGTGGCATCATTTTCGTTATCGTTGCCGTGGCACCATTTTCGTTATCGTTGCCGTGGCACCCCTTTCGTTCCGCCATGGTGACCAAATGCTCCTTATCATGCTCATGTCAACATTTTCATAAAAATTGCATAAAACTTGCATTATCATCCGCATCATGATAATAACAATTAAAATGTTAAAAATTGTTGTTGCTTTAAATTGCTAAATGCATATGGGGATTTACGGTTTGTTGTTTTATATCCGCCCCATTTAAATTGTTTAGATGGTATAGTTTTATTATGCTTCACCTCTTGCCATGTTAACCAACATTTAATCTTGTCTTGTTCATAACCGAGATTAAACTAAATAATTGATGTGGTGTTTCGTCAATATGCAACTCGTTGCATATTGGGCTCCATTTAACTTGTAGTTTTGTTTGTGCACTTTGCCATGCCATGCCTCATTAACCGGACATGCATCATACCTGTTTGTGCATCATGACATGTTTATGCTTGTGTGTTTACCATGTTGTTTGTTTCTTTCCGGGTTGCTTCTCTCGTTAGCTTCGGTTTCGTTCCGGAGTTGTGAGGATTCGTTCGACTACGTCCGTTTGTCTTCTTCTTGGACTCGTTCTTTTTCCTTGCGGGATTTCAGGCAAGATGATCATACCCTCGAAATCACTACTATCTTTGCTATGCTAGTTTGCTCGCTCTTTTGCTATGCCAATGCTACGATGCCTACCATTTGCTTGTCAGCCTCCCAAATTGCCATGTCAAACCTCTAACCTTTGACACCATTCCTAGCAAACCGTTGATTGGCTATGTTACCGCTTTGCTCAGCCCTCTTATAGCGTTGTTAGTTGCGGTGAAGATTGAAGTTTGTTCCTTGTTGGAACATGAAGATGTTGTTCCTTGTTGGAACATGTTTACTTGTTGGGATATCACAATATATCTTATTTAATTAATGCATCTATATACTTGGTAAAGGGTGCAAGGCTCGGCCTTATGCAGTGTTTTGTTCCACTCTTGCCGCCCTAGTTTCCGTCATATCGGTGTTATGTTCCCGGATTTTGCGTTCCTTACGGTTGGGCTATAATGCGAACCCCTTGACAGTTCGCCTTAAGTAAAGCTCCTCCAAAGAATGCCCAACATTGGTTTTACCATTTGCACTAACAACCTACCACCTTCCCTTGGGTTCTGCAGACTCAAGGGTCATCTTTATTTTAACCCCGGGCGGTGCTCCTCGAGTGTTGGTCCGAACCCAGCTACTGCAAGGGGCCACCTCGGGAAACTTGAGGTTGGTTTTACTCGTAGCTAGACTCATCCGAGTGTGCCACGAGAAAGAGATATGTGCAGCTCCTATCGGGTTGTCGGCACATTCGGGCGGTGTTCTTTGGTTTAGTTTTACCTGTCGAAATGTCTTGTTGTACCGGATACCGAGTCGATCGGAGTGTCTCGGGTGGAGGTCTATTCCTCCGCTGACCGTGAGAGCTTGTCATGGGCTAAGTTGGGACACCCTAGCAGGATTTAAACTTTCGAGAGCCGTGCCCGCGATTTATGTGGCAGATGGGAATTTGTTAATGTCCGGTTGTAGAAGACACAAGTTGACCTTAATTAAAATACATCAACCATGTGTGTAACCGTGATGGTCTCTTCTCGTGAGTCTGGGAAGTGAACACGGTGTTGGAGTTATGCTTGGCGCGAGTTGCTATAGGATCACTTCTTGATCATACTTTTATCGACCGTGCTTTGCCTTCTCTTCTCGCTCTCTTTTGCGATTGTAGCCATCATATATGCTAGTAAACTGCTGCAGCTCCACCTCATTACTCCATCCATCCTATAAGCTTAAATAGTCTTGATCTCGCTGGTGCGAGATTGTCGAGTCCTCGTGACTCACGGATACTTCAAAACCAGTTTGCGGTGCCTATGTTACCGAAAGCGTGGCGAACCCAGCTCAAGGAGGAGCTCGATGAAGATCTTGCCCTTTGTGTTGTTTCGTTCTAGTTGATCGATAGTGGAGCCCAATTGGGGTCGATCGGGGACCTTTATGCATTTGGGGTTCTTCTTTTATTTTGGTTCCATAGTCGGACCTTGATTGTATCTGGATGATGTAATGCTTTATTCATGTATTTGTGTGAAGTGGCGATTGTAAGCCAACTATGTATCTTTTTCCCTTATGTATTACATGGGTTGTGTGAAGATTACCTCACTTGCGACATTGCTTTCAATGCGGTTATGCCTCTAAGTCGTGCTTCGACACGTGGGAGATATAGCCGCATCGAGGGCGTTACACAGGAAACAATATGTCCTAGAAGGACCGCTAGGTGATGCACCCATCCCAGAGAACCAAGACATTATGAATGCTTGGCAGTCTCGTGCTGATGATTACTCCCTCGTTCAGTGCGGCATGCTTTACAGCTTAGAACCGGGGCTCCAAAAGCGTTTTGAGCAACACGGAGCATATGAAATGTTCGAGGAGCTGAAACTAGTTTTCCAAGCTCATGCCCGGGTCGAGAGATATGAAGTCTCCGACAAGTTCTATAGTTGTAAGATGGAGGAAAATAGTTACATCGGTGAGCACATACTCAAAATGTGCAGGTTGCACAACCGCATGTCCCAGCTGGACATTAACCTCCCGGACGAGGCGGTCATTGACAGAATCCTTCAGTCGCTCCCACCAAGCTACAAGAGCTTTGTGATGAACTACAATATGCAAGGGATGGTGAAAACAATTCCTGAAGTATTTTCAATGTTGAAGTCAGCAAAGGTAGAAATCAAGAAAGAACATCAAGTGTTGATGGTCAATAAAACCACCAAGTTCAAGAAGGGCAAGGGTAAGAAGAACTTCAAGAAGGACGGCAAGGAAGTTGCGCCCGATAAGCCGCTTGGGAAGAAGTCAAAGAATGGACCCAAGCACGAGGTGAGTGCTTTTATTGCAAAGGAAGGGTCCTTTGAAGCGGAACTGCCCCAAATACTTAGTGGACAAGAAGGCCGGCAACACCAAAGGTATATTTGATATACATGTAATTGATGTGTACCTTACCAAGACTCGTAGTAACTCCCGGTATTTGATCTTGGTGCCGTTGCTCATATTTGTAACTCACAGCAGAGCTGCGGAATAAGCGGAGATGGCGAAGGGCGAGGTGACGATGCACGTCGGGAATGGTTCCAAGGTCGATGTGATCGCCGTCGGCACGCTACCTCTACATTTACCTACGGGATTAGTTTTAAACCTTAATAATTCTTATTTAGTGCCAAGTTTGAGCATGAACATTGTATCTGGATCTCGTTTGATACGAGATGGCTACACATTTAAATCCAAGAATAATGGTTGTTCTATTTATATGAGAGATATGTTTTATGGTCATGCCCCGATGGTCAATGGTTTGTTCTTAATGAATCTCGAGCGTAATATTACACATATTCATAGTGTGAATACCAAAAGATGTAAAGTTGATAACGATAGTCCCACATACTTGTGGCACTGCTGCCTTGGTCACATTGGTGTCAAGCGCATGAAGAAGCTCCATGCTGATGGACTTTTAGAGTCTCTCGATTATGAATCATTTGACACATGCGTGGGCAAAATGACGAAGACTCCGTTCTCCGGAACAATGAGCGAGCAACCAACTTGTTGGAAATCATACATACCGATGTGTGCGGTCCAATGAGCGTTGAGGCTCGCGGAGGATATCGCTATGTTCTCACTCTCACTGATGACTTGAGTAGATATGGATATGTCTACTTAATGAAACACAAGTCTCAGACCTTTGAAAAGTTCAAGGAATTTCAGAAGAGGTAGAGAATCAACGTGACCGAAAGATAAAGTTTCTACGATCAGATCGTGGAGGAGAATATTTAAGTCACGAATTTGGTACACACTTAAGGAAATGTGGAATCGTTTCACAACTCACGCCGCCTGGAACACCTCGGTAGAACGGTGTTCCCGACGTAATCGCACTCTATTGGATATGGTGCGGTCTATGATGTCTCTTACCGATTTACCGCTATCATTTTGGGGATACGCTCTAGAGACAGCTACATTCACTTTAAATAGGGCACCGACTAAATCCGTTGAGACGACACCGTATGAATTATGGTTTGGGAAGAAAATTAAGTTGTTGTTTCTAAAAGTTTGGGGATGCGATGCTTATGTCAAGAAACTTCAACCTGAAAAGCTCGAACCCAAGTCGGAAAAATGCGTCTTCATAGGATACCCTATAAAAACCATTGGGTATACTTTCTACTTAAGATCCGAGGGCAATATCTTTGTTGCCAAGAATGGATCCTTTCTAGAAAAAGAGTTTCTCTCGAAAGAAGTAAGTGGGAGGAAAGTAGAACTCGATGAAGTACTACCTCTTGAACAGGAAAGTAGTGCAGCTTAGGAAAATGTTCCTGTGATGCCTACACCGACTGGAGAGGAAAATAATGATGATGATAAAGGTACTTCGGATCAAGTTGCTACTGAACTTCGTAGGTCCAGAAGGACACGTTCCGCACTGAGTGAATGCGGCAACCCCATCACGGAAATCATGTTGTTAGACAAGGTGAACCTTGAACTATGAAGAAGCGATGGCGGGCCAGATTCCAACAAATGGCTTGAAGCCATGAAATCCGAGATAGAATCCATGTATGAAAACAAAGTATGGACTTTGACAGACTTGCCGATGATCGTGACGATAGAAAACAAATGGATCTTTAAGAAGAAGACGGATGCGAATGGTAATGTTACCATCTATAAAGCTCGACTTGTCGCTAAGGGTTATCGACAAGTTCAAGGGGTTTACTACGATGAGACATTCTCTCCCGTAGCGAAGCTGAAGTCCGTCTGAATCGTGTTAGCAATTGCCGCATACTATGATTATGAGATATGGTAGATGGACGTCAAAACGGCATTCCTTAACGAACATCTTAAGGAAGAACTGTATATGATGGAGCCGGAAGGTTTTGTCGATCCTAATAATGCTAACAAAGTATGCAAGCTCTAGCGATCCATTTATGGGCTGGTGCAAGCATCTCGGAGTTGGAACATTCGCTTTGATGAGATGATCAAAGCGTTTGGGTTTATGCAGACTTATGGAGAAGCATGCGTTTACTAGAAAGTGAGTGGGAGCTCTGTAGCATTTCTCATATTATATGTAGATGACATATCTTGATGGGAAATGATATAGAACTTTTGGACAGCATTAAGGCCTACTTGAATAAGTGTTTTTCAATGAAGGACCTTGGAGAAGCTGCTTACATATTAGGCATCAAGATCTATAGGGATAGATCGAGACGCCTCATAGGTCTTTCACAAAGCACATACCTTGATAAGATTTTGAAGAAGTTCAAAATGGATCAGTCAAGAAAGGGTTCTTGCACGTGTTGCAAGGTGTGAGATTGAGCTCGGCTCAATGCCCGACCACGACAAAAGATAAAGAAGAGATGAGTGTCATCCCTATGCTTCAGCCATAGGCTCTATTATGTATGCCATGATGTGTACAGGACTGATGTAAACCTTGCCGTAAGTTTGGTAGGAAGGTACCAAAGTAATCCCGCAAGGAACACCTGGACAACGGTCAAGAATATCTGAAGTACACGAAAAGGACAAAGGACATGTTTCTCGTTTATGGAGGTGACGAAGAGCTCGTCGTAAAGGGTTACGTCGGCGCTAAGCCGACACGATCTGAATGACTCTAAGTCACAAACCGGATCGTGTATATGTTTAATGGTGGAGCACCGAGTGGTGCATTTGCAAGCGCGAGCGTCGTGGCGGGATCTACATGTGAAGCGGAATACATGGCAGCCTCGGAGGCAGCGCATGAAGCAATTTGGGTGAAGGAGTTCATCACCGACCTAGGAGTCATACCCAATGCGTCGGGGCCGATCAAACTCTTCTGTGACAACACTGGAGCTATTGCCCTTGCCAAGCAGCCCAGGTTTCACAAGAAGACCAGGCACATCAAGTGTCGCTTCAACTCCATCCGTGAAAATGTTCAAGATGGAGACATAGATATTTGCAAAGTACATACGGATCTGAATATCGCAGATCCTTTGACTAAACCTCTCTCACGAGCAAAACATGATCAACACCAGAACTCTATGGGTGTTCGATTCATCACAATGTAACTAGATTATTGACTCTAGTGCAAGTGGGAGACTGTTGGAAATATGCCCTAGAGGCAATAATAAAAGGTTATTATTATATTTCCTTATTCATGATAATTGTCTTTATTCATGCTATAACTGTATTATCCGGAAATCATAATACGCGTGTGAATACATAGACCATAATATGTCCCTAGTAAGCCTCTAGTTGACTAGCTCGTTGGTTAACAGATAGTCATGGTTTCCTGGCTATGGACATTAGATGTTGTTGATAACGGGATCACATCATTAGGAGAATGATGTGATGGACAAGACCCAATCCTAAGCATAGCACAAGATCGTGTAGTTCGTTTGCTAGAGCTTTTCCAATGTCAAGTATCTTTTCCTTAGACCATGAGATCGTGTAACTCCGGGATACCGTAGGAGTGCTTTGGGTGTACCAAATGTCACAACGTAATCGGGTGACTATAAAGGTGCACTACGGTATCTCCGAAAGTGTCATTGGGTTGACACGGATCGAGGCTGGATTTGTCACTCCATATGACGGAGAGGTATCTCTGGGCCCACTCGGTAATGCATCATCATAATGAGCTGAAAGTGACCAAGTGTTTGGTCACGGGATCATCATTCTGGTTCGAGTAAAGTGACTTGCGTGCGAGGCCTAGCGAGGTATTGGGATACCGACGATCGAGTCTCGGGCAAATAACGCATCGATTGACAAAGGGAATTGAATATGGGGTTGTTTGAATCCTCGACATCATGGTTCATCCGATGAGATCATCGAGGAGCATGTAGAGCCAACATGGGTATCCAGATCCGCTGTTGGTTATTGCCCGAGAGCCGTCTCGGTCATGTCTCGTGTCTCCCGAACCCGTGGGGTGTACACATAAGGTTCGGTGGCGCTAGGGTTGTATGAATATGAGTATGCAGCAAACCGAATGTTGTTGAGTCCGGATGAGATCCCGGACGTCACGAGGAGTTCGGATTGGTCCGGAGGTAAAGAATTATATATAGGAAGTCTGTTTTGACCATCGGGAAAGTTTGAGGTCACCGGTATTGTCTGGGACCACCGGAAGTGTCCGGGGTCCACCGGTGGGGCCACCCATCCGGAGGGCCCCATGGGCTGAAGTGGGGAGGAACCAGCCCATAGTAGGCTGGTGCTCCCCCTTGGCCCACCCCTGCGCCTAGGGTTGAAACCCTAGGGTGGGGCGCCCACTGCCATGGGGGCACTCCACCCCCAGCCGCCCCCCTAGGAGATCAGATCTCGGGGCGGCGCCCCTGAGGGCCTATATAAAGGGTGGGGAGGGAGGCAGCGGCACCCCTGAGTCTTGGCGCCACCCTCCCCCTGCTACACCTCTTCCTCCTCCCACGGTTGCTTGGCGGCCGTCTTGGGAGTTCTGCTTGCATCCGCCACCACGCGTCGTCTTCTTTGGATCATCATCAACCTCTCCTTCCCCTTCTTTGGATCAAGGCGGAGGAGGCGTCACGCTGACCGTCGTGTGTTGAGCAGCGGAGGTGCCGTCCGTTCGGCGCTAGGATCTCCGATGATAGGATCACGACGAGAACGACTACCTCAACCCCGTTCTTTTGAACGCTTCCGCACGCGATCTACAAAGTGGTATGTAGATGCATCTCTCCTTTCACTTGTTGCTTAGATGAACTCATAGATGGATCTTGGTGAAACCGTAGGAAAAAATTTAATTTTCTGCAACGTTCCCCAACAACCTCGGCATCCTCCCCACCCTTGAGCTCTGGGGGGAGTTCTTATACACCAAGCTCGGCACTACCGCCAAGGGGAAGGCGGCTCAGTGCGGAGCTTTCATCGTAGTTCGGCGTCCAGGCGCCGAGAACTGCTTCCCAACCATCAGCTCGACACAGTCGGTCAAGATGTGACAAAAATCTTACTTTTATGTCAAGAACGTCCACCCGGCGGCGGACTTCGTCAGCCTGCTGGCTTATGTAGCCGACCCACCGGCTAAGCCCCACACCAACTGGGCGTTTCGGCCGAAGACGCTGTCGGCCGCCTCCTCCACCGCCATCGCGCGGCTTAAGGTGATGATGGTGGTAGAAGGCCTCAAGGGGTCGGATCTGTTGACTGCCTTCGTGGTGTGCCGGGTGCTCCCCCATCAAGGCCGGCCTCACATGATCAGCCACATGAGCGGGCATCAAGACCCGTGCCGGATGTGCACCAGGGAGATGTCGGGCGGGGAGGTGTCCCATCTGGTGAACTACATCTCGAACTGCAAACTCCCAGAGGCGGAGGGGCAGTTCGGCAAGCAGTCATACTCCTACGCGTACCCACAGCCCGTGGTGAGTCCTGAACTCTTTCGTTTTTCTCTTTAGTTGCCGGGTTCTTCTTTGCCACCTGACCAGTTGGTCATCGTGCAGATCTTCGCCATCCAGTCGGCAGCCGACGCCCTAGAGAAGGGCCACGAGTATTTGCCTGACCGGTCGGTGAGTGATGCGGACGACCCCGACTTGGGGGCGGCCGCCCTAGAAGAAGACGACGCCACGGGTGGCGGTGGTGGAGCAGGCGTCTCCGGAGGTGGAGGCGGCCTCGATGATTGGCCGGACGATGATGAGGAGGAAAACACGCCGCGCCGCCCGCCGGTCGCCGAACAGGCGGGCACGAGCTCATCAGCTGTGCCAACTGCCGCATGCAGTGCACCAAAGCGCCGAGGTGGCTCATTGTTGTACGGCAGACGTCCGAAGAAATCCAAGAGCTCGACGACGGCGACCAAGCGGGAGGAGGCCGCCGCAAAGGTGGCCCGATTTCATAAGACCGTGAAACAGCCCCAGATGATGTCTGCGTAAGTGTTTGATTCCTCTCGTGTCCTTTCTTCCTTATCCTTGCAACTTCGTTCTTAATTCTTTTTTATTATGCTTGAACAGGGCCCCGCTCTCTCTTGAGCGGTCTGGCGCCGCCTCCGTGGTCGGGACGGCGATGGGCTCCGCCAACACCTTCCGCGTGGACCAACATGCCGAGCTCCAGGCAACGACGGAGAGAAACACGCAGGAGGTGCGTGAAGAGCGGGAAGAGGCGGACCGGCAGAGGGCGGAGGCGGCGCAGGAGGAGGCGGACACGGCCGCTAAGGCATAGGCCGACGCCGCACCCAAGGCCCAAGCGGACGGCACGGCCAAAGCGCAAGCGTAAGAGGCCGCATGCGGCCAGGCTCCGCAACTTGTCATCCCCCTTCGCGCTGCGCCACCCGCACCTGAGATCTCAGTGCCGACTGTAGGAGCCGGCCACGACCAGACGGACATGGAGAGGGAAGGGGGAGACGGCATCACCCTGGGGCGGAGATGCCCCTACCGGCGCCGACCATTGTAACACCTCGGGTGTTATGCTACAGTAAACTCCTCTTAGTGGTGCCATGTCATCATGTTAGTTAAGCCAAATTGCCACTTGGTAAAAGTCAAAGCCAATTTCAAATTTGGAATAAAGACAAATAAATTATTTGTTCTAGCAGTAAAACAAAATTGTTCACAAGGTTGCAAATATTCCCAAAGCTATTTAAAAAAACAACATTGTTTGGATTTACAAATTGACCCTAGCAACCAAAGAAGTGGATCAGCAGCAAATAAATAACCTTTTCATTTTCTAAAAAAATAGTTAAACAATTCCAACTGCTTTGGAACATTTTGTGCAACCTCAAAATATTGCAATGTATTTATGTGGCAAGTTTCACATTTTACAAAATCATTTGCTATCAAGAGAAAATGCAAAACAGGAAAGAAATGCCACAAAAAGAAGAAGGAAAAAGGGGATCTAACCCACTGTACCACCGGGCCTCTAGTGACTACAGGGTGGCCTGACCCCTTTGTGCTGGCCTTTCCCTAACCTCTCGTGAGAGGCAAGGAGGCCAAGGTGTGCACGCCGTCCATCGGCCGGATGGCGCGCTGTCGAGCATCCCGCGGCTCCCCCTCGCGGATAAGGGCAGCCGCTCGTGCTCCCTCTCTCTCCCAGTAACCCTAGTCCCCAAATCCCCCTCTCCCTCGCTCATATTCAATGACATGGAAGAGGCCGAGCTCGCGTTCGTCGTAGTCATCATCGATCCCGTGGCCACCGGCCTCCCTTCATCGTGTCAAGACGTCTAGGAGCTCCGCCGTCATTGTCTCCGTCGCCCTCGCCCGCTACTTCCTCTACTGTCAACCGTTGGAGCTCGACACCACTACATCACCTGCATCGAGTCATCTTCCACATCCGACCGCCGCTCATCGCCGCTTCGATTTGTCGCCTACAAGCCTTCCTCGAGCTTACTTTGCACCTCTACAGGTTCGCAGTGAGATCCTCGACCGATTCACCTTGTTCCCAACTTCAATACACCCCGTTAGGCACCGCCCCCGTGCTCGTCAGTGGCCGCCATGGCCGGAGCCCGAGCTCCCGTGTACGTGCTCTGCTGCTGCCCTATTTGCTGTTGCTTGCTGCTCCTTGGTGTCGCCCGCACCCACCACCACAGCCGCTACGCCCAACCTAGGCGCCCGCTCGCCTGCGCTGGCCCTGCGCGCTACGGCGGCCGCCGCTGCTCCTCCCTTCCCCTGCTCCCCTCGCTGCTCGTGCCTGCCGCCCGCCTCTGCTCGCTACTTCCGGACGCCCCCGCTTTCGCCCGCCACTGCCGGCGGCCCCCTGTGTCGCGCCCGCCTACAGCCATCGTCGCCACCTTCGCGCGCCACCCCAGTGCCCCGACATGCTGCTCCTGGCCGCAGTCGCCAAGCGCCGGCGCCTGTGCCTCTATACTGTTCGGCCTCGTTTAGTTGAACTAATCCCCAATAGTGCTAGGCGGCTGCTACAAATCATGCGGCTGATTTTATCCTATTTTAAGCCGCCTTCACAGACGTCCGATTCGCTCAACTGGGATGGATTGGAACTGCTCGTTCCACCTCAATCACCGCTTCCATCCGTGGGTCACGCATCATGTCTTTGTCGCCAGCGAGCAGTAGCAGCACCAGGAATGGGGTCAACGCTCCAGCACTGCTGCAAAGTAGGATCACCATCCCGTAGCTGGCGACGACTAGCTTCCATTGCAGCACAGCTGGCCGGCGACGACCGGCTTCCATTGCAGCACCGATGGCCGGCGACCAGGGCTTCACCGCAGAACCGACGCCCCACGATGAGCCGACAAGGGCTTCATTGCAGCATCGGCGGACTCTGCGTCGCATCACCAGTGACCCACCGGCGTCACGCCCCATCCGACATGCAGCGCCGATGAAGCTCCATTGCAGCCTCGGCGGCGCTCCAAAGCAGCACTGGCGGCGCGACAATAGCTCCAATGCAGCACCGGCGTCGCTTCACTGCAGCCTCGACAGAGCTCCATTGCATCCCATCACAGCACCTTGCAACACTGGTGGAGAGCAACCCAACCTCCCCCTGCGTGCTGCCTTGCAGCACTGGCGGCGAGCGACGTCCGTCTCTGGTCTTCATGCTGCGTTGCAACACTAGCGGCCGCGCTGCACTGGTGGCCGGCTTCGCCCCTTCCTGCTGAGCAATAATGGTGGTCGCCCATAGCGAGGAGCACACAGCTCGTGGTGGCGTGGCCCTCTCCCTCGCAGCAACAGCGGCCCTAATTTTGGGTGGGATGCAGCTCACGGTGGCCGCCTCCGTCCCTCTGGTTCGCAGGAACGGCGACTAGTGCTTCCGCGTCGCCATGGGTGCCTTCTCCCCGCTCGGATGCAACGGAAGAGAAGTGGGGAAGGAAAAGAGACGAGGAGAATGATTGGAGGAGAGAGATCGTGTGAGAAGAGATGAGATTGGAGAGGGAAGCGTTGGGCTAGGCCCACAAGGGGCACGTGTCGTTCGGAGAACACAGCTTATGCGTCGATGTTTTCATCCGGCTTAATTGAAACGTTTTCCTTAGTGCTAACCCCCCTCCTGATTAGTGTATGCCACATGGGTCCCATCTACTAACTCCCCCTTTAAATCAATATGTTAGAAATAAAAGTGTTCCTATGACAGGTGGGATCCCCTGTACTATTTGTGTGGACAAGATCAAAGAAAGCCCTTCTATGACATGTGGGCCCCATATGTCAGTTGGACCAGTCAACTCTGTCAACTTTGTTGTTGGTAGTGATTTGAAGCGATCGGCCACGACCCACATGTCATACACTTACACACATTGCTGGGTATACTCCTGTGTACCCAAAGCAATTTATCTATTTATTATTTCGAATTAAAATAAATCCAGTAATTCCAAAGTGGTTTAAATCTTTGAAAAATCATATAAAATAATCCGTAGCTAGGATGAAAATGTTTTGTACATGAAAGTTGATCAGAACGACGAGGCGAATCTGAATACGCAATCCGTTCATCTGCCATGTGTCCCTAGCATAGCAAACATGCAACCTTTCCCCTCTGTTTCATCTGTCCGGAAATACCTAACTTCGGGAAAGCGTTCCCGGATGTTTTGCCCCTTCGCCGGTATCACGTAGCACCACGTTAGAACACCCCTAGGTTTGCCTATTGTCATGTCATGCTTTTGTGTGCTTGTATTTATTGTTTCTTTCCCCTCTTCTCTCCGGTAGACTTCGAGACTGACGCCGATGTTGCTCCTGTGTTGGACTACATCACTGACGACCCTCCTTCCCGTCTGAGCAACCAGGCAAGCCCCCCCCCTTGATCATCCCGATATCGCCCATTCCATTCTCTCATGTTTGCAATATATTTTGCTACTGTTATTGTTTGCTCCTATTCTGACGCATAGCCTGCTTTTGTAACCTGCTCTTTGTACCTTACCTGCTTATCCTAAACTGCTTAGTATAGGTTGGTTAGTGATCCATCAGTGACCCCCACCTTGTCCTTGTTGCCCCTGCTTCATCATCGAAGACCCGATCAACGGGATCGAAGAGCAGGTCCCGGCACCGCACATCACTTCCCCTCAGTTGCTCGACACTACTGGGTTGCTATCGAGTACCGAGGGTGAGACCTCATCAGCACTTTTGATGTTAACCCTGTAGTGTAGCTATTCGGTCATGGTCATCGAGGGTGATTTCCTCTTTAACCACTTCCGATACGACTCTGTTGTGCAACCCCTCAAGTGTGAACCTCGAGGGTGGTCCCTCTTACATTCACCTTGATGATTACATCGAGTGGAATTCACCAGGGGTGATTCCTCAGGTTTTCCCCATGATGTTTGGACACACGGTTACTATGGTTACTATGACTTTACACTGAACCATGTTACTAAAGACGGGTCGACCCTAAAGGGTACCCACACGAGCATAATTGTGAGTGATGTGGAGACGGGTTGACCTGGAGGGTGCCCGTGAGATAATTACGAGGTGTGGCCGGGCATTCCTAGCCCTTGCCGCAAGTCCTCGAGACGGGGCAATGGGGTCACATCTTTCGTGAGCCTCTGCTTGTTACCGCGCGTTCCCAATCCACAACGATTTGGATATTTGATCCGAGGGGCCTCTGGCCTGATAGCACTAACCATCACGTGGGCATAGTATGGGTGTTCTGCGTCGTATGCATCAGCCGAATCTTAATAGATGTCAGTGACTGAGCGGCACGCACAGGGTTGGGCCCAGTAAGCACTGCCTTTTGAAGGAGGTAGCTAGAGTCGCTCACCGGCCCACGTAACGTCGAGGAGTTCGGGGAGATGGCCCATGACCCACTGGGGCATAGGTTTAGTTAACGTCTTGACCTCTCTATTAAGCCTAGGTCGGGTTGCGGCGTATTGTTTGGTGAGGCGGGCATGACCGAAAGTGTCCGGCGAGTTAATCGGCGTGGTGGGTAAGTTGGTGCACCCTACAGGGAAGAAAACATCTATCGATAGCCTGTCCTACGGTAACGGACACTCGGAGTTGTATCCCGATTGATACAACTAGAACTGGATGCTGAGGCATGAAATGGATATGTAGCTCTGGGAGTCGAGAAAGGATCCCGTGGCGTTGACAACAACATAAATATGACTTATGTTAAACTACTCTACTCCCTCCTTTTTCTGCAAGACAGTGGTTTCCAGAAGATGCTACTCTTCGATAGGACTAGCTTCTCCCCTTCTTATTCTGGCATTCTGCAGTTAGTCCACAAATACTACCCCCTTTCATTGATACCGATGCATAAGTAGTGTAGATCCTTGCTTGCGAGTACTTTGGATGAGTACTCACGGTTGCTTTGCTACCCCTTTCCCCCTTCTTTCTTCTTTCTGGTTGTTGCAACCAGATGGTGGAGTCCAGGAGCCAGATGCCACCACCGACGACTACTACAAACCCGAGGGTGCCTACTACTACGTGGAGGCCGTCGACGACCAGGAGTACTTAGGAGGCTCCTAGACAGGAGGCCTGGCCTTTTGGATCATGTTGCTTTTGTGCAAGCCTTCTTAAGGCAAACTTGTTTAACCTGTGTCCGTACTCAGATATTGTTGCTTTCGCTGACTCTTGTGTATTCGAGCTTACGTATTCGAGCCCTCGAGGCCCCTGGCTTGTAATATAAACTTGTATTATTTTAATTTGTGTCTAGAGTTGTGTTGTCATATCTTCCCGTGAGTCCATGATCTTGATCGTACACATTTGTGTGTATGATTAGTGTACGATTGAATCAGGGGCGTCACAAGTTGGTATCAGAGCCGACTGCCTGTAGGTAGCCCCCTTTCCAACTTCTTGGCCGAAGTTGAGTGTAGTCTTTGAAAAACTGTTTTACTAACATGGTTGTGTGGCTTACGGGACCACGTCGCCATTGGGTGGTATTAGGCTCTTTTATTCCTCGTCTATACTCTGGGACTCTGATCTCTCGTCTATTCGGGTTAAACATTTTACTAAGTCTGACATTAGGATCTCGTACCCACTTTCTCCTGGAGAGCCCCTTCAGTCCAGATGATCGCTTGCTGCTTCAGAAGATTTCAAAGATACTCTCTGATGTTTCCTCGAAACCCTTGTGCCCTTCGCCGTTGCAATTCTATATCACCGATAAATCCCTCTGGATAACTACATACACCTGTCGTTCATATTGTCAACCCCAGTTGATCTTGTTATTACGAGATGCCTTGTAATACTTTCAGGTATTTCGAGAATCCATTATGCCTGCTATGTTGCAGCTCCTTTTCCGCATGAATACGTGTACGAATAATTCCTCACAATAATCAGGGATTCATTCATCCCCAATTGTTTAGGTATTTCACAAAAGTGTTCGAAATACCATTCGATCTTCCTTAAATCCTCAGCAGCCTATTGTTGGTGGAATTCTTGTTTCTACATTATGGTTAATTCCATATTTCTATTAATCTTCGTTGACATCCTCTATCACTATCGTTTCGAGTCCCTTGATCCAATATGTCGCGAATGCTTGTAATCCTCAATCAGATCCTAGCATTCATCCTTCTGGCTCAAACGTCACGCCAACATGAGCTTGTTCCTGTCAAATCAAACCTTGATTGATTGTCGATCTGTATCAATTCAACTCAATTATCTTTGGTCAGAGCCTCTGCTTCAGATCTTCTAATTTGAAAATCGTAATTCCTTTGTATTCAAGCTTTGAAGTTATCCAGTTTTATCTATAACCCGATGCCTTTGCATTCTTTCTTCTTCTAGGTGAGTATCTGTGACGCCCGGATAATTAAGCTACAGTAAACCCTCGTTAATGGTGCCATGTCATCACATTACTGTTGCTAATCCTCGGTTGATACAAGTCACAATCCAAATCCAAATTTAAAATAAAAGTCCAAGATTCAAATTTCTCAAACACGCAAAATAAAATGTTCAAAGTGTGGAAAATATTCCATAGCTAATTACAGTGAAGACCCAACATTTTTTATAAAGTGATTAATTGCACTAAACTAAATAATTATTGGCTAAAATAATAAGTTAAATGCTTTTAAAATTTATAAAAATGCTAAACTATTTTATTTAAACCTCAAACCTGTTGTGGCAGTGGTATAAATAGAAACAATAATTTAGGAACAATTTCTATGTTTTATAAAACTCTAATGAATTAAAAATCAAAACAAAACAACAAAAAGGGTAAAAGTAAATGAGAAAGAAAAGAGCCCCCACTAATTCCCACAGGCATTGGTCCTTTGGACAGGCCAGCAAACCAACAAACCCCACAGTGGCCCTCCTTCTGTTCCCTGGCAGTGCAAGCAGGGGCATGGTTACCCCGACCGTCTCGCCCGGCCGACGGGAGGGACAAAGCCCCTTCCCCTCGGTCCCCTCGTCTCCCCGCTCCACTTCCCCCTCTCCTCCTCGGTTCCTCCTCCCCCCTCCTGCCAGATCCGCTCCATCCACGGCGCCTCGACGCCGACGCCACCTCGCCCCGACGCCGTCCCGAGGGCTCGCCGTCGCCATGGACGCAGCCACCAGCCTCCCCTCTCCGTTCTGAGCTGTCCGACAGCTCCATCGCGGATGCCTTCCTCCTCCTCGTAGACGAGATCGGACCGGGACGGCCCCGCAGCACCGCCCCGACCCCTTCGACCACCTCGGAACGCCACCGCGCCATCTGCCTCCTCTACTACGACGGCGGGATTCCTCCACTTCTACCGCCTGCTGCTCCTAAACCTCCCGCCGAGCCACCGTGTGCTCCTAGGTGAGCACCACGTCCAAACTCCCTTCTCCTCTTTGATTTGGCCTTGCGTAGAGATCTGCGACCGACTACTTGAAGCTCAGCGCCGTTCCTCCTCAGTCTGCTCGCGCTCCACAGCCCTTTACACACAGCGTCGTCGCTGTCATCTACTTTTCAGCGCGGAACACGCTTCGCGGGATCCCCTACTACGCCCGGCGCAGCCACCTTTCGTCACTTGGGCATGCACCACCTTTCGTCGCCCGCGCCTCAATTCTGAGCACGCGCTCCCCTGCCTTGGCGCTACTTTCGCTGCTCCCAGCTGGTCGTGCCTTGCAGCGTCTTGCGTCTTGGCGTCGTGCTGCTTTGCTACCAATGACTCTTTACGGTTGGCCCTTCTTCTGCCGCTTGCTGCTAGATCTCTTCGCTCTTGATGCTAGCGGTGAAAGCAAGCTGAGCTACTAGCTAGCTTTTTAGTTTTTACATTGAGTAACCCCCTAAACAGACCCTAAACTTTGGTTAAACAACTGTTAACAAGGCTAAAAATAATATTAGTAGAAAGTACATTTGACAATGCTTAAATGTGTCCACTGGACCAAATCCATTTGATGCATGGAATAAATCCTATGAAAATCACAAAATGCTATCTTTTGTTAGCAGAAAACAGAACTGTGTGTGCGTGCGTGTATTACGTGTGTGTGGTGGTGGCCGGCTCTCCGTTAGCTAATTAGTACTCCTACTTGTTAGTCTAATCAGTGGTTAGGTATAGTGCAAATGACAGGTGGACCCCCCCTCTAAATATCCACTTAAAAAGAAAATGCAAGATATGTGTGAATGACACCTAGGCCCCATCTACAGTTTTGACCTGTCAACAGTCAAACTGTTGACTGCACTGTTGACTGAGTCAACTGGGTCCCCCCGGACCCACTAGTCAGCCCCTGGGTGCACTCTGGGTGCACTACACCGGGTGCACTTAGCAGTTTTGCCATTTTAATTCGAATTAATATAAATCTAGAATATTATTTAAATCTTTGAAAATTAATAGAAAACAAACCGTAGCTCGGATGAAAAAGTTTTCTACAAGAAAGTTGCTCAGAACGACGAGACGAATCCGAATAGGCGATCTGTTCGCCCGCCACACATCCCTAGTATAGCAAACTTGGAGCTTTTCCCCTCCGGTTCATCATCGACAGGGCGTCGGGAGCAGGATACTTTCCGTATGTTTCCCCTTAGCGATGCGCCTAACACTGCGTTAGAACACCTCTAGCCCCGCTTATAATCATGTTGTGCATATGTTTGCGTGTATTTACTGTTTCTTCCCCTCTTCTCTCGGTAGACCCGAGACCGCTGCTGATGCCCTGTGATCGACTACGTCGGCGGCGACCCTTCTTCCGTTTGGCGGAGCTTCGAGCAAGCCCCCTTTGATCATCCGATATCGCCCATTCTATACTCTCATGCTTGCATTAGATTTTGCTCTTGTTATTGATTGCTCCTATTACGATGCATAGCCTTTTTTTTGTAACTTTGTTGTTGTACCTTACCCTTATCCTAAATTGCTTAGTATAGGTTGGTTAGTGATCCATCGATGACCCCCACTTGTCCTTGTTGCCCTGCTTCATAAATCGACGACTCGATCAGCGTGATCGGCGACGAGCCCGACACCTCACGTCACATCCGCCCTTTAGTTGCTCGACTCTCTGAGCTACTATCGAGTGCGAGGGTGATCCTCATAACGCACTCGATGATAATTACGTAATGTAGCTATTTTGTCGTGGTCATCGAGGGTGATTTCCTCTTTCACCATTCTCGTCTGGCTCGTCGTGCAACACCTCAAGTGTGAACCTCGAGTGGTTCCTCTTACGTTCACCTTGATGATTACATTGAGTGGAATCCACGGGGTGATTCCTCGGGTTTTCCTTGATGTGCGGACACACGGTTACCTTGACTTTCTTTGGGCTGTTGTGAGAGCCGGGCGAGCCCGGAGAGCACCCGTGCGATGTGTCGGTGGCGGCTGGCTGTTTAGCGGTATCACCCAGGAGGGGTGATAGCTCCGGACTTGTCCCGACAACCGTCACTCCTTTTAATAATGCACTAACAGGTTTGGGTATTTGTTCTTAGTTGCCCTTTGGCCTTTACGCACTAACCACCACGTGAGAATAGTTATGGGCCTCGACGTCGCAGTATCAGTCGAAGCTTTGTCAGACGTCCAGTTCAGCATTGTGGCGCGTCGGATCGTGGTGGCCATCCGGCGATCTTGGTATCCACCACACAGCGATCCGGTCTGCAGCAGGCGATGGGCGGACCCGGAGTGCTTAGGATGTAGACCGGCGGGGACCTCTCTGCTGAGCCTAGGTCGGGCTGCGGCGTGTTGATCTTCGGGCGGGCATTGACCCCGAAAGGTGTGTCGGCGAGTGATCGGCGTGTTGGGTAGCGTGGTGCACCCTGCGGGAAGATATATATTCGAATACCGTGTCCACGGTAATGGGCGTTCAGACTTGTATCACGATCTTATACAACTAGAAATGGATACTTGATATGTGATGGATATGTGGCTCAGGGATTGCTTTCTCGCAGGGATTCGAGGAAGGATCTCTGGGCATTAATGTTACAACATGCTTGTTAATTATAAACTGCTATTCTTTACTCTTCTACATGCTGCAAGATGCTCGGAGCTGCGTGAAGATGCTAGTCTTCAATGGGCTAGGCTTTCCCCCTCTATTCTGGCATTTTGCAGTTCAGTCCACAGATACAACCCTTCCATTTGATACCAGTGCATACTTAGTATAGATCTGATGCTTGCGAGTACTTTGGATGAGTACTCACGGTTGCTTTGCTACCCTTTTCCCCTTCTTTCTTCTTTCGGTTGATGCAACGGATGGTGGATTCTGGGCGGATGCCACCGCCGATGGATCTTTGCTACGTGAAGACCGCCGACGACCGGGGAGTAGTTAGGAGGTCGGCGGGGAGGCCTTGTGTAACGCCCCGAGACCGATGCTCCAGACGACTTCCAGTTATTCCAAGTTTCGTCGTGTGATTTGTTTTGTTTGTTGCATTCATCCTTGCATCATGTTGCATTTCATCATGCTCATCATGTGCATTGTGTGTTTCATGCATGATCACCCTTGCATCACCCTTCCCTCATACATGGTCATTTGTATCTTCATCTTTTCATCAAGACCTTTCTCCACGTGCAAACCTTATCACTTCTTCCTTTCTGTCAAATCTTGACTTTCATGCCAAGTGGCATTATTTGTGCCTCCATTAATGTTATTTTATTTCCTGATGTTCATACTCCATGCCTTATGCCTCTCTATCAAATTTCATCCATTTTGGAGTTGTTTTGGTTGGGTTCAAAAATGGAGCAAGTTTGAATTTAATTCAAACTTGATTTATTTTCTACCTCTAAAATTTCCAAGACTATTTATTCTAATCTTGCATAAATCCGGGACTCATATATACCTTTATCTCTGAGTTTTCCTTCCCAAACCACGGATCCTTTTCCTTGTAATTCTGTCTATTTTCTTAAAGAAAATAAACAGAGGAGGGAAGAACTAGGCAGAGCCCACTTACCTGGGCCGCGCCCTACGCCTCCCTAGGCCCAACCATCCCCCGCAGCCCACCAGCTCTAACCCTAGCCTTCCCCCGATCCATCTCCTCCCCCCTCGTTCCCGTGCCGCCGCCACACATCGCGGTCAGGGAGAGCGCTCGACCCCGCTCTCCTCCATTCTCCTCGATCTCCTCCTCTCCCTCTCGTCCTCCCACACCGCTGCCACTCGCACACAGCTAGCGCTTGGAGCCCTCCTCCTGTGCCTCTCGATCTCGCCGCTCCTCGCCGTCGCTCAAGCCTCACCGCGGCGCCCTGCGTCGCCGGGCCGCGCGCCTCGCCTTCGCCCGCATCCGTCGCCCTCGCGCCCGGCGGAAACCCCGCCCGCCGTCCCCTTCGTTTTGGTGGAGCTCGCGGGAGCCCAGCACGGACCATCTCCGCCTTCGCCTCCACTACAGTGCGCGCCCGTACCTCCGCTTCGTCTTGCCGTCGTCCATGCCAAGTCTGACGGCTCCACCTTAACTTTCTCCTCTGTTTCGTCCGGGAGAAGAGGGCGCGCCTTATCCCACTCACGTGCTTGACCGCCGAGGTCGCTCGCATAGGCTAGGCCCAGATCCCGGCTCCTCGTTGTCCTTCCGCCTCGTCGGCTTCCGGTAGGAGCTCCGCCCTTTCCTTTGCCTGTCGTGGAGCTGCCATTGCTCTGCCTGCTAGGACCCCATCTCAAGGCAGGGGCGCCTGCTGCTGCGCACCATGGCTCCTGAGCTCCACCGTGGCGAGCATCTTCTCCATCGTATCCTCCTTGGGCGTATACACCAAGTGCCTGGACCGCCAAGTTCGACTTTATTCTACCCCGGGGCGGTGCTCCTCGAGTGTTGGTCAGAACCGGCTGCTGCAGGGGCCACCTCGGGAAACTTGAGGTTGGTTTTACTCGTAGCTAGACTCATCTGAGTGTGCCACGAGAAAGAGATATGTGCAGCTCCTATCGAAATTAGTCGGCACATTCGGGCGGTGTTCTTTGGTTTAGTTTTACCTGTCGAAATGTCTTGTTGTGCGGGATACCGAGTGCGATCGGAGTGTCTCGGGTGGAGTCTATTCCTCAGTTGACCGTGAGAGCTTGTCATGGGCTAAGTTGGGACACCCTGCGAGGATTTAAACTTTCGAGTCGTGCCCGCGGTTATGTGGCGGATGGGAATTTGTTAGCGTCGGTTGTAGAAAACCGAAGTTGACCTTAATTAAAATACATCAACGCGTGTGTAACCGTGATGGTCTCTTCTCGTGGTCAGGAAGTGAACTGCGATGTTGGAGTTATGCTTGGCGTGGGTTGCTATAGGATCACTTCTTGATCATACTTTCATCGACCGTGCTTTGCCTTCTCTTCTCGCTCTCATTTGCGTATGTTAGCCACCATATATGCTGAGTAAACTGCTGCAGCTCCACCTCATTACTCCATCCTTCCTATAAGCTTAAATAGTCTTGATCTCGCGGAGTGCGAGATTGCTGAAATCCTCGTGACTCACGGATACTTCAAAACCAGTTTGCGGTGCCTATGTTACGAAAGGGTGGCGCAACCAAGCTCAAGGAGGAGCTCGATGAAGATCTTGCCCTTTGCGTTGTTTCGTTCTAATTGATCGATAGTGGAGCCAGTTGGGGTCGATCGGGGACCTTTATGCATTTGGGGTTCTTCTTTTATTTTGGTTCCGTAGTCGGACCTTGATTGTATCTGGATGATGTAATGCTTTATTCATGTAATTGTGTGAAGTGGCGATTGTAAGCCAACTATGTATCTCTTTCCCTTATGTATTACATGGGTTCTGTGAAGATTACCTCACTTGCGACATTGCTTTCAATGCGGTTATGCCTCTAAGTCGTGCATCGAGGGCGTTACACCTTGCCTCTTCGATCGTTGATGTTTGTGCTAGCCTTCTTAAGGCAAAAACTTGTTTAACTTATGTATGTACTCAGATATTGTTGCTTCCGCTGACTCGCTTGTGTATCGAGCTTTTGTATTCGAGCCCTCGAGGCCCCTGGCTTGTAATATGAAGCTTGTATTATTTTGATTTGTGTCTAGAGTTGTGTTGTGATATCTTCCCGTGAGTCCCTGATCTCGAGCGTACACATTTGCGTGTATGATTAGTGTATGATTGAATCGGGGGCGTCACAGTATCGATACTCACATCAGATCTATTATGGACCGCCATATCCTTGGTTGGATTATTATCCGACAATGTCCTTCTTATTCATTAAACTTGTGAGTTTTGCCCTTACATATAATGCCGTTGGTAAATTCTATCATATGCTTTTGTCAACCATGCTCTGCTTTCGAGCTGGTATATTTTAATCCTGAAATTAGCGGTATATGTTCCTAAGATACCCCTACGGGTTGAACCTATGCCTTCCCTAATCCGTGTGAACTCGAAAGAGATGTGAGTCATACTCTTCTAGTGCTTCACCAGATAAATCTTTCGCACTACAAATTCTTCGAAAACGAGGAGTGAATGAAAGGTTATGCATTGAAGAAGTGGGAGTCGACCTTGAACCTTTGTGTTCATGCCCATGGACCGAGGTAGAACTTATCATGGAAGCTCCTCGTAAAAATAATTACCCCTTGTTATAATATCATCTGGTATCGGTGAATTGATCCTTCGCAACCGTGGTTCTGACCATGATTGTTCTTCTTTGGTCCCATTTCTTGGACAAGTTAAATCACTTGTATTATGTAGGTCAATACGCCTGCCCAACCTCTATTATGATCTACCTTCGAGTATTACCCCTGGTATCTCGAGGATATCATGCCATTGGACTACATCTTATGAACTTTTGATGGAGTACTACCTTACCCTGTCTTTTTCACTTCATGTGTTCTGGGTTGTTTGTCAACTGAGAACACCGATAAGTGAATCGATTTCGCACTTCGATTAAGCAACTCTAAGTAATTTTCATTGATTACGAGTTTAATAATCCTTCAAGTCATTCGTAGCCTGATCAGTTATATCATTATCATGCTAAATTTTAGCTGTGCTACTGGATCCTTTCCGGAGCACAATTTTCGACGATGAGCTAAGCTTACGTCGATATTCCTCGTCATATCATTTCGCCTTGAACAACAAGCTTGACTTCGAGTTTGTGTCGTACCCATGGTTCCGATAACCTGTCGCTTCATCATTTCTTTGACTTGATGCCATCATAGACCGATTACATCTTAATGAAACCTCTCGACAAATATGTCGTGATCATCATTAATATTCTGAGCTCTTCCAGGATATCAATCGAATTCATGATGAGAAATATCATCCTTGCCCCATCGATAAATTGTTACTGAGCCCGTGGGCCCTATCCTCATCATTTTTCTTGCTAAAATTATACGACTTACTTTATAAGTTGTTTCTGATGGATCCTTTATGAATCAAAAGTATGGTCTTTACCCGATGACCATGTCGATGCTATCCCAAAGCATGACTGTGGTACTCCGATCATCAACAAGAGCATTCAAAGCACTATGCTAAATGTTTCTTGATATATTATCCAAACACCGTTGTATGGGTAATATCATGATTCTTCCGTTGCCCCATTATCTAAATGCTTTTGAACTTGCTGTCCTGTCATGTATTTCTTGTTCCGCTTTTTCCCTGGGAAGGAAATACTCCCAATTTTTATGTGTAAACACATTTTCCTTCCCATTGATTAATTTGAATAATCAATTAATCATTTTTTCCTTTCCATTGGTTGGTTTAACCTTTCTTATGATCTGGATGGTATAAGCAGAATTAACTTCCTACTTATGAAAACACCTCGAGGTACAATTCAGTCAGTACGACCCTGTTACTAATGTTCTTGACATTCCAGTAACCACCGATGGATGAGAACTTTGCCTATTGGTCCGCCTCATTCAACGAGCAAGAAAATGGTTCTTTTCGTCCCTCGCCCTTGGTACCGATGTTGTCGTCGCAATAATTGACCGGCTATCCTCTGACCTGCCTTGCCATCATGACCGTGCAAAATGTTAGCACCTTCCTGCTTTTAACCCACGTGGTGGGCCCATAACCCACTGTTCCACATGATCGAAACCTGACTCAACTGTACACCCTTGTTCTAAGGTTATTTCTCACGCTTGGCTTCTTATGAAAATAACGAGCTGCCTTTCGAGAGGCGATCTATTCTGGTATCAGACGCAATACTTATTCCCATTGCTCTGAACCCCTTTCACCCCTTGTTTCAGGCAACAAACGATTGTCTACCAGGTTGAAGCTTCTTATTGCACCTCACCTTGCTTTCGATGACTTTCTTGAATTTCAACTCGAGAGATGCCTCTATGCCACGTTCACTGACATAGTCCCCACATACCTATCCTGTGTTGAGCTTCGTCCTTCCCGAGTCTTTCCCCTTACTCCACCTCTTAAATCTCGGGATGAGATTTCTTGTAGTGGAGGAGGTTTGTAACACCCCTGGTGTTATGCTACAGTAAACTCCTCTTAGTGGTGCCATGTGAGCATGTTAATTAAGCCAAATTGCCACCTGGTAAAAGTCAAAGCCAATTTTAAATTTAGAATAAAGACAAATAAATTATTTCTTCTGGCAGTAAAACAAAATTGTTGACAAGGTTGGAAATATTCCCAAAGCTATTTTTTAAAAAAAACATTGTTTGGATTTACAAATTGACCCTAGCAACCAAAGAAGTGGATCAACAGCAAATAAATGACCTTTTCATTTTCTTAAAAAAAATAGTTAAACAATTCCAAATGCTTTGGAACTTTTTGTGCAACCTCAAAATTTTGCAATATATTTATGTGGCAAGTTTCACATTTTACCAAATCATTTGCTATCAAGAGAAAATGAAAAAAGGAAAGAAATGCCAAAGAAAGAAGGAAAAGGGGGATCTAGCCCACTGTACCACCGGGCATCTAGAGACTACAGGGTGGCCCGGCCACTTTGTGCTGGCCTTTCCCTAACCTCTCGTGAGAGGCAGGGAGGCTAGGGCGTGCACGCCATCCATCGGTCGGATGGCGCGCTGTCGAGCATCACGCGGCTCCCCCTCACGGATAAGGGCAGGCCGTCTGGCTCCCTTGCTCTCCCAGTAACCCTAGTCCCCAAACCCCCTCTCCCTCGCTCATATTAGACGATTTGGAAGAGGCCTAGCTTGCGTTCGTAGTCATCATCATCGATCCCGTGGCCACCGGCCTCCCTTCATCGTGCCAAGGCGTCCAGGAGCTCCGCCATCAATGTCTCCGTCGCCCTCACCCGCTACTTCCTCTACTGTCAACCGTTGGAGCTCGGCGCCACTACATCACCTGCATCGAGTCATCTTCCACCTCCGACCGCCGCTCATCGCCGCTTCGATTTGTCGCCTACAAGCCTTCCCCGAGCTTACTTTGCACCTCTACAGGTTCGTAGTGAGATCCTCGGCCGATTCCCCTCGTTCCCAACTTCAATCCACCCCGTTAGGCACCGCCCCCGTGCTCGTCCGTGGCCACCATGGCTGGAGCCTGAGCTCCCATGTACGTCCTCTGCTGCTACCCTATTTGCTATTGCTTGCTGCTCCTTGGCGTCGCCCACACCCACCACCACAGCCGCCACGCCCGGCACATGCGCATGCTGCGCTGCGTTAGCCACTGCTTTCGCTCTGGCTGACCATCGCTGCTCCTCCTTCCCTACTCCCTCATTGTTAGTGCTGCCGCCCGCCTTTGCTTTCTGCTTGGCCGCCCGCTTTCGCCCCACTGCGGCAGCCCCACATGCCACGCCCACCTCGGTGTCGTCGCCACATTCGCGCGCCTCCCCAGCGCCCCGACATGCTGCTCCTGGCCGTAGTCGCCAAGCGCCGGCGCCTATGCCTCTGTACTGTCCGGCCTCGTTTAGTTTAGGAACTAATCCCCATTAGTGCTAACCCCACTCCTAATGAGTGTATGACACATGGGTCCCATCTACTAACTCCCCCTTTAAATCAATCTGTTAAAAATAAAAGTGTTCCTATGACAGGTGGGACCCCCTGTACTATTTGTTTGGACAAGATCAAATAAAGCCCTTCTATGACATGTGGGCCCCATATGTCAGTTGGACCAGTCAACTCTGTCAGCTTTGACTGTTGAGTGGTGACTGGGCAGTCAGCACGACCCACATGTCATACACTTACACACATTGCTGGGTACACTCCTGTGTACCCAAAGCAATTTATCTATTTATTATTTCGAATTAAAATAAATCCAGTAATTCCAAAGTGGTTTAAATCTTTGAAAAATCATATAAATTAATCCGTAGCTAGGATGAAAATGTTTTGTACATGAAAGTTGATCAGAACAATGAGGCGAATCTGAATACGCAATCCGTTCATCTGCCATGCGTCCCTAGCATAGCAAACATGCAACCTTTACCCTCTGTTTCATCTGTCCGGAAATACCTAACTTCGGGAAAGCATTCCCGGATGATTTCCCCCTTCTCCGGTATCGCGTAGCACCGCGTTAGAACACCCCTAGCTTTGCTTATTGTCATGTCATGCTTTTGTGTGCTTGTATTTACTGTTTCTTCCCCCTCTTCTCTCGGGTAGACTTCGAGACTGACGCCGATGCTGCTCCTGTGTTGGACTACGTCACTGACGACCCTCCTTCTCGTCTGAGCAACCAGGCAAGGCCCCCCTTTGATCATCCCGATATCGCCCATTCCATTCTCTCATGTTTGCAATAGATTTTGTTACTGTTATTGTTTGCTCCTATTCTGATGCATAGCCTGCTTTTGTAACCTGCTCTTTGTACCTTACCTGCTTATCCTAAACTTCTTAGTATAGGTTGGTTAGTGATCCATCAGTAAACGCAACCTTGTCCTTGTTGCCCCTACTTCATCATCGAAGACCCGATCAATGGGATCGAAGACCAGGCCTCGGCACCGCACATCACTTCCCCTTAGTTGCTCGACACAAGCGGGTTACTATCGATCTGGGGTGAGACATCATCGACGCCGATGTTAACCTGTAGTGTAGCTATTCGGTCATGGTCATCGAGGTGATTTCCTCTTTAACCACTTCGATCGACTCGTCGTACAACCCCTCAAGTGTGAACCTCGGGGTGGTCCTCTTACGTTCACCTTGATGATTACATCGAGTGGAATTCACGGGGTGATTCCTCGGGTTTTCCCTTGATGTTTGGACACCGCGGCTACTATGGTTACTATCACTTTACCTTTGAACCATGTTACTAAAGGCGAATTGACCACAGCAGGGTACTGTGAGCATAATTGCGAGTGATGTGGTGACGGGTTGACCTGGAGGGTGCCCGCGATATAATTACGAGGCGTGGTCGGGCATTCCTAGACCTTGCCGCAAGTCCTCGAGACGGGGCAACGGGGTCACATCTTTCATGAGTCTCTGCTTGTTACCGCACGTTCCCAATCCACTACGATTTGGATATTTGATCCGAGGGGCCTCTGGCCTGATAGCACTAACCATCACGTGGGCATAGTATGGGTGTTCTGCGTTGTATGCATCAGTCGAAGCTTAATAGACATCAGCGACTGAGCGGCGCGCGCCGGGTTGGACGGGTAAGCACCTGCCTTTTTGAAGGAGGTAGCTAGGTCTGCTCACCGGCCGCCGCATAGCGATGTAGGAGTCCGGGAGATGGCCCATGACCCACAGGGCATAGGTTTAGTCGGCGTCGCGGACCTCTCTATTAAGCCTAGGTCGGGTTGCGGCGTATTGTTTGGCGAGGCGGGCATGACCAGGAAAGTGTGTCGGCGAGAGTTAATCGGCGTGGTGGGTAATTTGGTGCACCTGCGGTGAACAAAACATCTATCAATAGCACATCCTCGATAGCGGACACTCGGAGTTGTATCCCGATCGATACAACTAGAACTGGATGCTGTGGCATGAAATGGATATGTGGCTCTGGGAGTCGAGAAAGGGTCCGGGGGCGTTGACAACAACATAAATATGACTTATATTTTACTACTCTACTCCCTCCTTTTGCTGCAAGACGGTGGTTTCCAGAAGATGCTAGTCTTTGATAGGACTAGCTTCTCCCCCTCTTATTTTGGCATTCTGCAGTTAGTTCACAGATACTACCCCCTTTCATTGATACTGATGCATAAGTAGTGTAGTTCCTTGCTTGCGAGTACTTTGGATGAGTACTCACGGTTGCTTTGCTACCCCTTTTCCCCCTTCTTTCTTCTTTCTGGTTGTTGCAACCAGATGGTGGAGTCCAAGAGACACATGCCACCATCGACGACTACTACAAACCCGAGGGTGCCTACTACTACGTGGAGGCCGCCGATGACCAGGAGTAGTTAGGTGGTCCCCAGGCAGGAGGCCTTGCCTTTTCGATCATGTTTCTTTTATGCTAGCCTTCTTAAGGCAAACTAGTTTAACCTATGTCTGTACTCAGATATTGTTGCTTTCGCTGACTCTTGTGTATTCGAGCTTACATATTCGAGCCCTCGAGGCCCCTGGCTTGTAATATAAAGCTTGTATTATTTTAATTTGTGTCTAGAGTTGTGTTGTGATATCTTCGCGTGAGTCCCTGATCTTGATCGTACACATTTGCGTGTATGATTAGTGTATGATTGAATCAAGGGCGTCACAACCATCGAGGACCAAGGCAGGCGGCCTGACGCACCACCGGTACCGCCGGCTGGTGGCGAGCTAGTGGTGGGAGCGACCCCCGTGGTCCACTCCCTGGCACGTCGGTGTGCGGCGAAGCCGGCTTCGGCGCCATGGCCGCAGGAGGCCGGGTTCGCGAGCTCGTCGGCCTCGGATGTGGAGGCCATCAGCGCTGGTTCGCTGGAGTGGACACCTAGGGGCGGAACAGCTGTTTTGAACGTGGCCGCGTAGGATGTCCAGGCCTGGCTCCAGGCTCAGGCCACCGGACTACAACATTACATGCAGGAGTTCCTGGCGTCGCGAGCTGCTGTCCGGGTATGTTTCTTGTTTTCGATTCTTGTAATCTTTCGTGGGAGCACGCCAGCGCACCCAATGGGTGTAGGCCCCCAAGTTCTGGGTCGGCTGCTGAGCAGGTGGCCTAGAACTTTCATGTAGGCCCGAGTTCTGACTTGTTTTCTCTTCTGTTATCTTCATTGCAGGATTATCACAACATCCGCACGGCCGCCTTCAACTCCCAGGTCCTGGAGCAGGCCCAGCGGACCACTGATTTGACTGAGAGCTTGAGTAAGCACTCCATCCTCTCTCTCGCGGGGGCGCGTTAGCGCACCCACTGGGTGTAGTCCCCGAGATTCGGGCTGACTGCTAAGCAGTCGGGCTGAATCTCTCCGGCAACTTCTTGTCTTCTTTCTTGATTATTGACCATCTTTCTCTTCTTGTGTTTGCAGAAGCCAACGCCACCTTGCAGCAGCTGCTGGGCGAAGCCCAAACCGCGTTGCACACCAAGGAGGAGGAGTGCAACAAGGTGGCCCAGGAGCGCGACCGTCTGGTCCAGGAGCTGGCTGACTAGGCGGAGCTTCACAAGGCGGCCCTCGAGAAGGCGAAGGACAGTGAGGCCAGTCTCTAGGCCGAGTTCTAGACTCAGTGCTCAAACTGGGCTGACACGGAGAGGGCGCTGAACGACGGCTACGGCCGGATCGAGGACATGGTTGATGGTGTGTTGTCTTGTTCTTTCTTTCATCTGCCGATTGTTATATGATCCGACTTCCGGCTTCATACGTACTTCTTTTTATCTTCTTGTGCAAAGTACTTCCCTGGTTACGCTGTTACCGCTAGCCACGCCATCGAAGTTCGCCGCGAAGAGCAAAGGCGGGCTGGTTCGGAGATCACGTCGAACACCCATCGGTCGGTCGACGAGCAGCTTCTTGCCATCCAGGCTCGTCTCCAGTCGGCTCATCGGATGCTCCACCGGCTGCAGCGTGTCGGAGCCGAGGTGATCTCCGCCCTCTGGCCAGCCGTCCAAGCACCACGCACCCCTAGTCGGACCGCCGACTGGTTGGATGTGGCTGTCGGCCGCGTCGAGGCGTGAAGGGCTCCTCGGCCCGGGCAGGCGCACGTCGGGCCTTGGAGTTTGTCGAGGCGTGGTATCATGGGCTAGATCTAGCCTAGTTGGCCATGTTTCGGCAGGAGGCCAACGAAGAGTTGGTGGCGGTGAGGGGTGATCTCATTCATCACACCGCGGCAATTGCCGAGTACACTGAGACCGGCTTCTTCATCCCCGAGCTGAACGAAGAGGGTGCTGAGGTGCCACCGGACTTGTTCGGGATGAACCCGGATGATGGGGAGGACTCGGTGGAGGAGATCACCTCCAGTGATGAAGGCGAGGACGAGGAGAGCGAGGATGGTGAAGACGCCGCGCCGGAGGGCGGAGCGGACGGCCCGCCTCAACTCGACTGTGCCTCGAGCAACAAGCCACGTGCGAGCGTGTCGACTGCTGATAGAGATGACCAAACCGAGACTTGCCAGTCGGCCACTCCACCAGCCGGCGCCGCCGTCCCCATCAGCCTGCCAGACCCACCTGGTACTCCCTTGGCTTAGGCTGCCAACTTTTATCTTAACTATTCCTGCTTTGTGGTGTTTTGAACAATATCATTAAATTAAGCAGTTCCACGCACTCGGGTGTATCCAAACTTGTTGCATTCCGGCTTGAAAACCTCGCTGTGTAATTATTATCCCTCATGTGCTGTGCTTGCGCCGATTTCCAATTTTTCTTGCTTTCTGTTAGTTTGGCTTGTTCCTTTGCTGCCCTCCCTTGTCTGCCACCTTGCCAGCCAGGCGGCCGCTCTGCAGACCGTGGTTGGGTCAAGTACTTAGCCGTTTGAGAGGACAAGTACTTTGGCCACTTAGGACATAGCAAGATAAGTAAGAAACCGGTCGGCCGGCTGCTTAGCAGCCGGTCGGCGAGGCGGGAAGCCGGCCTATCTTATGTAAATTCCTTTTGTACTTAGCCATATTTCATGTGAGCATCGTTTCCTGCCTTTGACTCTTACCAGCCGGACAGTTGCTCTGCAAGCTGCGGCTTATGGCAAGAGAGGGCTTAGATGCCGACACATTACTTGTCTGATTGCAGGTAGCATTGACATAATACAGGGCGGCAAGCCCCTGGGCCGACTGGTCGAACTCGGTGCCAGGAAGAAGAATGAAATAACACATTCATAGGGATAAAACTTATCATATAGATAAAAGGGTAGTCCCCGAGTGCTCCTCGGGGGACCTGATGTCTTGCACTTAATACAAAGGGTAGCATGGTACATACTGCATCAACTATAAATCTTCGAAGGAGGTTTGCATTCCATGGGCGCTCTAATTCCTTACCGGAGTCGTCCCTCTTGTGTGCCCTAGGCTTTTGTAAATCGATCAGGTAGTCGGAATTGTTGCCCAAGGCTTTTCTAATGATGAATTGGCCTTCCTAAGGGGCCGAGAGCTTGTGCTGGCCGGTTGTTCGTTGGATCAGCCGGAGCACGAGGTCTCCCTCTTGGAAGGATCTTGGCCTAACCTTCCGACCGTGGTAGTGGCGCAGGCTCTGCTGGTAGATGGCGGATCGGCTGAGTGCCAACAGCCGGCCCTCTTCCAGCAGATCGACGCCGTCTTCTCATGCTTCCTTCACCTCCTCTTCTGTGTACATGGTGACGCGAGGTGAGTCAAACTCGATGTCGGTTGGGATGACAGCCTCGACCCCGTACACAAGGAAGAATGGAGTGAAGCCGATTGACTTGTTTGGAGCGGTGCGCAGGCTCCAAAGGACGGCCGGCAGCTCATCAATCCAGCAGCCAGTCGGACGATCCAATGGCTCGACCAGTCGGGGCTTGATGTTGGAGAGGATGAGGCCGTTTGCTCGCTCGGCTTGGCTGTTTGACTACGCATGGGAAATGGACGCTAAGTACAGTCGGATGCCCTGCATCGCGCGGAAATGGGCCAATGCTCCTTTGGCAAAATTCGTGCCATTGTCGATGATTATGCTATATGGTATGCCGTACCGGACCGTGATATCTGCGATGAAGGCCACAGCAGTCGGCCCATTCAACTTCTTGATTAGTTTGCTTCAATCCACTTGGTGAACTTGTCCACGGCGACAAGTAGATGAGTCATGCCGCTGCGTGCCATCTTGAATGGGCCCACCATGTTCAGCCCCCATACGGCAAAGGGCCAAGTGAGGGGGACAGTCTAGAGTGCAGAAGCCGGCAGATGTTGCTTCAAGCTGAATTTCTGGCATCCCTTGCAATGCTTGACCAAGTCCTTGGCATCTTCTAAAGCAGTCGGCCAGAAAAAACCATGGCGGAAAGCCTTGGCAACAAGTGATCTTGAGGCCGCGTGGTGGCTGTATTCGCCTTGGTGGATATATTTGAGGATTGTCTTGCCTTTCTCTGGCTCTATGCATCGCTGGAAGACTCCAGTCACGCTGCGCCTGACAAGCTCTCTATTTACTATCGTGTAGGCTATTGCCCGGTGCTGTACTTGCCGGGCCAAGATCTCATCAGCCGGCAGCTCTTTGTTCACCAGAAAGTTGAGAATGGGTTGCACCCATGATGGAGCTATGACTTCTTCGACTGTCAGTACGACCACTGCAACTAGGGTGGTTGGGTTGGGAGGTGGCGAGTTGGAGTCGGCCACCGCGTGTTGTGTTGTTGAAGTCCCCAGGCCTACTGCTGCAGTCCTCGGGCTGGGTTCTGAAGTCCACTGGCCGGGTGCGGCTGCAGCAGTCCCCGAGCCGTCTGTCGAAGTCCCTGAGCCAACTACTGAGGTCCCCAAGTCGGATCCGACTATTCTGGGGGCAGCCGACACAAAGATGGAATCTGGTTCTGGCGAAGGCTTGATAGACGCCCGAGGAGGCGCTGAAGGGAGACGACGGTTGGTATGGCTTGCTGGGTGGAGCCGATTCCTGCCAGGACATCTGCTTGCTTTTTGTTGGCTTGTGGCACATGAAGGAACTCACATCCTTCGAAATATCCGCTGAGTTGCTGGACAAGGAAGCGATAGCTTGCCATATTTGCATCGTTGGCGTCCCAGTCGCTAGACAACTATTGGACCACCAAGTCCGAGTCGCCGTTGCACAGGACCTGGCAGATGCAATGCTCTTTGGCCAACCGGAGCCCATGTACGAGCGCCTCGTACTCGGCCACATTATTGGAGGCGGCAAAGTGGATTTGCAATGTGTATCTGAGCTTGTAGCCTTTGGGAGAGGTAAGGACGACGACGGCTCCCAGACTGGTGCGCATCTTGGAGCCATCAAAGTGCATCCGCCAATGGGTGGAGTCCGTGGCGGCGAATCTTGGTCTCGGCCCGATTGGCGAAATCGGCGGTGCTGAGACTTGATGGCGGTGCGAGGCTGGTAGAAAATGGTGTAGGGAGCCAGTTCGATGGCCCATTTGGCCAACCGGCCTAATGCATCTCGGCTGCCCATGATCTCGGCAAGTGGGGCAGTGCAAACAATCGTGATGGGGTGCTCTTGAAAGTATGGCTTGAGCTTCTTTACGTCGAAGTACACACCATAGCACATCTCCTGGTAATGGGGATAGTTCTTCTTTGAGACTGTAACACCTTGCTCAAATAGTACACATGCCTCTGGACCGGCAGTACCTTGCCGTCCTCTAGGCACTGTACCACAATGAGTGTGCTGACCAGCCGGCTGGTTGGGACAATGTAAAGGAGCATGGGCTCTTTGTTAGTTAGAGCCGCTAGGACAGGCGGCATGGTCAACATCTTCTTTAGCTGGAAAAATGCCTCGTCCACCTGGTCGTTCCATTCAATGTGAGTGGTTTTCTTCATGAGCTGGTATAGGGGATGAGCCTTCTCTCCCAGCCAACTAATGAAGCGCCTGAGGCATGCCAAGCACCCGGTGAACTTCTGGACGTCTCGCAATCGTGTGGGTATCTCCATCCTCTCGATGGCTTTGATCTTCACAGGGTTGCACTCAATGCCCCGTTCATAGACTAGGAAGCCAAGGAGCTGGCCAGCTGGTACTCCAAAGACGCATTTCTCGGTGTTGAGCTTGATTTGAAAATGGCGCGGATTGTCAAATGTTTCCTTGAGATCTTCCAGAAGGGTACTGCAGTTCTCTGTCTTCACCACAATATCGTCTACATAGACGTGGGCATTTCTGACGAGCTGTTTGAGGAGGCACTTCTACATGCAACGCTAAAAAGTGGCACCGGCATTTCTCAACCCGAATGTCATGGTCAGGTAGCAGAAGGCTTCGAACGCCGTGATGAAGGCGGTCTTCAGGCGGTCGGCGGGTTCAACTTGATCTGGTGGTACCCTAAGTAGGCATCCAAGAAACTCAACAACTCGCATCGGTTGTGGAGTCTATTACTTGATCAATCCGAGGCAAGGCAAATGGATCTTTGGGGCAAGCTTTGTTGAGGCTGGTATAATCAATGCACATGCGCCACTTGTTGTTCTTCTTCACAAGGACTGGATTGGCAAACCATTCTGGAAAGAACACTTCCATAATGAAGCCGGCTGATAGGAGCCGGGCTATCTCTTCACCAAGAATTCTTCTCTTCTCTTCTGACATTCGGCGGAGGGGTTGCTTGAATGGATTTGCATCTGCTCTGACATGTAGCTTGTGCTCGACGAAATCCGTCGGAACACCCGGCATGTCCTTGGGGGACCATGCAAAGATATCCCGATTCTCACAGAGGAAATCGACGAGCTTGTTTTCTTATTTGCTGTCAAAGGTGGTTCCTACAAGAGCGAACCTCTCCGGGTGATCTGGTGACAGGTCTAGCTGCTTGCCGGCCATGGCCACAACCCGGTCAAGGTGCTTCTTCTCTGCGGCAATCACAAGGGACTCAGCCAGCCGACTGCTTGCTGCAGCACAAGCGGACGACTTCTTGTAGACTCTGCTATGGTGATGATGCCCTTGGTTCCCGGCATCTTCATCTTGAGGTAGGCATAATGAGGTACTGCCATGAACTTGGCCAGAGCAGGTCAGCCAAGCAATGCATGATAAGGGCTCTCCAGGTCCACTACCTCCAACCAAATTGCTTCATGGCGGAAGTAATCTTTGTCTCCAAAGAGGACATCTATCTTGATCTTGCCGATTGGTGAGCAGGAAAGGTAGGGCACAATGCCATGGAAAACGGTCCGGCTGGGCTGGAGTTGCTTCGCCTTGATGTTCAACTTCTCCATGGTATCGTGGTACAGGATGTTGATGCTACTACCGCCATCTATCAGGACTCGGGAGAAGCGAGCAGCTCGCCTCTCTGTTGCGAAGGTGGGATCCAACACCAGGGCATAGGAACCCCGCTCGCCTCTCTGTTGTGAAGTTGGCATCCAACACCAGGGCATAGGAACCCGGAGAAGGCATCACTTTCGGGTGGTCGACTCAGCTCCAACTGATGGGCTTCTCGGACCAGTGCATGAACCCTGGGACTTTAGAGGGGACAATGTTGACTTCTTGGTGTTGCTGGCACCGGCTGCGCCTATCATCGGCCTGGCTTGTGAAGACAACATAGGCTCCATGTTCTTCGGGGAATTCATCTTTGATGGCACCGATCTTTGGACGGGCACGCCGATTCTTGAGGCGGCGGCCGCCAAGAAGCGGAGGGGCGAAACCCTTGCCCTTGGAGATTCGGGTGAGCCAGTGACACTTCCAGGTGGTGTGATTGGATGGCTTCGCACCGCTGTGGAACTTGCAGGGTGCATCATGGGTCTGCTCATAGGAGAAAGCGGGCTGCCAAGCTAGCTTGCTGCCTTTTTGGCGCTTGGGTATCAGCTGCCACTCTAGCTATTGATCTTCGACTGTTGCCACCTGCCGGCGGGCGGAAGCTGACACCGGGGCCTTGCTTTGTTGTCATTCTGCTACTGGCGCCGACTGGTGTCACCAGCCGGTGTTCTGGGAGCCGGAGGGAGCACCTTCCCAGAGGCGTCCACCTGAAGCTCTGACTTCATAGAGGAGTCGGCACTGGCATACTTGTCGGCTATGATGAGCAGCTCATCGAGTGTAGCCGGCTCGTCGCAGAGGAGCCGGTGCTTGAGTAGGGTGCCTTCTCTGCACCCTACGGTGAAATACTCTATGGCTTGCACCTCGTGCACCCCTTTGCGAGAGTTCGCGATTCATTACACCGTCGGTAGTCGCGAGTGGATTTGGTCGAACCTTGGGCCTGAGGAGAGGCAGGCGAGGCTTGGGCCGCTGCTTGTAAGTGCTGGTGAAGTTGCGGATGAAGACTTTGGTGAAATCTACCCAACTGTTGACGCTGTAAGGCTTGAGGCTGTTCAGCCAAGTGCATGTCGTGCCCTGAAGCATGAGGGGGATGTACTTCACAACAACGCACTTGTTGCCATTTGCTGTGTTGACCGCGATGGAGTAGTCGACCAGCCAATATTCCGACTTCACGGAACCGTTGTACTTGGGCGTATCTCTCGAGAGCGAGAACCCATTGGGGAAGGGCTCGTCGCGAATGCATGGGCCAAAACAAGGCAGACCAATCGCTTCTTCTTCTTCTAGCGCCTGGGATCGAGCCAGACGTTCGATCGGATGGTGGGCATCGTTTTTTCCAATTCCTTCACGATGGCCTAGGCGGCCGCTGAGCGTTGGGTGCTCAACAGGTAGTGGGGAGACATACCTATCCCTGCGAGGAGGAGGAGGCGGCGGACAGTTGTCCCGCCGCTCCACAGCTCGTGGGCGGCCATCTTGGTCGCGCTCGATGGTGAGGCGCGTCAGACTGCGGCTTGCAGCTGACTCTTTGTCTCTTCGGTCGCGAGCACCGGCTGTCGGGGTCCGGGAGGTCGCGCCTTGCTCTCGGCGGGGGGAAGGATTCTCAGCGCACACACCAGCTTCTTGCTGCGCGGCAGCCACATTGATGAGCTGCTGAACGCGCTCCATCATGCAGTGTCACTCATCACCCTCTAGGTGTTCTAGCTCGTCTGCTGCCGCCTGGGCAGCACACAGGTTCTCGATGGGCGTGGCATAGACTGGGCGGTCGGCCCCCAGCATGCTGGTGATGGTCGCGCCGCACTGTCGGACGACGCCCACATGGCTAGGCTCGCCGGTAGCCGCCATGCCACAGACGGCACGATCGACCTCGCGCTGATTTGCCTCGGTGAGGCATCTTATAGTGGCCAACCTCTTGCCGCTCTCGATGAGTGCGACGCGGCAGGCTTTCAGCGTCTCGGCATTGGCATTGCCCGCGATGGGCACAGACAGGTCCCGCATTATCTCCTAGAGAGGGTCTTGGGTGTCCGCGCCAGAGGCTCCGCCGTGGCTAATGGCGAGCACCTCGGTGACGTTGTTGCCACCGCTGTCCGCACGAGGGAGCGGGTCATTGATGACCATCGACAGATTTAGAGGGATGCCATGTCATAGTCGATAAGCATTGGGTCAGTGGAGCCGATCGACTCCAGGTCCGAGGCGGGCTCGTTGGTGATGTCGAGTTTGACAAGCAGGTCAATGAGGCAGCTCTCGGAGCTGACCGCACCGGCGCTTGGCGCGGGATCGTTGGAGAGGCGAATCTCGTTGATGAGTTCAACGAAGCAGCTCGCTGCGTAGGCGACTTCCATGCCAGGTAGCGCATTGGTGCAAACGCCATCGGGCGTGCTGGGCTAGCTGCGCTCGCCAGGGAGGAACAAGGTTCCCGTCCAAAACAGATCTTCGGACGATGGTGCACCACGCCCCATGGTGGGCGCCAAATGTCGGGGGTTTGGTGAGACATATGCCAAGGGATAGCTTATCATGGTGGGAGCTAGTAAGACATCGCCGATGCCTGGAAACGGGATAAGGCATAAACATGTATGCAGACGCATGTTACCCAGGTTCGGGGCTCTCCTAGGAGATAACACCCCTATTCCTGCTCTGCGGGGTCTCCGCAAGTAGTTACAAGCTTGCTCCTTGAGCTGTTCGGCTAGAGGAGGAAGAAGGGCTAGGCTAGCTATATTCCTCTCTCTACATGTGTGTATTCTCAAAAAGGCTGAACCCTTTGCATGGGTGCCCTGGGGGGGGGGGTTATATAGGCCTACCCCCCAGGGGTACAATGGTAATCCGACCGGGTGTAGGCGCAGGCCATCAGTGTCTATGGTCACCGGCTTCTGTGCCAGCTGCTGGGGCCCGCCGCATGGTGGGTCCCGCCGGCTGCCGGGCTCTTGGCCGACAAGTAGGGCCTACCGCCTGTGGATCCTGTCGGCTGCTCATCACTATAGCCCTGCCTCTAATGACGAGGGCTTGGTCGAAGGAAGTGTGGCAACAGTACCGCCGTCTAGTCAGTGTTCACTATAGACACACCCCATCTTATCCTGGTTAATGGTGCACAAACTTCAAGGGATGGGGAGGGCTGGTTACTAGGAGTCGGCCTCCCATTATGCCGACTGGTCAGGGTTTGCCACCTGGTGGCATCTCATGGACAGGTAGGGCCCGCCGCCTGCGGACCGTACCGACAGCCCGTCGTGGGAGCATGGCTGCCTCTGCCATGGGTGACGTCATGGGCAGCATGGCAAGAGTGCCGCGCCGGGCTAGGGATGACCGCTCGGTATGCGGCACTGTGGCCACGTCCGCCCTGGATTCGGGGGTGGCAGGCTGTATTGTAGCGACGTCCCATCTCGTTGTGGTTATGTGGGCGCAAACTTTGAGGGCGTGTGAGTGGGCCGCCTGCTAGGAGTCGGCCGCTCTGGTGGCCGCCTGTTAGGAGTCAGCCCGTGTCAGGGCCGCTCTTTGGGCCTTGCCGCCTTCCGGCAGCAGGCCGTTTGGACCAGCCGGCCACCAGAAGGCGGTCCATTGTTTTTGATACTTGAGGGGCACAGCCGGCCCCGATGTCTTGAAATGACATGTCAAGCAAATAGGTCTACCCGTGGTCATTTACTCCGACATTCCTCCTCAACTCCTCGTCCACAAAAACAAACAAGTCATTCATCATCGTTCCCTTGCGTCTGCCATGGCCAGCGTGAGTTCTGGGTCGAGAGATTGCCACCAGGGTGAGGCGAGCATGGAATCGGAAGCATGAAAAGATGTCCCGCCTTGCCGCGAAAGCAGCCGACATGTCCCTCCACGCGGCCGTAGCAGCACAGAGGTCCCGCCGCACCGCCGAAGCAGCACGGAGGTCCTGTCGCGTTGTCGATGCAGCAGACTGGTGCGGCCGCGCCACGGAAGCAGCAGGATGTTCGGCCGCACCGCAGAAGCAGTAGAGATGTCCTCCCGCGTCGCATTGGGCTGGGAAAATGTCTTGCGGGCAGGTGAGGACTCTTACAGGCGCATGCATGCGATCGTCCATAGCCAGATGGATTAGTTCTTCGGCTGGGTGAGGTTGCAGGATGACATGAAAGCCTCGTTTGAACAGGCTAGTGGCATCATCCGGCAACAAAGGGAGAGCAATGAGAAGCTCCAGGCGAGCAGGACCTGTTGAGGGCGAAGATCGTCGGAAGTGCAGAGCAGCAGGAGGATGCCACTGCCTTGTTCAAGAGGACGAGAATGTCGTGCTATGCATGAAGCGCAAAAGGCTGATGGAGGAATCTATGGATGCTCTCAAGCAGTATATTGAGGACAGGAAATAGCTCATCGCCGCTCACCGCGGAGACTAGTTCCCCCGGCCTCCAGCAAGACATCAAGAAAGTAGATACCAGCGAGCCAGATCGTTGTCTTCCTTCTTCTTTTGCCCTTGTGTATTTCAGGCATTGCCGCATGTGGATTTTTTAATTATGTTCCTAAATAAGTAAGACAATTATAATCCACTGTCATCACCCTTATATTCATCATGCTTGCTATAAGTCGCAGTCGATGCTATATAGGTCCGTTGGATCTTACATCAAGATCCGTGCAAAACTTTCTTTTCATATTTTCATTTTTCTCTCTTAAATCTCAGTCTAGTGAGACAAAGCCACGCCGTGAAACAGAGGCTCGAGCGCCTTTAATGGAGACGTTGGGAGGAAGGTGCGCGGCGGATGGAGGTAAAAGGGCTCTCCTCCCGATGAGCACGTGTAGGGGTCTAATCGCACGCCTCCCATACTCAAATAGCTATCCCGCACGGCATCTCCTAGCCAATAAAAAAGGGGATGCATGGCGGCACGTAATTGGTAAGTAGAACACCCACAGTTTCAATAACAGTTGTGTTTTTTTCATTTGTAACATGACAACACCTGTTCCAAAATGACTATGTTGATTGTTAATGTGTGTGCCTTCGCAAATCAGACATAAAAATTACCACATCCTGTTGGTGCCATCTCATGACACCATGCCAAGTTTCATGAATTTCAGGCGTGTTTTGGATTTATAGGAATTAAAAAACCAATTTTCTCAATCCTTCCGGCCGAGCCACGACGCCCATTCCCATTTCTTGCATGGGACCTAGAAATTCACCCAAGGACACACATGTGATTTTTCAACCAACTTTGGTGCAGTCGAGTATGTGCTTGTAGTTCAAATTTTAATTATGCACATTAAATGCCCAGAAATTCAGTTAATGTATAAAAAAGGCCAAACGAACCCAAAATAATTCCAAAATTTAGCACGATACTTCTATTTGGTCTAATCTCCCTGTGTAAAAAAAATTAAGGCAGGAAAAAGCAGTGTACGTATGTCGTTTCTCACACGGAGGTGACACGTCCCTCTCAGAACCACGAGCCTTCTTGAGAGAAGCTCCGGTTTGCAAGAAGCTTATACTAAAGCTTGTCCCAATTCAGCCAAAATATTTACCGCAGCATGTTGGTGCCATGTCATGACACCATGCCAAGTTCCATGATTTTCAGGCATGTTTTGGATTTACATGAATTAAAAAAACCAAGTTTCTCAATGTTTCCGGTCGGACAATGATGCCCAGATGTTTGAATTTCATTCCCATTTCTTGCATGGGACCTAGAAATTCACCCAAGGACACACATGTGAGTTTTCAACCAACTTTGGTGCTGTCAAGCATGTGCTTGTAGTTCAAATTTGAATGATGCACATTAAATGCCTACAAATTCAATTAATGTATTAAAAAGGCTAAACGAACCCGGAATAATTCCAGAATTTAGCAGGATACATCTATTTGGTCTAATCTGCCTGTGTAAAATAATTAAGGTGGGAGAAGGCAGTGTATGTATGTCGTTTCGCACACGGAGGTGACACATTCCCTCTCAGAACCACGAGCCTTCTTGAGTAAAGCTCCGGTTTGCAAGAAGCTTATACGAAAGCTTGTCCCAATTCAGCCCAAAAATTTACTGCAACATGTTGGTGCCATGTCATGACACTTGACACCATGCCAAGTTTCATGATTTTCAGGCATGTTTTGGATTTACATGAATTTAAAAACCAAGTTTCTCAATCTTTCCGGCCGAGCCACGATGCCCAGATGTTTGAATTTCATTCCCATTTCTTGCATGGGACCTAGAAATTCACCCAAGGACACACATGTGATTTTTCAACCAACTTTCATGCACTGGAGCATGTGCTCGTAGTTCAAATTTGAAATATGAACATTAACTGCCCAGAAATACAAATAATGTATAAAAAGTCCAAACGAACTCGAAATAATTCCAAAATTTAGCACGATACTTATATTTGGTCTAATCTGCCCGTGTAAAAAAATTAAGGCGGGTGAAGGCAGTGTACGTATGTCGTTTCGCACATGGAGGTGACACATTCCCTCTCTAACCACGAGCCTTCATGAGAGAAGCTCTGGTTTGAAAGAAGATTATACCAAATCTTGTCCCAATTCGTCCAAAAAAATTACCGCGGCATGTTGGTGCCATGTCATGACACCATGCCAAGTTTCATGATTTTCAGGTGTGTTTTGGATTTACATGAATTAAAAAACCAACTTTCTCAATCTTTCCTGCCGAGCCACGACGCCCAGATGTTTGAATTTCATTCCCATTTCTTGCGTGGGACATAGGAATTCACCCAAGGATACACATGTGATTTTTCAACCAACTTTGGTGCATTGCAGCATGTGCTTATAGTTCAAATTTGAATTATGCACATTAAATGACCAGAAATTCAATTAATGTAAAAGAAAGTCCAAACGAACCCGGAATAGTTCCAAATTTTAGCACGACACTCATATAGTTCTATGTTGCCTATCTAAAAAACAAGGGGAGGGGGCAGCGTATACCATTTTGAACACATAGGTGACACATCCCCCCCTCGGGAACCACGAGTCTTCTAAAGAGAAGCTCCGGTTTGCAAGAAGCTTATAGCAAAACTTGTCCAAATGCGGTCAATTTTTTTACCACAACATGTTGGTGCCATGAAATGACACTATGCCAAGTTTCATGATTTTCAGGCGAGTTTTGAATTTCCAGGAATTTAAAAATCAAGTTTCTCAATGTTCCCGGCCGAGCCACGATGACCAGATGTTTGAATTTCATTCCCCTTTCTTGCATGGGACCTATAAATTCACCCAAAGACACACATCTGATTTTTCAACAAACTTTGGTGCACTGGAGCATGTGCTTGTAGTTCAAATTTGAATTATGCACTTTAAATGCCAAGAAACTCAATTAATCCATAAAAATGCCAAACAAACCCGGAATTATTCAAAATTTAAACACGACACTCTTGTAGTTGCATGTTCACTGTAAATAAATATTCTAGCAATTCGAACACCACCCTTTCCCTCCGTAACACCATTTTCTTTCGAAACATAATGAAAAAATTAGGTATACCACAAATAGTTTACTAGAAAGAATCGTGTGGGATGTGATATAAAATATCTTGGTGCACCATCTTGTCTGGCTTACGCGGGAAGCTTCATCGTCTACAGTCCATCGCCCCTGCTTGAACCATAGTTGAGCGCCAATTTCTCGCGGCACCGAGCGAAATTTTTTTGCCATCGCGGAAATATCTATCTTCCCGCCCCTCCCTCCCACCAAAAGCTACATTTCCACTGTTCCTCCTTGCTTTCCAAGTTCAAACCTTCACTGCTATTTACTGGCAGCTCACCCTCCTTGCTGACGACCCTTCTTCTTACAGCGTTGCCTCCTCGCCGGCGACCCTTCTTCTTGCAGCGCCGCCTCCTCGCCGTTGACCCTTCTTCTTGCTTCGCGGCCTCATCGATATGGTCAGGTAATCCCCACCCCACCCACACCATCATCCTCCTTTCCCGTCCCACATGCCCTGACCGATGGCGCATCACCTTCCGCCAAAATCACTGTCCCCCTCCTCCAATTAAGCACCGCCCATAGCCATTTTGCATGTAGTATAACATGGAGCTCAGTAGCATCTGGCTGTGGAGAAGCAAATCACATCCGCATGCGTGCACGAGGTCGCTATGGCTGCCATGCGTGCTAACCGTCAGATCTTGGAGGAGGACCTCATCTTCAAGGCCACAGTCGACACCGCCACGCAGTTGTCTACTTTAAAATACAGTTTGTATTCTTTTCTCGAGGCCACCGCCAGTGCCTTCTAGTGATTTGTCCTCTGTAATGTGAATATGCAAGCTGATGTTCAGTTTACAGTTTGGTCCTCTCAAATTTAATGTTCAGTTAACACTTTGGTCCTCTGAAATGGAATGTTCAGTTAACAGTTTGGTCCAACAATTGCTACATTTCGTAGTAGTGTTCTCAAGCATTCTTTGTTTTGTTAATTGTCTTATCTTCTAGTACATGTTTCTATTCTGCAATGTCGTGCTCTGTTAAGTATTTTGGTTCATTTGGTCTGCTGTCCATTTAACTGTTTGGTTCAGTTCTGCAATTTGGTTTTCATTTGTTGTGGGTACAATCTGTACTCAATACATATTATACTGATAGTATGGCAACTCTCAGTTAACCTGATCAAGATCTTCCTTATATGTGTTGCAGGGAAACCATGGGAGACACTGCGGTTTGCATTCGAGGTTTTTTCAAGCATGGTCCTTTGGCTAATAGCACATTATTGTGCAGTTGTAGGAATCATTCTGATATTTAGGTTTCTTACAATTTTGTAGCACTCCGGCTCAGAGAAACTGGAATGCCCCGTATTCCATCCCAAAGACCGAGGAGAAGTCTTCTGGAATATGGTACTGCTTGACATAGAACAAATCAGCTCTTATTACAAAGGATACTAATACAAGTGTCTAATGTTACAGAGGATCACATTAGCACGGCGACACTACGCCTGCGATACTACAGTTGCTCTATGCTAGCAGCGGAACAACTCGTAGCAGCGGAAATCCTCTAGCAGCGGAATAGCGACGAAGGTGGTGAACTCCACTCCGCAGGGTCTCTCGCTGGGACACGATCTATCTCGCTTGAACGGAAACCACGACAAGCAATCAATCAATCACTGCATCACCTACAATCTGGCATGACATGCCAGGTCAGTACATTTAATGTACTTGCAAGCTCACAACAACCAAAAGCATCAAGGCAAGACAACAACATAGCATTAGCAGATTAATTAAATTAACAGCTACCATGATACGGAAGCAACTACTAAGCATGATATGAAGTACTACAAAACTGATAAACCACCATCTCATATCTCAATAACCATCTCATGCTTGGTTAAGCGGCCAAGCAATATACCATCGCGATCACCTCGTGATCTATACCTCCATGTGATCACCGAGTGACCACATCACCAACTGAATGATCATCCTCAAGATCATCCCAACATCATCATCATCATCATCATCATCATCATCATCATCATCATCATCATCCTGCCAACCTGTCACAGCTCATCATATCAACATATTAGTCCTGTAAAAGTCATTCCGTCACATGAGTGTTGATCGAATGGTGTGACCTAGTAGGAACTTGTGCCCATGACCAAGGATGCGGCTATCACTAGATTAAACACACACACACACACACACTCTGCAAAGGTTAACACACTTTACCCACACCATGGAACCCATGGCCTCGCACTCCCATTCGGGTGGACCAACGGCGTTCCGACAAAACCGACCTACTGTCATGACACTCTCCCAGCCACTCTGACCAACACCCCCTTTTGGTTCAGTCCTGGGTGGCCCCGTGCCTACCAAAGGCATCAACGGCCACCGTCGTGGCAAAAAAATGGTCCCAAACGGGGACAAGCCGGCTACAACAACTACGGAAACACAAGGTTATGTCTGCTTACTTGATCAGGGTAATGCACGCCTATAACCTTCCCTAGTGGGAGGCACCGGCGAGAGGCACGACAATAGACCGGATTAGGGCCTTCCCATAAAGGCAAATGTGGTTGCACTAGAGAAAGCCCGGTTCGGTAGCACCTGGCTAACTTAATGACGAAATATATCCCCAAAGCATATCTAATATAAATGATACTCTGGTATGATCTATCAACCTGTAATCCAAGTCATAGAAATATCCAAAAAAGTAATCCAAAGCATGACCTAGCCATAACATAAGACTCCGAGGGCAGCATGACACTACTATCACGATGAATACAAGAACGATAATGCTACTACCCCAATCGCAAGAACTAGCTATCCAGCTAAGATCCACATGCACGCATCATCTCTGTAAATAATACTACAAAGCAACATGCCAACTACCATCCCAAAAATAATCATACTAGCCACTAATAATCCAAAGGCAACATGACATCCACGCAAGCTGCAAAATATTAGCCCTAGAACTCCAAGCAACATCATGGCAATAACAAGTTCAAAAACAACTCCGAGAAAATGCCATGAACAAAACACATGTAGCTAAAACAATATTTCAAACGAGTTCAAATAATTTAAACCATGTCACTGCATTACAGTGATGCAAATGGAGGGTGTGGCTTGCCTGGGGTGGAAGAAATCATCGGGAGAAAGTGCAAGAAGCTCGCGGAACGAATCGCCGGAAATCTTTCTATCTTGGAGGGGATGAATAAGGGCAAGGGTATAATGGTCATTTTTAGAATGCCAAACCATGGTGAGAGTGTGGCCAACAGAACGGGCTCGATGATACGAAGAAGTTGGCTTTGGAATCACCTCATTTGGAGCTACGGTTGAGAAGTTGTGATAGTATTTCTGCTAGGGACCCATCTGTAAGGAAAATATTTTCAAACAGGGCCTGGACAAAAAATTTGAAAGCGCATTAGAACAAAAGACGTTTTCCAGAAGTGAAAACGCATTTTAGGCTGAAGTAGAAGAGGAATACGCTTTCGATAAGCGAAGACGTAATCCAGTGTATTACGCCTCCACTTATCTAGTGTGGCAAAGGCGGGGCCGGCTTACCGGGCCACTGACGCATGGGGCCGTGGGGCCCACTAGCCAGCTGGCGGGGCGGCTTCGTCGTCCTCACTCGCGCCCGCACCTGGCCGAGGTGGAGTCGGCACCCGGCGGCGACTACAGCCAGCTCCGGCCATCTCCCACACCATGCCACATACCGGAGTGATCAGCGGGATGAGCCGCACCTCCCTGGACCCCGTATTTTTGCCGGAGGGGTCAGGGTTGAGCAGGAATCTCGCGGTGGTGGAAGGCGGTGTCGGGCATTAATGGAGTTCGCGGACAAGGGCCACCGGAGGAGAGGGGAAGATGCTGGGAGGTTTGCCGGTGACTTCGTGGAGCTCTGGAGAGGTCAGGAGGGAGGGGGAGGGCTCAATTGTCATGAATTAAGGAGTAGGCCACCAATGACCGAGGCGGCCATTGGTGTTCTCAGGAGCTCTTCGAGCTCGCTTGAGAGGACGGGGGCGCTATTGGGGTTGAGAGAGAGTGGATGGCCAGGTGAGACGCGGTCCATGGCCGCTTAAATAGGCGGGGCGAGGAGCTGCCACACTAGCGTCACCGCGGACGCGTGTCCGGCGCCGCGGACGCATGGCCACGCTCCCGGGCTTGCTGGTAGATGATGGGGAGGAGCAGTGGAGGAGCTCATGGGGTAGAGGGAGCCAAGGGGGACAGGAGAAACGGACGGGACAAGGGTGGCCGTGGCAGCGTACCGCCGCTTGATCTCGGCCAACTCTCTGGGGAGCTCAGCGAGCACGGGAGGCCGCGGAAACACGATGTGGCATCGCTGGAAATGTTCACGGGGAGGTAGACAATGCCGGGGAGCAGAGGAAGCGACCGATACAAGCTAAGCCAAACGGGGCACAGTGCTCCCGTGGGCGTGCGTCGGCGAGCGCCGACGAGGAGGTTTCTGGAGGGGGAGATGAGTCCATGGGGACAGCGGCGACGTGGGAATGCTGCTAGACATAATCATGCACGCGAATACGATGAGAGGAGGATGTGCCGAAGCACAAATGGTGCTCTGGACACGGGCAGAGTGCACAGAGCGCATGCACAGGCGTGCCAGCTGCGCAGTCACCACTGTGCCCGGCAAGGAGGGGACACAAGAGGCAGGGAAACATTTTCCAGAGTGTTTCCTTTCCATCAGAAGGGCTGTAGGAGTTGATCGATCATCAAAAGAAGCCAAGGTGGGAAGTGAGGCCTCGCTGCAAGTTTGCTGCATCAAACTTGGAGGGGTACTGGTGATCAACATGGAGCTGATTGGGATCAAAGAGTTTGTCCGGGTGATTAGTTTAGGAAGGACTACGATCATGGGGGTTTAGAGAAGAAATGGACCACAAATGACTAGGGTTGCTTTGTAAGTGCATTTTTGGTCCAGAACTTGATCAACATGATGCACTCACATGGAGAAGCAACTTGGGCTGAAAGTGGGCAAGGCTTGATAATTTGGACATATAAAGATGCTGTAAAAAGCTCATACCAAATGGGTTCACCAAAATGTTACTTGCTTCACAAACATCATTTTTGTCCAGAAACTTGGAATAATTTTGGTGATAAAATGGCTACATGAAATGTACCAAATTGGGTGGAGAGATGTTTTATGGGTAGGAGCATGATCTGGTAATTTATAAGAATTTTTGAAGCAATATAAAATACACTTGCTTCACTACCTGAAAATATTGCCAGGATCAAAGATTTGGTCATGTGCTCACATAAATGATTGGATGGGGCTGCAAATGGGTGGAGGGGTTTAATATGAGCACATGAAGGATTGTGCAATTGGATACTCCTAGCTAGTACTTCCTTCACAAAGCCTTCTGTCTGACAGAAACTTCAAAAAAAACATTGAGGAAGATTGGCTAAGCGAATGAGGTTGAAGTTGTGCATGAGACAATTATTTGGAAATATAAGCATGCCCGAAAAGTGTGGGAGCAACGAGGAAAGTATAAATGACACTTCCTTCACAAAGTGCCATTTAGGGCAGAATAGAAAAAGGAATATTGGAGAATTATTTTTGAACTGGCCAAGGAAAGTTTGGGCATATTTGAGCAATATATGACCCAAAGGAATTATGAGAATTATATGGGAATTTTTGGATTGACAGAAATATAGGTTGCTTCACAACCTAAGGCAATTGAGGTTATTCCTTTAATGAAAAAGGAATTTTCCCCAAGAAAAAGAATATTGGGATTTGGGCTAGGATGGAAATGGCATGGTCTTGGAATGAGTTTGAGGGAGATGAGCCACTTGGGAGGAGAAATGAGAATGATTTACCAGGTGGCAAGGCCACAGAACCACTCCAACAAGAAAACAGAGCAAAAATCAAATAAATCAAAGGAAAAAAGAAAAGGGCCAAAAGCCAGGCTGTTACAACTCTTACCCCCTTAAAGAAATCTCTTCCTCGAGATTTGGTTGCTCAGGGAACAAGTATGACTTGAGGACACCGTTTCCAACTCTGGTATCCCTTTCCTTTATTTATTGTTCCCCTGAGAATTTCATATGATTTACTTACCTTGCTCTGGGGTGGTTTCCTTCACCTTTCCCAAATTCTGACAGGTTTTGCTCATATACCCAATCCTTTTGTTGATGTTGATTTTCTCATATCTGCGGTGATATCCAATGGATCTGAGCATAAATTTTTCCTTTGGTCATGCAAACCTTTTTACTTCTGCCATGGGGTTGCTCAAACAGATGATGTCTCCCGGGTTCAAACTGTACTAAGAATCATGGCCATTTTTCTGACGGGGTCTGACTGCTCAACAATGATACTTATTTATCTTGATTTGCTTCCCTGGCTTGAGCAGGGGATATTTACCAAAGATTCGACTGTCTTCGGTCATGAGCGCTGTAATGGAATATGGGATTTATAGTTGTAGCATATCTCCCATATTAACAACTTGAGACTGTCCTGACAGGGTGTTGATGGGAAAATACTTTTCATGACTTGTTGTCCATGCACTTGGTTCCGTCGGTGAGCATACCGGGTCTGGGCTGATTGTTCGGCTTTTGACTTTCTCATGTTGTCGGTATATCCATCGCGGGTAATGGACTGTGACATGTTTTAATATGGCTGCTGAAGTCAAACTGTGGAGCTTGCAAAGAGATCCTGGATCTGACAGAACAGGCGTGGATGTTCCACACTAACCATTTTAAGTGGGTCAGCGGGACATGAAATCCTTGTAGAATAGAGCAGGCCGCTCAGGGTATGTCTTTGTGGATCCATATGGAATCATGGACTCTAACTGACTTGGGTATCCGGACCCTGATCGTCGTGCAAAAATCATCTTACCTTTGCTGTCAGTCTCATCCTTTTTACGGTCATGATATTCTTTGTTAGGATACCTTGCTGAAATAGCTAGGCCACATAGATTCTTGATTTTTCGTGCACCCATGGATGTGATGAGTGCAATATTTTTGGCATTATTCCTTGTGCTTGTTTTCCGACCTTGTCAGGTGCAGAAATAATTGCCTTGGTGACTGTCGGTGTCAAAACCGGCGGATCTCAGGTAGGGGGTCCCGAACTGTGCATCTAAGGCTAATGGTAACAGGAGGCGGGGGACACGATGTTTACCCAGGTTCGGGCCCTCTCTATGGAGGTAATACCCTACTTCCTGCTTGATTGATCTTGATGATATGAGTATTACAAGAGTTGATCTACCACGAGATCGTAGAGGCTAACCCTATAAGCTAGCCTATGATTATGATTGTTCTTGTCCTACGGACTTAACCCTCCGGTCTACATATTCACCGGACGGGGCTAGGGTTACACAGAGTCGGTTATAGAGAAGGGAATCTACATATCCGAATTGCCAAGCTTGCCTTCCACGCAAAGGAGAATCCAACCCGGACACGGGATGAAGTCTTCAATCTTGTATCTTCATAGTCCAGCAATCCAGCATAAGCATATAGTCCGTCCGTCCGAGGACCCCTAATCGAGACTCCTCGGTAGCCCCAAACCAGGCTTGAAGGATTTATGAGTCCGGCGCACAGATTATCTTCGGCATTGCAAGGTGGCTTCCTTCTCCGAATTCTGCAGAGTACCTGTTTGACGAGAAGTGTCCGACTTCCCAATTAATGTTGCACTCATCGGCTTCTGTACCTTAATAATTCCAATCTCCACGTGTCGAACGAATGCAAGAAGCCAGGGCATTTTTACACTTGCCACCCTGACCATGTAAATAAATCGTCTATTAAAGAGATGGGAATCCTTAGATCCAAATCACACCATCTTCCCCAAGCGAGGATTCATTAGAGCGTGCCCGAAAAAACCATCCCATCACTACTAGGAAAAGGCCTGCTAGTGGCGCACCTGTTTTGGCCACTAATGGCGCACTACAGGTGTGCCACTAGCATCACGCCATTAGTAATTAATACTAATGGCGCACCCCTAGTGCGCCATTAGTATACTAGATACTAATGGCGGACCAGGGAGTGCACCATTAGTATATCACATGGTGCCCCATTAGTATGTCTCCCAGGGGGGCATATTTACCCTTGTGCTCTGGCTTACTAATGGCACACTTGTAGATGATGCGCTACTAGTGTGCTTATTGCAGTGCGCCACTAAAGTGCAGAGTGCGCCACTAGTATGAATATTAGGGATTTTTTTCCTGCTATTTGCACAGGTTACAAAACATATTACTGCACAGAATATAGACAACACAACATATAAACAGCAGATTTATCGAATACAATAGAAGATTAGTCTCTGAATACAATTCATCATATTAGTCTCCAAATTTAAAATACCGAACAAAGTTAGAACATTACAAGTCTCGAGACCGCGAGTAGCATGTTTGTCTTCACATTACAAGTCGATATCGATCATCTAAACTACCATCACATAGAAGAGAGCTGCGGTCATCACGATGAGCATCATGTGATGAAACTGGTCTTCATCCAGTTCCTCCAGCGCTCCCTCCTCTCTCCCGCTAGATAGCACGTGTATCTAACTTCCGCCTCCGCCCTAGTGGTGTACCCTTTGTAACTGTTACCACTAAAACGGTGAACCTGTCTTTGACACTCCTCCCAGTCGTCGTAAACTCCGGGAACCTTACACTTGTACAAGACATACGACGGCATCTCTATGCACTAGCAAAACAAAACGTTAGTAGCAATTCATAGACAATACATAAGCAATATATAAGTATGCAACAAAAGGATCGGAAGAGAAAAGCAACACATTAATAGCACGATTCATGGTCCTACTAATAAATAGCATCGATTACATATAAGTTGAACGACTGTCCAAACCAAAGAGACATACAAGTTCATTAAAGTTTAATATTACAACATGAGCCAATCGACATTTCATAACTACATAACATCACTACTTTCGACTCGACTCAGTGACTGGAGCGTGGATGAAGCCGCCGTCTTTCGTGATGGTCATGAAATCGTGGGCGTTGTCAGCCTGCATTTGTAGCGTTGTTTCTATCTCACTGTTGGACGGTTGATATCCAAGGTAGAACTGCCCCGAGGTACGAAGGACATCTTGATGGATGATTTCCGCAAACTCCGACTGGATGGGATAGAATTCTTGTCTGATGTCCGCGTCCTGGATTGCCGACAAGCGTGTGGCCCAATCTTTGAGATTATTTGGTAGCAGAAGATGATTATGGTCCCGTACGATCGCCCGCATGTGATGGAGGGTGTAGTAGGCATCCTTCTGACTGCCAGGTGGCTGCTTGACGCAAGGGAACATCGTATTGTGGGTGAACACGTGCTTGTCGTACCTACGAATTATCCTGCTGAAGGTGCCTCCAGATCTGGCGTAGCCGGGGAGAACATCATCAAGAACTTTCTTGATATTTGTGTAGTCTTTCTTTGACTGACGGTCCGAGTCGAAATACGTGGCCATGGAATATTTTGGGCTTAAGAGGATGAGTGTGCAATGTGTGTCACTGCATAGAACACAGAATGTTAGGGGAAAAAAAGAACGATCAAAATCTAAGAAATCATATGTTATGGGGCGGTGAGGGGATGACTTACTCGGGAGAGTAAGGCACGAGGAAGTTATCCTTATCTGGGTTTGCCAGAATGACGCCTTCGAGGTGTGAAATCGCGACTTGCCGGTCCCCAGCGCTGCCCAAGATCTTGGCACGCATGTAGAAGGGGTCGACTATTACGATGTCCAGGGTCTTGTCTCTAATGATCCGTATCTCCATACTCAGCGAAAATAGCTGAACGAAGGTGTACTGCAGCGGATGAAGGTTAAACATAACGAAGATGTCATCAAACCGCAGGACGATCGTACCCCCGATGGCACTATCCACAAAGCCCTTGCCCTCTGGCACCTTGGCTACGAAAACCTGGTATGCCCCATCATTCTCGGACAGACGCCGCTTCTCCAAAGAAAGAACACTGTCATGCAGACTCCGCATAGCACCGGTTGCAGCATTGAGAAGATTAGTCGGTAGCATCGGCCTACCCGCCACATGCACCCTCCTCGAGATATCCTTAGGTGAAGGTGGCCCATCCTGAGCACGGATCGTACTCGGTGCCGGCTGGCTCGCACCGCCCTTGTTATTCTTTCGTTTCCGTCCCTTGTTCTTTTGCTGCTGTAATTGGATCGAGTTCTTCTCAGAGACCGCCTTCTTGAGTGTGTTGGGGCTGACAATATTTCGCACCTCGGCTATCTGAGGCTCGGTGAAGGCGGCGGCTGGAGGCGTCTCCTGAGATCTGAACGCCAGACGACGCCTGTTGAAATTGGGTTTCTCCGTGGTACCAGCTAGTTCGCGGTCGTCTTTTGCAGGGTTGGGTTCTTGAGAAGGAGGCCCCAAGAATTCGTCACCGTACCCATGTTCGGCAAAGTACTTATCGACGTTGGTAAATGTACCATCGTCGTCCGGATCCTATGCCATATGCATGTCCGGATCCTATGCCATATGCATCTCCGGCATGTCCGGTAGCGTTGCGGAGGTCTTGCCATTGCTTGGCGCCGGCACGAGTGGCGGTGTTGTCTGTCGGGTGGTGTCCCCCATCCCCAAACAAATCTGGCTCTTCAGCCAAAGCAGGGGCCAGCTTACGCAGGCGCTGAGGGTCATCACATCATCTTCGTCGGCCCCAGCGGGTCGAAACAGAGGTAACAAGTCATCGCAGCCTGGAAGCACCCGAACCACTTCAACCCTATACACGGTGGGTGGCATCGGATTACCGTGGAACACGGGGATGCCCGGTTGAACGATTCTGCCCTTGGCGACATCGATCAACTCGCCGCCCATGAAGTGTAGGAGAGTGCATGGAACGTCGGCGCCGGCGCCCTGCGAAAACATGTAGGGCATCAGGGATGCCCAGTCAAAGGCAAGGAGATCAAGTCATCGGCCGAGAGGCTTAGTTACCGTGATGGCGTCGACGTCGGCTAATGTCGAGGCACCGCCAACGGCGGGCGTGCAAGTGACGGAGGGGCCGCTTCTTTGCCGAGGTGCCGGCCGGCGATTCTTCGCACACTGGGTGCATTAAGCTCAATGCCGCGCGGCGCGCGAGACACCAATACCGCCTCCGGAGACACCAATAAGCGCCGCCTACGCGTTGTCGAAGTTCTTGGCCGTGAAGCCGGGAGCAGGTGGCCCTGTTGGCCGCCCGCAATCCACGCCTGCAGCCCCTCAATCAAGGTAGGCACAATGGCGGTGAGCGTCGGTCCTAGTTGGTGTTGCACTTGCTCTTGGACCATCTCCGGAATCCACGCCACTTGTGCCTTGAGTTCTTGAACCTCGCGCGACTGGCTTTCTGAGCTGGTCTTTCTCTCCTTTCGCCCACCAGCGTGATAGTATGACAACCATTTCGTGGACAAGCCTTTGCCGGCCACACGACCAGCTGACAACGTCTTACTGAACTTATCCTTGTTTTTCATTATGTTCGACGCCCTATTTAAATTGTTGTCCCAAGGGGAGCTCTAAGACGACCCCGCGCTACTGCTTTCAGTCTCCTGCGGAAGGAATGTGAACCATTTAGAAATTTGGCTTCATTAATTAGAATGCAACCATATGGATCTAATTACGCGGGGGTGTATTCCTTACTAGAACACAATCAAGCGCCTTGGTCTTCGCATCCGTGGTAAGCTCCTTTGTTACCGAGTCCTCCTTGTACCGGACCCTGACATAGTTCCCGGTCTGCTTGTCATGGTATTTCTCGAAGCGGGGCGGTAGGCCTTGCTTGGCACGCTCCGCGTCCTTCTTGTCCCATATAGGTTCCGCCACTCTGTAACCGCCGGGACCGAGTTGGTGGACCCCTAAGTTCAAGTCCCGCATATCCTTCCCCCACTGACTTGATTCCACGGTTGCGCTGCTCTCACACTTGATCTTGAACTCCCTGTAGTCATCTTCGCTGATCGAAGGATTTTTCGCCTTGATCTTCTCATAACTATCACCTTTGTCAATCATTCTCTTCACCGCGCTTCTCCAAGTAGACAGGGCCGTGCTCATCTTCGTGAGGGCGGCACTTTTCACTCTATTCCCTGAGAGGCGTGTGTTTGCGACGTCACCGAGGAACTTGTATTGTTCGTGCAACTTCGTGAAGAGGAGGCTGCGCAAATTCCCTCGATCAGGATGCCTTAGGTTCTCAGTGTTGATCGAGACGGTGCTCCGGAGAATGCACCCGAGGTGAACCGCATACCCCTTGACTAATTCTTTGGGCGCCCTTGGATGCCCCTCGGAGGACACTTCAGTAAATTCCTCCTTGACAGTGCCGAGCATGTTCGGGCGCCGGTCCTTCCATTGCCTCTTCGGTTGGCTACCATCTGTGCGTGTGCTGCCATCATCAGTGGTGGCATCCTTGGCGGCACCATCAGTGGTGTCATCCCCGACGCCACTAGGGGTTGTGTAGTCAAAATCGGTGTCTTTCGCGGCGTCCTCATAGCGGTGAGGTTCTTCCTCCATCTCGTGGGACAGCTCCTAGAATTGCTTGCCCGAACCGCCTGCCTCATCGTTGTGGGCCATGTTTCGCTCTAAATAGGAAAAAAGTTTGATAAAAAAGTTGGTTATTTTCAAGGAACAAGATCTCTAAGTTGACCAAATAACCTAATTCTCGAGGAATTCGCTGTTAGTGTGTTGTTGCTAAGGTCCAAGTCCCTTCCTAACCCCCTTCTTCTTGTCTCCTCTCACTATCGTCTCACACACATGGCAAGCAAGGGTGTCTGAGTGTGTGAAAAAATACTAAACTAATCCAAGGGCTGAAAATTGATCATCTGTTTCAGATTGCAGTTTTCTTACTTGGGGCTTTGGTGTGCGGTACAAAACTGAAGTTTGGAAATCTACAGAATGAACAAGCTAAGGGCTAAGCTTTCATCATTTAGGTTTTTATCGACACCAAGGCATCCTAAAAGCCAAGGTTTTATCATTTAGGGTTTGACTCTTGGCTAACCAACCTCACCTCCTACTCCTCCTCCTCCTCCTCCTCTTCTTGTCGTCTTCCTCTAATTAAATGGATTTCCAGGATGTAGGTGGATTCATGTGTATATATGTGTATATATACACCTACACTAACTACTAGCCAGCCAGTGTGTTTAGACTAGATTGGGGGGGGGTATTGTCTTTTGTTGTGTCATTTTCATAGTTTCTTTCTGATCACAGTGGATGATGAGCATGATTGGTTACTTTAATGGCGGTCAGGGTCAGGTAGGGGAGGTGGGCAGGTGGGACAGGAGCGAGGTCAACGGCTCGTGGATGGCTCACACGTGGTTGCCCCCAGCTCCAATTCTGAGATTACACAGGCAAATAAACAAAGAGGATCCTACTTAATTAAGTACTAAGATACCCCGGCCCATGCATTAGTCGCAAGTACCCCATATGTCCTATTTTAGCAAAGTCATGCTAAAATTCACGAAAAATTTCAGCATGACCTTTGCTGAAAATAGGACATATGGAGTACCCGGATTTGCCGGAACGGAAGTTAATCGACATTCCGGCAAACTCAAGGGTCTCTCGGGGTACCTGCAAAATCATTATCGACATGGTGGTACTGTGTTTCTCAAAAAACATCTTTCCAGCTAGTAGACCATCATTTGCCAGGCCAAATTGAGGCCAAACAGAAAAGCACAGTAGACTGCGGAATCAACATGATATTTCAGAACAAGTATAAATGCTCACTTCACATCAACATCGCAAGTCATAACAGATAAACAACAACACTAAACTTCCCCAAGTTGCAGGCTATACTGATCTTTATGGTGTAGATAAAGTAAAAAATGTATATCTAGATAAACAGCATACAAACATAAGAAGAAGAAAATACTGAATAGCGGTCACATGCTCCAGCAAGTCCATGAGTACAAGGCAATTAATAACATTTGATACTACAAAATGGACAAAGCAGCACACCATCTATGCTATCACATTACAATTGGCAAAAGGAGTGACAGAACATACCCTCAATGGCTTCCTTGGGAGTCTTGAAACCAAGGCCAACAATCTTCCACAACCTGTTGCCCTCCTTGCCAGGCTTATTATTCCCCTTTGTGGTCTTCTTTGAGCTATAATTGCAAATCAAGTCATGATCACCAATTCAGGACACACATTTTACCATCTTACTTATATAATGAAAAAACAACAGTCTGCCTAAGGCTGCTTCAAGACACACCAATTCAGGAACACCTTACACACATTTTACCATCTTACCAATTCAGGACACACCAATTCAGGAACACCTTAGGATGCTTCAGGAAAGCCTTCTCAGTCTGCAAAAACAAGCAAAACTGTTTAGGACATGTTGTTTGATAGAGCCTGAGAATACACGATGATGTACAGTGATATAATTGTTTACATACTGAACTAGTTTTGCATTTTTGTTGGAATGTTCTACTGTGAAATCTATGTCTGAAACAACTCCCAGTCACCATCAAAACAAGATATGGTGAGTTCATCGGCAAACTGTTAACGTGCCTAGACTTCACCAGACCCCCCCCCCCCCAAAAATGGCATCCAGTAGCCAATACCATCAACTTCCTAATTTATTAGGCCAACAGCTGCTGTTAGTTTTAAGAAACCAGTCAAAGGAAATTATTAGAGTAAACAGAAAGAAAAGGTACTACTACTATAACAAATTTTTTACCATGTACTGTACAGCTTAAAAGTGAAGCATATCAAGAAGAATTGTACACAGACAACGCTGAAAAGAAAAACAGACCAGTAGCATTGTCATGGGCCCCAAAGACATATATTAACCAAGGGCTGTATCAGTAAGACTCTTTATCCATCCCAATTCCATTTTGAATTTTTAACCGTCATATAATGTGTATTATTAAACACATTCAGCTGCGCATCAAGGGCGAACGCCCGCGCTAGCCACGTCAGCACTGGACCCGCGCACTGTGTCGACGGGAGAGAAAAAATACAGAAGAGTGATCGCTGAGGGAGGTGTTACCTGAACAGGTTTTGCTCGTGACCCCTTCCCATCTAGGGTTGCCGCCGCCGTCGCCGTCGCAGCTGCCGCCTCCGCATCAGCCCATCCCAGCTCCTCCAGCACCGCCCGCCACTGGACAAGGCGTCCTGCTCAGATCCGCCTCTCCCCCCAAACCTTGTGGTCTTCACGTTCCACCATGCCGTCATGATGGTTGCAGAGGAGGGGCGGAAGGGGATGGCATCGAGGTTCTGACGGCGGCCCTAGCTCGAGGTGAGGAGTCGACTATGTGCGGTGCCCCGTCCATGAACTTGTTGATTTTGTGGGTTTTCACGGACCTGCTGATGGGCAAGATGGAGCTGGTCTCCGAGTAGCCATTGGTTGCGACCATGAGGTGAGGTGTTGGAAATTCTCCCACAGGCTCCTTTTCTTTCCTTTTTTTTTGTGATTGTTTGATTGGTTGCAAGATAAGTTGGAACTTTGTCGCATATCACCATGTCTTGTCTGTTGCTGTAGAGTTTTTCCTATTTTATTATCAGTTTGTGATTGGGCAATGCACCAAATTAAGGATAATTTGATTGGTGAATTATGAGTAGCAAGGTCCTGTGAGATGTATGTACTTAACAGACAAGAAAAGTACCTTTTTATGTGAAGAACCACCTAACTAATCAACATACTGATCCTTCTTCGACATCGAGAGGCAAGAGACCGCTGACTCCAGGTGTGATAATTCTCTGAAATGCACCAGTTCTTCAAGAAATCTCTTTGATGTCATATTCATTTGTGGAATTTGGCTAATAGTTTGCTTGATTTCAGGTTGGGAACGTGCTATCCAAGGACGCGAAAGCCCAGATTGTTCCTCCGGCCACTGCACCGCAGCCCCGGCGTCTAAGCCTGCAGTGGCACCACCAGTCCCTCCTCTCTGTCTTTCTCCCGTACCGCCGTCGTAACAAACTGCCTCTTGTGTTCGTTGATTTGCAGGCTTACTGGTATTGGTTTGGTTTGAAGGGCTCTTCAATCCTAAGATCTTTCTGGAATAATTGAGTTGTTGAATCTGAAGGTAAATAGTGCCTTTTCAAATCATGTATCTATATGCATGTTTTTCATCCTTAAAATATTGTTGCTTACCTTAATTGTCCTACATTTGTTAGGTTGCTGAGGAGGTTGATTTCTTGCAGGTGGTGTAAAATTTCATTCTCCTACAGATGATTTTGCCTATTCGATGGATTGAAGGTTTTTTTTGGCATGTGCACAAAGAGCATGCTTGGTTGCTTATAGACGAATAAGTCCTTGCAAGATAGTACTAATCGGTATTTTGCATTCTAGGATTACAATGGCGAGTAATAAACAACGATGACCATGCTGGTATGTACTTTGTGTGAGAGGATAAGATGGGCATGGCGACATGGATCATGGTAGTTGGTTGTGCTGGATCACTTTTTGATGCTTTTATCTTTCCATACTATCTCCAGGTTTGTGAGTAAGTGGACAAATATTGGATAACCAGCAATGCATATTTTGTCATGTACTACCTCCGTCCGGGTTTATTAGGCCCCCTCTCATTTTGGGCTAAAGTTTGACCAACAAATTTAACTAATAAAATGTAAACTGTATGTCACAAAAATTATACCTTTAGAAAGCTCTTTCAAATAGAAATCCAACAGTATACTTTTTGTAGCATATATTTAATATTTTATTAATCATATGAATGGTCAAAGTTTGGCTCAAAACACTAGGGGGCCTAATAAACCCGGACGGAGGTAGTATGTTCCATTTGGCTGCAAGCTTAGAATGACCAAGTTAACTTTCTCAGTTTTTTTGCTCTTCTCAGATTTTAGGCTGGTTTTATAAACATATGTGGCACACGCTGAATTTAGATTTTGGTGTAAGATTAAAATAGGGGATAAATCATTGCGCCATGTTCAGAGCTACAGAGAAGAAGGAAATTAGTGAAGAAGGAAAATTGTTGATTAGCCTGCTATGGTGTTTCTTTCTAAATAAATTACATGCCAACTTGCTGGTTTAATTTAGGCGCGTGGGATAATGTCTCCTGTCCATTTTAACCAATAACCTTTCACATTTTTCCAGTTGTGTGATGCAGCTGAACGACAGAAGCAAACAATAACTATTCTGAATAACTATGACTGTTCTTAGCTGAACCACTGAAGCAACCTGTACTAGCTGAATCACGTAAGCGGCTTATGGTTAAACCTGACAATATTCAGCATGGTCCAAGATGCACTAATTAAGTTCTCTCAGTTTATGCTTCTTTTTTTGATTGACATATCTTCCTGCTTGTGGTCAAAGTAGGACTGATTTTCCTTTGCTTTTGTGAGTTTCAGTTCAGTACATGTTCTGATGAAGTTTCTCAGTTAGTACATGTTCTGATTTTCCTCTATTTTCAGAAAGTTCCTGACAAATCATTTTGTTACGCTATTCGTACATATTCCACTTGTGTCAATAAGGGCCGGTACTTTGGTAATAGGTTCATATATAGATTATAGTGGTAGGGAAGTACTTTTTAGAAAAGGAGTGGTAGGGAAGTATGGCGGCCTTTTAGTCTTGCTGACCATCCAGTGTAGAAATCTTCTACTTTAATTGCGATAAGATTAGTAATGTAGTCTGCAAGAGTTGTCTTTCATGTTTTTCAAAAAATTGTTAGTATTTAATGCTATTTTGACATTTTGATTTCCCATTGTCCTGTACCTCCATTTTTGTCGCTGGTTTACATTTTTTTTACAATGTTTTTGAGCCTTCTTACTAACCACAAGACACCGCTGCTATGCCAAAGGAACCTCTTTATTCACTTTGCTACGTGTTCTATTTTTCTCTATTTTCCAATAGGAGTGCCATATGTAGATTTACACAGAAGTACAATTTCTTTGTTATTATTTACTAATGCTATATCCATGACCTTATTTTGTATGAAATAAATCATCAGTAGCATACCTTATTTCCATATTGTTTTTAGTTATGGATTTAGAGTGACTGTTTTTGTTCTTGCAAACCATAGGGGGTGATCCAATTATAACTGTATTACAACTTCTTTTGGCTGATATCAAATGCTTGGTTGATCCCCATAGTAGACGCATGTAGGACTACAGATTATTGCGTTATTAGTTCTTAACTTGCTATGGTAGTTCTCGTGTTGTTACAACTTTCTTTATCTATTTATAAAAATATTGGAAAAGAAACATATCCGAGCTAGCTAATTCTAGCTGGTTCTTAGCTATACCATAGACATGTTTAGACTATGAACTCTTTCCTTTGCGAGCTATAGGATTTTGCAGCACTGGCTTAAAGGTAAGTACTTCTTTGTCAGAGAAATTATAAAATGTTCAGTTAGTTTGGTGTTTTTGCCAATTTAGAAAGGTATCCTGAATTCTTCGAGTACGGGTTCAGAAGGACAATGGTGCATAGTTTTAGTAGTTTTAACATATATTCTGTTTTTCGTGCACATAACAATAAGATAATTGATCATATTTATGTTTGACATGGTCATGCTTCAGAATATATACTATTTTACATGTTAGATACATTCAGGACATTACTGGCATACGTTTGTGATATATTTTGCTTTGTTTTGTATATAGACAGCCCCAAATTTCTCAGTTGCGAGTTCATTACCATGAAAAGTTAGGTGAATTGTCAGTACATCAGGATTTAGATGGCTGGCCCAACCTTCTCCTGTCAGATGCATGCTCCTGCATACACGAGTTCTGATGTTTGACGCACACACATCGTGTAAAATAGTACCATACTTCTGTCATTTTTATGTAATCTTGTATAGGATACTTCAAGTTAGGTGGCATTAAATACCAGTACTCTCAGGCGGCACCACAGGGCGGTGCCCCAACCGCTACTCTTTGGAGAGGTGTATGTTACTTAGTAGTTCCAAGTTATGTCCAATTTTGTGCTTTTGTAATTTCAGATGAACTATGCCCTTAAGTTTCCCTTCTATACCATGCTCGAATGTCTAGACCACAAGAGGAACATCAAACCTTCTGATGCTAGTGGTTCTCACATCCTGAAGACACAATACTTGTAAGATTCTCATTTCTGTAAAAAAGAGTACTACTGCAAATCATTTTAATTAGATACCATACTAAAATTTTAAATATTTTGTCGAATCAGGCCATATGGTCTCAACCAAGAACTTTTTTCTTTGGCTGTTGAAGATTTCACATTCTCTAAATCTATCCACCAGGATGAACTTCTACATCTTTTGATAGGTAATCTGGCTATCCTGTTGTCTGGTCATGGAAACTTCCTTTTTTTAGATTTTAAAAATACATTGTTGCAACAGGTGGGTGAAAGAAAACAAGTTGAGCCAGCTACAATTTGCACGGCAAAAGTGACATATTGTTAGCTCTCTGCTGCTGCTACGATTCCCCCCTGAACTTGCTGATTCTTGCATATCTTGGGCCAAAGTAGTGTGTTTTAGACATTGCTAATGAGTCATGTTTCTGGTTTTGCCAATGGTAGATTGCTATCATACAACACCCCTTACAAAACTACTATTGTTTGCCTATGCACCATAGTACGGGTAAAATTCATGAAAAATTAGTCTGTCTGTATGAAGTGCAAATTGCAAACATACATATGTTTGAATAAATAGTGCAATTTCGTTTTGTATATATGGTGAACTGGTGGTGTATGATAAACATACACCATGTATCATATAGACCAAATTTACCTCTTTTTCATTTCTTTTTGCCAGCACTGGAATTTGTACGTCTTTGCAAGGTCAGAAACTAGAGATTTATTATGCAGCCAGGCAAGCTGTTGAAACAATCTGCACAACTCTTCAAGCACCAAGTACGTATGCCATTCGTTGATAGGAGAATCAAGCATGCATGTATATACATCAGTTGAGAATGAAGATAATTAAGGAACCAGAAGGGGCGACTGTCTACCTAGCACCGCCCAGCTTTCTCTCAGGAGGCCCGCAATGGCGGACCCCAACCACTAGTTATACAAAAAGATGCTGTCACGGACAGGCAATGCGGCTGCCAGGCCATTGGATATCCTCAGTTCATCACATCAGTAATGTTAGCTGAGCCATGATGGCATACCAAGAGTAACAGGGAAGCACATACTAGGGTTAAACTGTAAATAGGAACGGCAAAACATAACAAAAGCAGAGTAGCCTTTTTCTCATGGCTGCTGCCAAGACGCATCCATCCCTATTCTATTTTTAATCGCCACATGATGCTAGGTGAAAATGATGCAGTGACATCTAACATGGAGCATATTCTTTACACAAACTGGATCAGCATGTAGAGGGTAACAGACACTATCATTCACTAGCAGAGCAACCTAGCTGCCAAGGAACTTGACATGACATGAGTAATTCCATGAGAAGTACATGCACAGCCATATGTAATTCCCTAACACCTCCTAAGATTCATTCAGAGTTTCACCGCAAGTAAAAATGTTGCGTCATCACTGCTGCATCATCTTGGATTTCTAGCACTGATACTGTCTAAAATTCAGAATTTCACATGTGAAAACGCCATCATCTTTAGGAGAAATGACACAAATAAAGCAGGCACTCAGTTTATCCAGATTTGTGCAGCTGCGACGCACATGCAAGAACTGTATATATGGTACTGGTAGAACTTATACGGATGGATCTAGATCCGCGGAAAACTCATGCGCTAGCTGCAAAAATTAGTAATCCTATAACAGGTAACATGATAAGAAGGGGCAAACGTTGACTGGAGATTGCCTACAGCTGCATTTGCACCAAAAAAACAATATATGTCTTTTAGGCGACGGCCGCGAGCTCCTACACCTAACCCTAGGTCGCCGCCCCGTGGGGGCATGGGGATGAGCGGGGGAGAGAGGGAGGGAGGGAGTGAGACTAACCAATGCCGCATGGAGAGGTCTCGACGAGGGGCGGCAAGCGACGAGGCGCATTTAGGGCAACGAGGGTCGAGGGTCACTCGATGAGGCGACGAGGGGTCGAGGGTAGCTCGACGAGGCACCGCCACGGAGCGAGAGAGAGATTTGGGGCGGGCGGTCAGTGGGGGTCGGGGGCGTTCGGGCGTCGGGCGGGGGCTGCTGACGGCAATGGGCGGGCAATGAGGCGCGTGGTGGTGGTCGGGGCGCGCATGTGGGCGGTCGTGGTGAAGGGCAAAGAATGACTATGAAGCAGGAAGGAAAGGTGAGGTGAAGCAACAATGAGAGCGAAATGTGAGATTGGGGATTTTAGTGGGGAGCGGGGAGGGTTAGCAATGGCGCACCCCCTAGCGGTGCGCCATTAGTATTTTTTTTGCTAGCAATAGCGCACCTCTTAGTAGTGCGCCATTAATAATCTTTTTTTATAGCAATGGCACACCTCCTGGCAGTGCACCATTAGTAATCCTTTTTTTATAGCAATGGCGCACCCCCTAGTGGTGCGCCATTAGTAATTTTTTTTAGGATTTTTTGTTGCCTATTGGAGGCGGCGGCTTGAACCCTAGGTCTCGCTCGGGGAGGGTGGGTGGTGCGCTCGGCGATTCCATTCGGGGAACCGAGCGAGAGACAGGAGAGGCGCGGTCGCCATCGGCGGTGGAAGGAGTGTCTGGGGGTTCGTCGGGGCGTGGAAGCGAGGAGGTGCGGGGTCGGCGGCGGCGAGCGGGAAGGTCGGGGGTTGGCTGCAGCGAGGGGGATTTGGCGAGTGGGGATAGCGATCGAGATGGAGGGGGATCTGGCGCGGGGGGTGCGCCATAAGTAACTTTTTATTATTATTATTTTTAGTTGCGTCTAATACGCGGGGTGTGCGCCCGAGTTGGATGATATCCTCCATGATATGGACCAGCAGATGCACCATAACGTCGAAGAATGCGGGCGGGAAGTACATCTCAAGCTCGCATAGTATCACCACGATCTCTTCCTGTAGCCTTCTGAGTTGCCTCACGCCAACCAACTTCCGAGAGATGACGTCGAAAAACTCGCATAGGCCAAATAGCGTTTCACGGACGTGAACGTCCATGATCCCACGGATTGCAACTGGAAGTATTTGCGTCGTCAAGACGTGATACCGTGAGACTTCATCCCACGAACTTCGCTTCACGAGTCTAGGTATCTGCTTATCTTCCCGTGTAATCGTAAGGAAGTTTTACTCCTATGAGGCGGTGAAAAAGCGCTAGATCTCGCTCGACTTAGAGTGAAGCACGCGGAGGGAAATCATTTCGGTCTTCTTGGCCTTTTGCCTTTGCGATTAATTTCCGTGTCCCGCTTCGCCTCATCATCATCATCATTAGCATGAAGCTCCTCCCCGACGCCCATTGATTTCAAGTCTACCCTTGCTTTCGCCCATCTTTGGTCCTCTCGCATGTTGAGTAGCGCATCAGCGCACTCTCGCACACGTTCTTCGCGATATGCATGACAACAAGGCTGTGAGGCACACGGTGGATCTTCCAAGACGGCAAGTCCCGAAAAGACCTCGTTTTCCATACCTTCAGCAGCGGCTCTGGCGCCTTCGCTTCTTTCCGGCTCTGGCGCCTTTTGCTTCTTTCCAGCAAGGCAATCTTTCCAATTTTTCAACAGCTCGTCTATTTCTCGCCGCTCTCGACGCTGCAGGCGTCTCGGGTTCGCTTTCACCATCGAACAGATCCTTGTGTTTTCTCCATGAGTCATCGTCGCGAAGCCACCTTCGATGTCCCATGAACACGGTTTTCAGAGACCCGGATCTCTATCTAGTCGGCGATCGTTGTGTCATCCATGCACCCGACGATCCAAAAATCCGTGGACCACCCGCCTTGCGACATATCCGTAATCGAGATAGTCCTCGCACCGTCGTGAGCAAAGGCGGCTCTCATAGGGAAATATTCTTTCTCTGCGGTGTCCCACGATAGCCGGTGTTTTCCACGGATGTCTAGCTCCTCTTCAAAGAGCCCCAAATACAGATTTATGTCGCTCCTCGGTTGTTTCAACCCTTCAATTAGCATACTCATGTGAATGTACTTCCTCTTCATGGACAACCAGGGGGGAAGTTTGTACATCCACACAAACACAGGCTAGGTGCTATGTGTGCTTCTTTGGCTGCCAAACGGATTGACTTCATCCGTGCTCGCTACCAAAGACGATGTTCCTTGGATCGCTCCCAAATTCGGGTATTCAAGTTCAACGCTACACCGCTCACATCCTTAGGGTGACTCAACATCTTGTCTTTTTTATTTATCTCCGGATCATTTCCATCATCTTCTCGCTTCTTCTCCTCCCTATCCGTGTGCCAACGTAGGAGCTTTGCTACCTTAAGGTCTGCGAAATACCGCGGCAGACAAGGAGTGATTGGAAAGTACCACACCACTTTTCGAGGAGCTTTCTTCCTCTTCTTGTATCGGGTGACGCCGCACACCGGACATATGGTAGACTCCGCGTGCTCGTCCCGATAAATGATGCAATTGTTCATGCACACATGGTATTTCACGTGCGGTAAATCCAGAGGACACATGATTTTCTTCGCCTCCTCGGCCGGTTGGGCACTTGTTCCCCTTGGGAAGATGTTCGTGCCAAAATGATATGTTCTCGTCGAAGCATCGTCGGTCATTTTGTGTTTTACCTTCATCTCTAGAGCCATGAGCGTTACTTTCAAAGTGTATCCTCGGGCTGCATCCTTCATACAATGGAGTAACCGCTTATCTCTACTTGATCCAAATGGCTTTCTCTCGGCGGCAGCTCTTGCGTTATCCGTCCGCTTGAGAAGCGCTCTTGAATATGAGGGTCCTGCACCCAGCTCATCGATGGTCCATCGTCGTAAATGCTCCGGCATCTTCATCTTCATGATCATGCCCTTCGCCCCGCTCCGCATCTTCCTCATCATCATGTCCGCATCTCCTACATGATGACTGTGTACTGCATCTACTTCGTGATCATGTCCTGGAGATTCTTCGTCTTCTCGCCCGCCCTCGCCGCGGTTGTCTTGCTCATCCCCTTCCTCATTTCTTGCCCGGCCCCCATGGATGACTTCATAATCATCTTCATCATCTTGCCACCGATAGCCATCCATGAAACCACGCAAGAGCAGGTGGTCCCGCACCTGTACGGAATCCGGGTCCATAAGGCTCCTCAGCTTGCATCTTTGACACAGACATCTTATCTCCGTCTCATTCTTTTGAAGCATCTCGGCCTTCGAGGAGCTCAAAAACCTATTCACGATGCCTTCGATCATCGTGCAGACCATGGTCACCTGTGGGGTAGAGCAAAACGATATTTTAGAACCAAGAAACTTTTTGGCATGACTTTGCCTAAAAATAGGACCAAAAAGAATGCATAGTGCCAAATTCTAGCCGAAACGGAAATGAATCAACATTCTAGCAAAATATTGGCATCTATCGCATTTCAAATACCGGTACCTGCAAACACAAACATATATGCAACACCACATACATATGCAACACCACAAACATACATAGATCTAGCTAGGCCATAAAAAGTGCATGTGCACGTTGTTCGAGGGAGAAACAAGTAGATCTACAACATAAAGAAAGCTTTCCCCTTACTTACCTATCAAAAAAGGTAATTTAACAACTTAATTTGGATGAATCTATGGTGCAAATGAGGTGAGGAGGAGGAGGCAGCCAAGACAAGCTTGGAGGAGGAGGTGGAGAGAATGAAGTGGGGAAAGTGAGTGTGGTAGGTGGCTGTCCAAAATATCTAGCTGGTCCCAGGTTACTAATGGCGCACCACCTACAAATGCGCCATTAGTAACCCTGGTCACTAATGGCGCACCAGCTGGTGTTGCGCCATTACTAGTTTTGCAAAAAAAATGTTAGTATTGGCGCACCATGTGTGTGGTGCGCCATTACTAGTTTGAACTAGTAATGGCGCACTATACACTGGTGCGCCATTACTAGTTATAAAAAAAGTAAAAAAAATTTGTTAGTAGTGGCGCACGGGATGAGTGGTGCGCCATTACTAGTTAAAACTAGTAATGGCGCACTGTGCATTGGTGCGCCATTAGTATTTTTGGAAAAAAAGTTTGTTAGTAGTGGCGCACCGTGGGTGTGGTGTGCCATTAGTTTCCATCACACTAATGGCGCATCAACACATGGTGCGCCGCTGCTATATAATAGTGGCGCACCACATGTCTGGTGCGCCATTAATGTCCATATTATCTATAGCCCTTTTCCTAGTAGTGCATCATGGCCGGCCACCGCAGCTCCTCCTCTTGCCCCCGTAGCGCCAAGCCAGGCGATTGGGAGATGTGTGTCGTATCCCACGGCCAATTAGTGAAGTTGCAGACCCAAGGGTTTCTTCCACCTGCATATCTTGTCCCCGTCCGAGCCGGATTAGCCACCTATGATGGCGGGGAGCAAGCGGAGAGTTTTCCCAACCCATCCCGGGGGGAGCGAGTGTTCCCTGTCCCTTACTTGCTGAGGGGCATCAGATTTCCAATCCATCCATTCCTCCGCGGGCTCCTGGAGTATTATGGCGCATCCATTCCTTCGCAGGTTATGTCGCTCTTTGTGAGTTATTTCTGGGTTGCGAAGCTCATTTCGAGCTATGGAAGATGATGTTCTGCCTCGTCCCTCACAATAAGGAGGGATCAATATTCCAAGTGGGCGGAGCCGAAATATGGTGCACCGCAGGGACCGAATACTTGTCCGGTACTCCAAAGAAGACACCCGAAGATTGGCCTTCCGAGTGGTTTTATATAGAGGACGTCTCCCTTCCTGACCCTATCCGAATGGGTCTCCCTGAGTTCACAAATGCTCCGTTGAAGATGCGCCATAGCTGGCGTCCCCGGAGCCCCCAGGAGGAAGATAGCAGAGAGGACTCCAATTGATGGGCAGGATAAAAACGCTTGCCAAATCTGGATTGACCATAATCGAGGTTATTTCAATATGCATAATGCGTGGGGTGCAGCCACTCCAGTATCGGGGGCACCCCATGTGGCACTTCAACGAAGAAGACGATGCCACCCGCTGCAGTCGGAGAGGTTCGGACTCTGACACCGCTCTGGCAAGAATACCGTATGATTTATAAAAAGGAGAAGAAGAGGAGTTCGTCCACATTAAGCCACAGATGGATTTTCCATGTACAACCCTCCAAGCTGGGTGAGTCGCTATCTCTTACTCAACTCTATTTCTTCCCGCAGTCTTTCATTGCAAATTCTCACCTTGCTAGTCCTTAACAGGAAATACGGAAAGTCATGAGTGAGAACCACAGCCTGCCTCCACAGCCAGAGGACCACAACCGGGCCCTCGACCCTGGACTCAAAGAGGATCCGGACATATTTGTGGAGTTTGACGGCAGGGTGTTTTACTAGGCGAGCTGTGATGGCACTTTGGTGGCCATCATCGCCGATTATCCCGGTCTCCTCCCGGCACCACGTGTAAGTAAATAGGAGAATTATCTTTCGAAAAGGATTCCCTCTTTCCACCTTACCCACCGCACACATATTATGTTATAAAGGGAACGCCATCGGCGCGCCATGCCGAACCCGCGGCAACTCACCAACAAGGGGTGCCCAAGCTGGGTAGACTTAAAAGGAAAGCGAGCAGGGCTGAGCCGCCATCGAAGAAGTATGATTTAAAACTTGCTCCGTGATTGTCATCTTTAAAATACAACAATCTCCACTGTGTCTTGGCAGAAAGAGTATTCGCTGGACTGTATCCAGGGATCCTGCCCGTCACGCCTCTACCAGCCGGACTCTAGAATCGGCCTCGAGGGTGGAGGCTAACATTGGGTAAACACCGGACGGTCCTCCTACAGAGGATGCGGATAGAGTATCCGCTACAAATTCTGAGCTGGGGAGCACTATGAATCATCGGCGTCGGAGGGCCGCACTCCGCGACCGTAATTTTTATGAAGAGGCTTTCAATGCCTTCAACTAGGGAGATGCGTACATCCGAGCTGCTCAAGATGGGCTTGCTAGAGCCACAGACCAGTATTTAAAAGATATACGGGTAAGCAAAATTTGATAATTATGTATATCAGTAGCCCCTGAGACTTGAAACAGTCGGTACAACTGATTTTAGGATCATTGTTTTAATAGGTTCTTACAGAGAAGAACACCCATTTGTCTCAAGAGCTGGAGGAGTGTAAAGCCCAGCTAAGGGCCGCAGCTGCTGGAATGGAGGAACCCAAGAAGGCCTCATCTTGTAATATTTATCTCGATCGATAAAAAACGTAATTACTTGTACCATTTGGTATTCGGCATATGTGCAGATCTAACAATAGATTCCGTAGGCAATCCCGGAGTTAATCCGGAGATCCTACAAGAGGATGAACAACGACCTCAATGACAACTAGAGGCTGGCGAGCATGTACTTACACGGGTCAGGCGAGAGAAAAATGATCTCCAGGATGCCAATACCCGGCTGGTCATGGAATTGAAAGATGTCCGGGCCCAGCTTGCGGACTCCGTGAAGGAGAAGAGGAGGCTTCAATGCGGCATTTTTAGTATGTGCTCAAATGAACCTTTATATAGTTCGGCGAAGAAATAGGCTAATAGAGTTATGTCTGTAGGTATACTGACTGGTCGTCCCGAAGAGGAGATGCCCGGATCTTCAGGCGATCTTCTATAGGAGCTTTCGCAACTGCACAAACAAGTTCGACAGGTGATGCAGGTTATTGCCAAGGCCTTTTGGCCATCCGCCTCCCTGCCAGGAAGCATGGGCGAGCTTGTACAGCTGCTCAAGGGAGCGCGGCGGTGCTTCCGATTATGAAAGATATCTGCCTATCGACAAGGTGCGAGGGAAGCTTGGGCCATGGTAAAAACACGGTACACCAAGCTCGATCAATCACATGGCCCTGGTCGGACCTGTAGGGTCAGATGGGAAAGAGATTCCCGTTAGTCTGGTATATGACCAGGTAGGATTAGCCGCAAAGTATTCCCAACAGGATTGTAGGCTAGACAGCCTGTTGGATGGCATAGAAGAAGAAGTATGTGGGTCTAAGTGACTGTGTACTTCAATTGACATATTTTGTCCCTAGCCGGATTGTAAATCATTTGTCATGGTGGAACTTTTCGCTTCAGCCTCCGGACCCGACAGTCTGGAGTGTTTCCGAATACCCGCTCAGTTATGTAAACCGGGGTACGCGTGGAAACCAGGCGTAGGAGTCATAATTGCTTGAACATACATGTACCCTACTAGCTATGTTATATTACATGGATAGTAAGAAACATCTTACAGGGAGAATAGTTCAGTTAAGGGTTCCTTTCCCTGGGTACGCATGCATTAATGTGCATGTCCGAACTGCGGGCAGAGACGGAGTATATGCAACATCTAGGGGTTTGTATTGTAATAGGTAAGAAACATCTTTAGTTCAGCAACTGAATATTCCCTTAAGAATGCTAGCTTTTGGCTTCACCCAGTCTGAGTTACACGTCCGAAGTACCCGGCAGTACAATCGCAGAGGTGCTCCCCTTATGCCCTAGCCGAACTAATGGGGACATAGGGCATAAACATAGGAGCCAGGCAACCAAGCTTGGCCAAAACTTAAGTCATATCGATGCATATAATGGTGAAGAAAAGGTACATATGGAAAAGCAACACATATGCAGTGGGTGAGGGAGTCCTGGACTAGGGGGTGTCCGGATAGCTGAACTATCATCATCGGCCGGACTCCAAGACTATGAAGATACAAGATTGAAGACTTTGTCCCGTGTCCGGATGGGACTTTCCTTGGCGTGGAAGGCAAGCTTGGCAATACGGATATGTACATCTCCTACCATTGTAACCGACTCTATGGAACCCTAGCCCTCTCCGGTGTCTATATAAACCGGAGGGTTTTAGTCTGTAGGACGAACAACCATTACAACAATCATACCATAGGCTAGCTTCTAGGGTTTAGCCTCCTTGATCTCGTGGTAGATCCACTCTTGTACTACCCATATCATCAATATCAATCAAGAAGGAGTAGGGTTTTACCTCCATCGAGGGGCCCAACACAGGTACAAACATCGTGTCCCTTGTCTCCTGTTACCATCCGCCTAGACGCACAGTCGGGACCCCCTACCCGAGATCCGCCGGTTTTGACACCGACATTGGTGCTTTCATTGAGAGTTCCTCTGTGTCGTCACCAATAGGCTTGATGGCTCCTTCAATCATCAACAACCACGCAGTCCGTGGTGAGATTTTTCTCCCGGACAGATCTTCATGTTCGGCGGCTTTGCACCGCAGCCAATTCGCCAGCCATCCGGAGCAGATCGAAGCTACGCCCGGCCGTCAGTCAAATTTGAAGCCAAAACTTCACGGCCGACATCCGCGGAGACTTGATCTTCGATAGATTCGAGCCACGGCGAGCGCCGCCTTTATCACGATGGGCATGATTTAGCTCGCCACCGGACAAAGGCCTCGAGGTCGCACATGAGTCCGCTCCGACCCCTAGTTCGGGCCGACCGCAGAGACGAGGATGTGGCTGGACACCGCCGGGAGCTGCGATCTCTACGCCGATGGAGCCGAATCGACCTTGTCCTCGTAAAGCTCGTGACTCGAGGTGCCGGACTCGCGCGGACTCGAACCTCCTGCGCCCTACCAATCGAATCCGATTGGCGCCGATCATGGAGTTCACCGCCGCGGACATCTTTCAACACTCACCCTTTGGCGACATCCGAATTCGCTAAAACATCTCTCGTTATCGAGAGTCTGGCGGACTACGGTCGGGGCGGTTGGGATGCGGACGACGAAGAAATTCAAAGCCCACCCACCACCCACTTTGTAGCCACTGTCGATGATTTAACCGACATGCTAGACTACGACTCCGAAGACATCGACGGTATGGACGACGACGCCGGAGACGACCAAGAACCAGCGCTTATCGAGCACTGGAAAGCCACCTCAACTCATGATGTATATATGGTGGACACCCCCAAAGGGAGCGATAACGAGGAACAACGGGACGCGGCGAAGGATAATTCCCCCGAAAAACAACCAAAACGGCGACGCAAGTGCCATCCCAAGTCCCGCCTCGATAACAACAACACTCATAATGACCCATCCATAGAGCAGGGCAAACCAGTGGGCGACGAACATGCAACCAAGCAACCATCCGAACAGGATGAATCGGATAATCAACCCATCCCCGGCAAAAACAACAGTCCAGACGATCTTAGGCCGGACACACTACCGGAGCATAAAAGGCTTGTCGCCACTGCAAGAAGTCTGAAGAAGCAGAAACGGAAGCTCAAAACAGCGGAAGACATACTCAGAATGAGGTGGAGCAAAGTACTCAAGACCGCAGACAAATATGGCAACAACCACCAAACAAAGAGCTACCCGGCGCAAGCTCTTGCCGAATTCGACGAGGAGGCCGTAGATCCCCACAACAAAAAGAAGAGGCCGCTGGCGGATAGACGACGGATGATAGGCCAAGAGCGACAAGCGGCGCCGCGCCAAGCCGCACATAATCCTCGGAAACGGATGGCCCGGTCAGTCCATTTATGGGCCAAAAAGAGGGCCCTGTGAAGCAACACAACACGCCGAGTGTTCAAAACAACGGCACACCCAGATATGGGCGCCAGACACCCACTATGTTTCACCGATGAGGTGCCGGATCATGAATTCCAGCGGGTTCAAGCCCGTAAACATAGAGGCATACGACGGAACAATGCACCGGAGTCGGATTGAGGATTACATCCTACACATACATATGGCTAGAGGAGACAATCTCCACGCCATAAAATATCTACCCTCAAGCTCAAAGGGCCAGCTCGGCATTGGCTCAAAAGCCTCCCAGAAAATACCATTGGAAGTTGGGAAGAGCTCGAGGACGCGTTTAGAGCAAATTTTCAGGGGACTTATGTCCGCCCTCCAGATGTAGACAATTTAAGTCACATAACCCAACAGCCCGGAGAGTCAGCGCGCAAATTCTGGAACAGGTTCCTCACTAAAAAGAACCAAATAGTCGACTGTCCGGACGCCGAATCCCTAGCAGCTTTTAAACATAACGTCCGAGACTAATGGCTCGCCAGACACCTCGGCTAGGAAAAGACAAGAACAATGGCCGCGCTAACAAGCCTCATGACCCGCTTTTGCGCGGGGGAAGACAGCTGGCTAGCAAGATGCAGCACCAAATGACCCGAGTACATCCGAGATCGAGATGGAACGGAAAATCACGGTAGCAGAAAGGACCAACGCCAAATAAAGAAAAAGCCCAAAGAACACGGCGGTCAACGCCGGATTCAAAAACTCGCGACGAACAACAAAACACGCCTCTTAAGGACAATAAAGGACGAGCTATCCAACTTAAACAAAATGTTGGATCGGATATGTCAAATCCACAGTACCCGGAAGCACGCAAACCACACCCACCGAGATTGTTGGGTCTTCAAACAGTCCGCCGACTCAACGCCAAACACAAGGGGCTCGGCAGCGCCAAGCGAGGATGACGACGAACCCCACCAAAGAAAGCGCCGAAAATAAAAGACTTCCCACAAGAAGTCAAAACAGTAAACTCACTTCATGTGATAATACGGAACAATAGTGCGGCACCCGCTAAAGTACGTGTCGCACGGTCCACCCCAGCGGAACCCCGAGATTGGATGTCAAAACCAATTACTTTCGACCACCTGGACTATTCCAGAAGTATTCAAACACGGATGGACTGCTCGATATTGATCCTATAATCGACGGACTACAATTTACACAAGTCCTAATGGATGGCGGCAGCGATTTAAACCTGCTATATCCGGACACAATCCGCAAGTTGGGGATAGACCCTACTAAAATTCGCCATAGCCGCACTTCCTTCAAAGGAGTGACGCCGGGCCCTTACGCCAAGTGCACGGGCTCCTTACTACTAGAAGTTGTGTTCGGATCACCCGACAACTTCCATCGCGAAAAGCTAATCTTCCATGTCGCCCCATTCAAAAGTAGCCATCAAGCACTATTGGGACGAGAAGCTTTCGTCTGCTTTAACGCAATACCGCACTACGCGTCTCTTACACTTAAAATGCCCGGTCCACGCGGCATCATCTCATTAAAAGGTCGTTCAAGACCCCGGACACGGCTAGACGAGTCCGACACAAATAAACTAGGGGCTCCCTAGCCGCATACCCCTGCACAAGGGGCTGCGCGTACAAACAATAAAGAGCCACTAAAAGCTCAACTTTATTCATTCATTCATACTTTGCTTTCAAATTTTTTTTTTGCACGATTTCTTTTCAAGCTAAGTTCCTCTCTTTTTACAGATGAACAACGTGTACACCCGTCCAGGATACGGCACAACGGACACACAGGCGCAGAGCGTCAAGCGAGGACCCGTGGCAAGGATTCTTTTCAGATTAAGACCTGCGTAAACCTTTCTTCTCGTCTCTTGTTGATTCATATCCCACGGTTTTTACCATAACCAACGAGGAGGTGGCGTTTGGCATCGGCCGCCGAAATTCTCGCTGCACTGGACACTAGGGGCTTAGGGCATTGTTCTCGCTGTTATCATAAAGACCGTATACCTTAGGGAGTGTTCGGCGTCTCGAGTTAGGCCTTATATGCATCAGCTCCAAATCATGTCTTTGGTCAAATGTTGGGTTTGCCCGGCTCCTGTGTTTTGCTGCCTTATGTTCCGTATCATCGGCTAACGCGGCACCAGGAGAACTACTGCGATTGTGGCCCGGTTCGGCTGGGCGAGCACCTCGGTAGAGAAAGCCGAAAGCTGACTGTCATGATACAACGAGAGACTGGTCAACCACTCGATCGACTACCGGAATGTTTAGAATTCCTCCGCTTTGACGAAGGACCGTTTCCCGGTCGGGCACATACGCGCCCCGAATTCGGCGAGCGCGGTGCCCCTAGGGGCTATATCGTAGCCCCACCCTCGAACTCCTATGGCTAAGTGAAAGTGATAAAGCATTATGTCCGGTTGCCTCATTTGCTATGCTACCACCTCCTTCACAGGACCAAGAAGTTGGATTAAGTGTGAAAATGCGCTATTTTTGCGAACACCCCCGCACCATGTGCGTGGGGGCTGAAGCCGAAGACTGCCATCTTTCAGGTTATACACAAGTATACATTAACGGCCGCACAGGAGATATTTCAATACTTGAACGCACAAGTATAAAAAGCACTTATATTATATATATTGTCTTACAAATCATAAAAATCATTTAAACATGACATTCTTTGAGCACTGTGACTCTATTACACGAGCACCCTGCAGAACTTCCCCAAAATAGTGATCGGCGGGTAACCGACTCTCGTCCGAACCCCGGGTTGCAACATCGGTGGCATCCATCTCCATCCAGTATGTTTTCACACGGGCGAGGGCCATCCGTGCACCCTCTATGCAGGCCGACCGCTTCATCGCCTTGATGTGCGGCACCGCCCCAAGAAATTGCTGCAATAAGCCAAAATAACTCTTCGGCTTGGGCCTATCCGGCCAGACGTGAGCCACGATATCCGTCATGGCAAATCCGGACAATCTATTCAGCTCAGCCCACTCAACCAACCGATCGGTCAGCGGAAGTGAACGCTCCAGACTGTGGAATTGAGACCAAAACAGCTCTTTCGTCTCGTGATGCTTTTGACTTCGGAAGTGCACAACAACATCTGCCGCACTCACCGCTAAATCCATATAAGGATCCTCCGGACCCCACAGTTGGCCAAGCCGAGCATACTTCGGATCTGTGAACCTCCTGCGCAGCAGAAAGGGCTTGCCAGCCGCAATATCTCCAGCCTGACGCAGCTCCTCCTTTATAGCCCTCATTGCAGAACGGGCATCCTTAGCTTCGGCGGTGGCCTTCTTCAGGCTTTCTTGCTCCGCTCGGCGTTCTTTTTCAAGAACCCCATAGCGGTCGGTAACATCTTTCAGCTTCACGGCCATTTCGGCCATCTCCTCCCTGCTTCGGCAGTGAGCAGCCCTTTCGGCGTCTAGCTCTGCGGCCGCCTTCGAGGCAGCCGCATCACTCCTCCTGGCCTGCTCCTTGGCTCGAGCAAGCTCTGCTCGAAGGTCCTCCACAGCAGCGGCACCATCTGCATCAAACACACATGTTGTAAGGAGTGAGCTTCGGCTCCCTTACTAGGTGACCACGGAGAAACAACCTACCTTGCGACTCGTCAAGTCGCTTATTGACCAGTGCGATGTCCGCATCCGCAACGTCGAATTGCCGCCTTAGTTCAGCAACTCCGTCAGTCCGGCTGGCCACCGGACTATCCGCCACATGTGTAGGAAAGGCGAGAATTAATACCTGAGATTATGATCCTCGGCACACTGTCGCTTTCGACAACATACCGAGTCTCAGGGGCTACTATCTATACAGTAGCGCTTTATGTGCAAAAGCTGTCAAAAGGTATGTCATTTTACGCACCTCAAACCCCGCCAACAAACTTCGACGCAAGATTATGCAGCCCGCCTTGGTGGATGAAATTCTTCCAATCACCATACTCATCAACGACGGTGATCTTCGAGATAGACGCCTCTCAAGCAGATCCTTCACTCCCCGCCAGACACCGCTTGGTGCCGAATTCTTCGGCCCTGCCGGACTTGGGGATACCCTCCGCGATGACACCTCAGGGTCGTCCGCCCCACCTGACGGTGCGGCAGATGGAGGCGTCTCGCTCTCCATCATCTCCGGACAAAGGTCCCCCAAAGACGAGCTCATCTGAGAAGGACGGAGATCCGAACTACAAGGTAAAAACTTAGGTTATCCTCAGAAGCACAAATAGGGATGTCCCTTATTACAAAACTCCCCTTTTTCTACTTACGGCTCGCTAGAGGGCTGATTCCATAGGGGAGATTGTGCGGCCGGGGCCTCCCCAGACGTAGGACCCTCTGGTGAAGATCTCTTCCCCCGCTTCGAGGCCTTGGCCTCCAGGTTTTCGGAAGCGGTCCTCTTCTCCCCTTGGAAGGAGGGATTGTCGATCCCCCCTTTCTCAAAAGCCTCCTTGGTAGAGGCGGTAGTTCCTCTGTTTCCCCCTTCCCCTTCCTCTGAAGGCGCAACCTCCAAAGATCCCGACCAAAGACGGATCCGCGCGGTCTCCGGAGGGGGCCGACATCAGATTCGCCATTATGCTATCCACTCCTATTCAAGGGACGTTGGTTAAAAAGCAAATTCAAGAAGGCGCAAACAAACGGTGTGTCCGAACACGGAGCTACTTACTTGAGTATTCGGGCATTTGCAGCTTAGGCCGGCGTCCTCGGTCAATTCCGGACACACCTCTTGTGATCCGAAGAACAATTTGTACATCTTCACGGGTGTCGTACCCATGAAGTGTTGGAGAATTCGTGGTCCCTTCGGATTAAACTCCCACAACCGGAGAGGACGACGTTTGCAGGGCAGAAGACGCCTAATCAGCATGACCTGCATCACCATGACCAGATCGATCTCCCTCTCTTGGAGGTCTCGAATCCGGCCCTGCAATAGGGGCACGCCCTTTGACGGCCCCCGCTTGAGCCCTTGGTCGACCCACGACATCACCGCCGTCGGAGGTCCCGAGCGAAAGATGGGCGGCGGCTTCACTGCTTGCCCACGGGAGCGGTAATATAAAACCACTCCTGTTGCAAGCCGAGCTCCTCTTGAAAGAGCCCTCGGCCATGGAGCATCGGCCCTCCACTTATAACCGCCCGCAAGACTCGCTTGGCGCCCCTCGATCATCTTCGGCTCCACATTGAAGGTTTTGAGCCACAAACCAAATAGGGGGGTAATCGGAGGAAGGCCTCGCCGATGACAATGAATGACGAGATGTGGAGGATGGACTCCGGAGCCAGGTCATGGAATTCCAACCCATAGTAAAACATGAGCCCTCTCACAAAAGGATCCATCGGGAAGCCTAAACCCCGACAGAGGTGGGACACAAACACGACGCTCTCGCCGGGCTCGGGAGTTGGAATGACTTGCCCTTTGGCGGGCAGCCTATGTGAAATCTCCCAGGTCAGGTACCTGGCTTCTCTCAACTTTAGCACGTCCTCTTCTGTGATGGAGGAGGGCATCCACCGGCCCTGTAGGTCGGAGCCGGACATTGCCAAAAGTCCGAAGTGCTCGAATCTGGGGCTCTGGGTGTTGGAACTCAGGGCGAAGGGCAAATTCGACTGAGGATTGAAGAAAAACGAGCCTTGGTCGCATTATAAAGAGGGAGAATACCAAGAGCCGTCCCCGTGACCGTTTGGGACTCGCCTTCGATAGAGGAGGCGTGGCAACGGGCGTGGTTGGGTTACCCACGTCCGTATTGATGGGAATCCCGGAATAAGGGGAACACGATCTCTGCTTTGACAAGACGTGCCAAGGAAACCGCTTCGCTAAACGCGCTGAGGTGGTATAATAAAAACGATTCAAGTAAAGGCTTGGTAGTGGTGTGACGTCACGCCACAAAATACGTCAGCAGATTGAACTTGTATATATATTATTCTCTCTACGGTGGTATGTGGAATTTATTTTGCAGAGCCGGACACTATCCTAGTGTTCACAATCTTCTATGATTATTCGGAGGAGGAACCCGCCTTGTAATGCCGAACAATATGCACGCCGGACTCATCGTCATTGAAGCCTGGTTCAGGGGCTACTGAGGGAGTCCTGGACTAGGGGGTGTCCGGATAGCCGAACTATCATCATCGGCCGGACTCCAAGACTATGAAGATACAAGATTGAAGACTTCGTCCCGTGTCCGGATGGGACTTTCCTTGGCGTGGGAGGCAAGCTTGGCAATACGGATATGTAGATCTCCCACCATTGTAACCGACTCTGTGTAACCCTAGCCCTCTCCGGTGTCTATATAAACCGGAGGGTTTTAGTCCGTAGGACGAACAACCATTACAACAATCATACCATAGGCTAGCTTCTAGGGTTTAGCCTCCTTGATCTCGTGGTAGATCCACTCTTGTACTACCCATATCATCAATATCAATTAAGCAGGAGTAGGGTTTTACCTCCATCGAGAGGGCCCAACTCAGGTAAAACGTCGTGTGCCTTGTCTCCTGTTACCATCCGCCTAGACGCACAGTTCGGGACCCCCTACCCGAGATCCGCCGGTTTTGACACCGACAGTGGGCATGATGCCCAGAAGGTAGTTATATTAAGCTTCTATATAAGAAGCCCCCAGGTATAGTGAGCGCACATACTTGAGGATTTAGCGCGTCAAGAGTGTGTAGTCGAGTCACACTTAAAGCTTTAGAGCCATAAAGAGAAAGAGAGAGGATACAAATAAGTAATAATAAAACCAGCGGAGGGAAGGGGACGAACACAGAGTTTGGCGCTAGGCTTAGAATCTTCGGAGTCTGGCCGTGTTCCATGGGTTCGGCTCGAGTCGATTATCTGATGGATCACGCAGGCGGTACGCTCCTCCTGTGAGAACTTTATCAATTATGAACGGACCCTCCCACTTGGGCATGAGCTTGTCCTTTTTCTTCTCCTGTATGCGTAGAACGAGTTCGCCAACGTTATAAGTTTTTGCCCGTACTTCTCTTCTTTGATACCTACGACCTTGTTGCTGATAGAATGCGGAACGGGCTTTTGCAACGTCACGCTCCTCCTCCAGGGCATCTAAACTGTCCTACCGATCAAGCTCGGCTTCTCTCTCTTTATACATGCGCACTTGAGGTGAGTCATGAATGATACCGCAGGGCAATACCGCCTCTGCGCTGTACACCATGAAGAATGGTGTGTATCCGGTAGTGCGATTTGGCGTGGTCCATAGCCCCATAGTATGGAGTCGAGCTCCTCGACCCAGTGCCTGTCTGATTCCTCCAGGGATCGCACTTGTCTGGGTTTGATGCCGCTCATAATAAGAGCATTTGCGCGTTCGACTTGACCGTTTGTTTGGGGGTGATAGACAGAGGCGTAATCGAGCTTAATGCCCATGTTGCCGCACCAAGTTTTCACTTCGTCGGCTGTGAAGTTGGAGCCAATATCGGTGATGATGCTGTGGGGGACACCGTAACGGTGCAGAACCCCTGATATGAAGTCTATCACTGGTCCGGATTCGGTCGTTTTAACTGGTTTGGCCGCTATACATTTGGTGAATTTATCCACCTTGACCAACATGTATTTTTTTCTTATGGCTTCCTCCTTTAAAGGTTTCGACCATATCGAGCCCCCAGACCGCAAAGGGCCAAGTTATGGTGATTGTTTGGAGAGCGGTGGGCGGCATGTGGCTTTGGTTGGCGAAGAGCTGGCAACCGACGCAATGTTGGACAAGGTCCTGTGCCTCTGCCCGGGCTGTTGGCCAGTAGAAACCTGTACGGAAGGCCTTGCTTAAAAGGGCCCGAGCTGCCGCATGGTGGCTGCCGAGTCCAGCATGAATTTCAGCTAATAGCTGCCGCCCTTCCTCTTCGAAGATGCATCTTTGGAGTACTCCAGTAGGGCTTTTCTTGTAAAGCTCTCCCTCGTGGACCTTGTAGGCTTTAGAGCGCCGCACAATGCAACATGCCTCAGTTTGGTCCTCGGGGAGTTCTTGCCTATTTAGGTAGGCTAAGAAGTGTTCGGTCCACGGGGCGATGGCAGCCATGATTAGGTGGGCCGAAGGTGTAATTTGGTGGCGGAGCCTCTGATTATGTCAGTGTGTTCGGGATCTGGGGTTGTGGTCGAATCTGGACTAGTATTGCCGGTCTCCCCTTGCCACACCACGGATGGCTTGAGAAGCCTTTCCAAGAAGATGTTGGGTGGGACGGGGTCACGCTTAGCGCCGATGTGGGCAAGGATATCCGCTGCTTGATTGTTTTCTCGAACCACATGATGAAATTCAAGCCCCTGGATCCGAGCCAACATTTTGAGGACAGTTACGGTAAGCCGCCATTTTCGGGTCCTTGGCGTCGAAGTCTCCATTTATTTGAGATATTGCGAAGTTCGAATCCCCACGCACTTCTAGGCGTTGAATGCCATGGAGACCGCCATCCGAAGACCGTGCAATAGAGCCTCGTATTCGGATGCGTTGTTGGAGTCTGTGTATAGTATTTGGAGTACATATTGGACTGTATCTCCGGTGGGGGATGTCTAGACAACGCCCGCTCCTAGACCAGCCATCATGTTAGAGCCGTCAAAGTGCATGATCCAATTGGAGTATGTGCAGTACTCTTTAGGGAGTTCGGCCTCTGTCCATTCGGCGACGAAGTCAGCCAGTACTTGCGATTTAATGGCTTGCCGTCGTTTATATATAATGTTGAACGGAAGGAGCTCGATGGCCCACTTAGCGATCCGGCCCGTAGCATCGCGGTTATTTATTATATCGTTGAGTGGTACTTTGGAGGCCACCGTGATTGAATACTCTTGAAAGTAGTGTCGTAGTTTCCGGGATGCCATGAAGACCGTGTGTGCTATCTTTTGATAATGTGGGTACCGTGACTTGCATGGTGTGAGGACAGTGGATACGTAGTATACCGGCTTTTGAAGCGGGAACCTGTGTCCATCCTCCTCTCGTTCGACGATGAGCACAACTTGGTGTGTTGCAGCTATGTATAACAGCATGGGTTCTCCAATGTTTGGTGCGGCCAGGATTGGGTTGCTGGCCAAGAGGGCCTTTATTTCTTCCAGTCCGGCCGTAGCCGCATCCGTCCACTCAAAGTGTTCGGTGCATCGAAGAAGGCGATAAAGGGGTAGTGCCTTTTCTCCCAATCGGGAGACAAAGCGGCTTAAGGCAGCCACGGATCCAGTAAATTTCTGGATTTGCTTGAGGTCTGTTGGGGTAGCCAGCTGCGAAAAAGCTCGGATTTTAGCCGGGTTTGCTTCAATTCCTCTATTGGAAACGATGAATCCCAGGAGATTTCCGGCGGGAAAGCCGAAAACGCATTTTTCCGGATTGAGCTTGATGTCATATGTTCGGAGGTTGTCGAATGTGAGCCTCAGGTCGTCTATTAAAGATTCGACGTGCCTGGTATTAATAACCACATCGTCCACATATGCCTCAACTGTTTTGCCGATTTGTTTTTCCAGGTATGTCTGAATCATGCGTTGGTAGGTTGCACCGGTGTTTTTTTAGCCCGAATGGCATGGTGTTGAAACAGAAAGGGCCGTATGGGGTGATGAATGCCGTTGCGGCTTGAACGGACTCCGCCATCTTTATTTGATGGTATCCGGAGTATGCGTCGAGGAAGCACAATGAGTCGTGTCCTGCGGTGGCATCGATGATTTGATCTATGCGGGGGAGGGGAAGGGATCCTTGGGGCAGGCCTTATTGAGGTCTTTGAAATCGACACATAGGTGGCCGGATTAATCCTTTTTTGGTACCATCACCAGTTTTGCTAGCCATTCCGGATGTTTTATTTCTCTGATGAATCTGGCTTCAACTAGCTTGGCTAGCTCCTCTCCCATAGCATGTCGTTTAGGCTCTAAAAGCACTGTAGTGTCTGCTTGACTGGCTTGTATCCCTTCAATATGTTTAGGCTATGCTCGGCTAGTCTATGTGGGATCCCTGGCATATCTGAAGGGTGCCAGGAGAAGATGTCCCAATTCTCGCGTAAGAACGCCCGCGGTGCAGCGTCAATTGTGGGGTTCAGTTGTGCCTCGATGGCTGCTGTTTTTGTAGAGTCCGTTGGGTGGACTTGGAATTTGACAATTTCGTCTGCAGGTTTGAAAGAGGTGGACTTAGATCGCTTATCGAGTATCACGTTGTCCCTATCCACTGTGGAGCGTAATGTAGTTAATTCTTCGGCCACGAGGGCTTCGGATAATGCATCAATGGCCAGGGCGGCGGTTTTATTTTCGGCGCGAAGTGCTATGTCCGGATCACTGGCTAGAGTGATGATTCTGTTGGGCCCGGGCATCTTGAGCTTCATGTACCCATAATGGGCTATAGCTTGGAAGCTCGCGAATGCGTCCCGCCCTAAAAGGGTGTGGTATCCACTACTGAACGGGGCCACTTGGAATGTTATCTCTTCGGACCTGTAATTTTCCGGCGTGCCGAATACCACATCGAGTGTGATTTGTCCCGCACATTGTGCCTCCCGACTAGGGATAATCCCTCGAAAGGTCGTGCTGCTTTGCTCAATGCGGCTCTTGTCTATTTCCATTTTGTTGAGAGTTTCCTCGTAGATGAGGTTTAATCCGCTGCCGCCGTCCATGAGCACTTTAGTAAGCCGGAAGCCGTCCACAATTGGACGAAGGACCAAAGCGGCTGGTGCTCGGACTGTTCAGAATTGAGGTTCGTCACTGGCATTGAAGGTTATAGCTGTGTCGTTCCAGGGATTTATTACTGCAACGTGGCAGACTTCGCCGAGGCCGCGGAGTGCTCTCTTGCGCCTGTTATTCGAGGTGAATGTCTCGAAGACTGTCAACACTTTATTATTGTTTTCTGCAGGATGATGCTTTGCGGTATTGTTAATGAGGAGATCCTCGCCGCTCTTGGCCACCTGCCGAAGTATCCAACATGCTCTAAGGCTGTGTGTTGGTACGTTATCCGGTGTGGTGTGAATTTTGCATGGCCCATTGAGACATCCCTCCAATACGGTTCCACGCCCTGTAGTGGGCTTTGGTTTCTTTGTGATTGGATCGGGTGACTTGGGAGAGTGCACCCTTTTGGTTCGGACGAGGGGTTTAGTGAGAGCCAGAGGATCCCAGAATTTTCCCTAGGTTTTCCAGGCGCTTTCCATCGCACAATACTTCTGTACTATGGCCGCCAAGTCAGCGAAGTGTGATATATCCCGGCGACTTATGGCGTTTAGGATTCCCTTGTCCGTGCAATTTTTGCAAAAGAATGAGATCGCGTCTTCCTCGCGACAGTTCGTAACCTTGCCCATTACAAGGAGGAATCTTGCCCAAAAGCGATGTACTGTCTCTTGGGGTTGTTGTCTGATGTGGGAAGATCGCTTGTATCTGGGTGGGTGTGTGGATTTAAGTCCGAACCCTAACCCGATCCAGGACCCAGAGGCTGGGGAGCTTCCGAATTTGGGAGTTCGGGTTCTGGGGTGTTACCCAATTTTTCTGGCCCGCTGTCCGATTCTAGATTCAGAGCTTGGGTCAAGTCCTCCCGCAAGGGGGTATCCGACTCAGAGAGCTCGGGAATCCGGACATAGTTCGTCCTCAAGATAGAGGAAGAGTCGCTGTATTGCTCCTCCACCACCGCTATTTGATGGGTGACCGGCGGAGAGTTAATCTCTCTTTGATCGGGTTTGAGCCCAATCCGATCATAGTCTATAGCGACTCCCAAGGCTGCGATGTGATCCAAGAGCTTGTTCAAGGACGAGAGTTCCATTGGATCCATCCGCTCGGCGTATTCCGAGCTCACGTCGAGGCTGTTTTCGATGACCCGAGAAGTCATCGTCGGCACGGCGGCCGAACGGGCGGTCATGACAAAGCCGCCTAGTCGAAGGGTTAGGCCTAAAGCCAGGCCTCCCCCCGAGGCAATGTTGTCCTTGAAAACAAGGCGAGCCATCAAACTTTTTTTCAACGTCACAGTGGAACTCTCAATGAAAGCGCCAATGTCGGTGTCAAAACCGGCAGATCTCGGGTAGGGAGTCCCGAACTGTGCGTCTAAGGCTAATGGTGAGGCGGGGGACACGATGTTTACCCAGATTTGGGCCCTCTCGATGGAGGTAATACCCTACTTCCTGCTTGATTGATCTTGATGATATGAGTATTACAAGAGTTGATCTACCACGAGATCGTAGAGGCTAACCCTAGAAGCTAGCCTATGATTTTGATTGTTCTTGTCCTACGGACTAAACCCTCCGGTTTATATAGACACCAGAGGGGGCTAGGGTTACACAGAGTCAGTTACAGAGAAGGGAATCTACATATCCGAATTGCCAAGCTTTCCTTCCACGCAAAGGAGAATCCCACCCGGAGACGGGACAAAGTCATCAATCTTGTATCTTCATAGTCCAACAATCCGGCATAAGCATATAGTCTGACCGTCTGAGGACCCCCTAATCCAGGACTCCCTCGGTGACCATTGTCAGTACTATTGATTCTGCGTGGCCATCTCTAGATCTTATTGATCCTTGGATTACATGAGATGTGGCTCTGCTTATCTTCATTTGCATAGCTCATGAGGTTGTTGAATCCTTACTTTTCTTACGTATGTCTGCTTGATCACTGTTGCATCTCGTATGGGTGACTGATATGACTGGGGATACCTGCTCACCATAGGTAAGAATAATATGCCACCGAACACTTGATCCTTATGGTAGGCATATGTCTTGTATGATTTGTACTCCTGACAACAACATTACTGATCTGATTCTTGAGATGCACTCCCATATACTGCCAACTCACTGTATAATCTTTGAGGACGGTGCAATATTGTGGTACTGACGTGGACTGAGTGGCTTACAAGAGAAGTCATCCAAATAACTTGCTGAGGAAGACTCGTTAGCTTCTGCTCAAAGGTTCAGTCCAGGTAGCGCGCAGAAGAAGTCTTGATAGCTTACACATGAAGCTTGACCTGGGTATCGTGCTGGAGAAGCCTATGTGTCACGCCCAATATGCAACCCTATCCAAAAGGAACTCGCAGGTCCCACCAAGGATAGACCCGCATATTGGAACGCTTTTGCAAGGTGGATATCATTACATCAACATTACATAAATAGATGGGGATACATACAACAGGCATACAATGCCACACGAATACAACATCATCTTACATAAGAGCACCATCCGACTACGGATGAAACACAAACAGAAACTCAAACGACATCCACCCTACTAGTCCAGGCTGCCGACCTGGAACCTATCCCCTGATCGAAGAAGAAGCAGAAGGAGAACTCCAAAACAAGTAAACATCGCTCTCGCGTCATGATCATCGCATAACCTGTACCTGCAACTATTGTTGTAGTAATCTATGAGCCACGAGGACTCAGCAATCCCATTACCATGGGTATCAAGACTAGCAAAGCTTAATGGGAAAGGAAGGGGTAAAGTGGTGAGGTTGCAGCAGCGACTAAGCATATATGGTGGCTAACATACGCAAATAAGAGCGAGAAGAGAAGCAAAGGAACGGTCGTCAACTAGTAATGATCAAGAGGTGATCCTGAACACCTACTTACGTCAAACATAACCCAGAAACCGTGTTCACTTCCCGGACTCCGCCGAGAAGAGACCATCACGGCTACACACGCGGTTGATGCGTTTTAATTCGGATCTGGTGTCAAGTTATCTACAACCGGACATTAACAAATTCCCATCTGCCACATAACCGCGGGCACGGCTCTCGAAAGTTTATACCCTGCAGGGGTGTCCCAACTTAGCCCATGATAAGCTCTCGCGATCAACGAAGGGTATACCTTCTCCCAGGAAGACCCGATCAGTCTCGGAATCCCGGTTTGCAAGACATTTCGACAATGGTAAAACAAGACCGGCAAAGCCGCCCGATGCGCCGACATCCCGATAGGAGCTGCACATATCTCGTTCTCAGGGCAACACCGGATGAGCAATCCGTACAACTAAAACCAGACCTCAAATTTCCCTGAGGGGGCGCTGCAAAGGGCTCTAGTTCGGACCAACACTTAGACAAGCATTGGCCCCGGGGGGGGGGGGTCTATAATAAAGATGACCCTTGGGTTAATTACTCCCAAGGGAAAAGTAGGTGGTGGTGAGGCAAATGGTAAAACCAAGGTTGGGCCTTGCTGGAGGAGTTTTATTCAAAGCGAACTGTCAGGGGGGTCCCATAAATCACCCGACCGCGTAAGGAACGCAAAATCCGGGAACATAACACCGGTATGACGGAAACTAGGGCGGCAAGAGTGGAACAAAACACCAGGCGTAAGGCCGAGCCTTCCACCCTTTACCAAATATATAGATGCATTAATAATATAAGAGATATTGTGATATCCCAACATAACCCTGTTCACCATGGAGCAATCTTCAACTTCACCTGCAGCTAGCAACGCTATAAGAGGGGCTGAGCAAAGCAGTAACATAGCCAAGCAATGGTTTGCTAGGAAGGGTGTCAAAGGTTTGAGGTTCATGGCAATTTGGGAGGCTTTAAGAGCAAATGATAGGTAACGCAACAAAGCGATAGAACAAAGCAACTAGCATAGCAATGATAGTAGTGAGATCCAGGGTAGCGATCATCTTGCCTGAAATCCCGCAAGGAAGAAGAACGAGTCCATGAAGAAGATGAAACCACGAAGACGAACCAAGCGTAGACGAACGCATCCTCACGATCGCAACGAAACGGGAACTATTGAGAAGAAGCACACAACATGGTAAACACACCACACATAGACAAGACATGATGCACAACAACCATGATGCATGACAAAGCTAGATGAGGCTACTCAAGGCAAGAGATGATGCAAACAAGATCAACACATCAAGGCAAGTTTAAATGAGGCCGGGAACAACATATAACAATTCCGGTAAGTCCTCATATGCAAATTTCGAAATTGGTCCAGATCTGAATAAACCTTATGTTCAAGTTGTTAAACAGCAAGTTAAGATTCACCAAGATGATCTACACGAAATTCTAGTCAAGTTACATATAAAGTTCATTAGATTCAGAGCTACGGCCTAGAAGATATGAGCGAAACATGTTAAGCATGGCATTGATGCAAAATGCACCCAAACATCAAGCAAACACCTCAAAACAAGGATGCAACATGATAATATGAAGCTACATGCAAAATCAAGCAAGTTTCATATAGAGCACACTCAAAACGGAGCAACGGTTCAACACATACACTCTATACAAGTTATAGCAACAATCTGTCCACAACAGCAACTAGGCATCTTGCAAGCATCAAAACAACAAGCTACAACACCCCAACATAAGAACAAAAGGCATGAGCATGATGTACAGGTAAAGCACAACAAAACATGAACACTGAGCTATCTCCAGAAACAACTAGAACATGCTCAAAAAGACATGGAAAGATTGCAAATAATAACAGTTTCAGACTTAGCAGAAATAACATCAGGTTGCAATGTTTAGACCTATCAAACAACATGTTACAGGAACTTTTCATGGCAAACAAAGGCATGGCATGAATCTACTAATTGCATAGATCAAAAGTCCCTTACTGACCATGAGCCAAAAAGGATCAGAAAATATGATGGCACCCATGTAAACATGGCAAGTTATATGACAGATTCATACATGGCAGGAACAACAATAAGTAGGCATGTTGGTGAGCTTGAACCACTCACTACAGAGCAATACATGGCATGGCAAGGCAATCAACAGTAAGAAGGCATGTTTATGAAGCTAAGCATGGCAAGAACAAGTTCATAGGGTGCATGGATTACTAGCAAAACACATGGCCAAAACTGAACTTCATGCTAACAGGCTGACAACAACATTATTTAGCAAACTTTGGAGCAAGATAACAACAAACTACAGTAGGCTATAAATGTAACCAGGGGCATGAATGGACAGAGCAAAACATGTATAACAACTCATCCTTAGTGAACATCTCCAGATTATGCACGAAATGACTTGTAGGAGCAGGTTTACATAGCAACAAAATATAATAGAATCTGTCAGGAAAACATCAACAGCAAGTACCCTACTTAACAAGCTTGATGCACTCAGCACATAACTCACAAAAATACATGGATTGCACATCTGGAAAGATGGCATAGCATAGATCAAAACACATGTAGACATCAACCTCATAGGATGCACACATCAATCATGGCAAAAATGACAAATGAGCAAGTTATAACAGCCAAAGAGATTAACATCACATAGCACTCTTCCAACAAAGATTTCGGCATCAAGATGAGCTCAAATGAAAATGATGCAATGGAATGAAATGAAGCACTCGTCAAGACGAACAATTTGAAATATTATACGCACGAAACGGAGCAGTATGTATGGAGCTATGATGCGATGAACATGGCATGATTATGTCAAAAATCTGGAACTTGGAGAGATTTGGACCTCGGGGGGAAAGTCAACCGCGGCGAGGATTTCGCCGGAATCTCACCGGAGAAGAGGGAGATGGCCGGAGATGGCGGGGACGACGGCAGGACGATGCGGGCGGCGCGGATCGGGGCCGAGAAGGCCGGATCCGGCGGAGGAGCCGCCGGACCGGCGCCCGGCGGAGGAGGAGGCGGCCAGCGGCCATGAGCTCGAGCTCGGAGGTGCGAGGTGCAGGCAGGCAGAGGCCGCGACGCCGTCGTAGCGGCCGGGCTGCTCCTTCGGCGTCGGCTGGGGAGCTGGGCGACGGCAGGAGGCGGGCGGCGCCGGTGGCCCGGCGCCGGACGGCGGCGAAGCGTCGGTGGCGGGCGGCGCAGCTTAGGCGCGGCGCCGAGGGCGGGCGGCGGCGGGAACGGGCCCGCGGAGCGGGCGGGCGGCCGTGGGCTGCAGGCCGGCGGCGCGAGGAGCCGCGGGGTGGCGTGGCGGAAGGCGATCGGCCGAGGCGCGGCGCGATTCGTCCGTCCGGACGGACACGTCCGGCGCGGAGAGGGGAATTTGCTAGGGTTTGGACTGCGGGGATTTCGGGGGAGGTGCACATATTTATAGGTAGAAGGAGCTAGGAGGCTCCAAATGAGGTGCGGTTTTCGGCCACGCGATCGTGATCGAACGACCGAGAGCATGGAGGGGGTTAGGATGGGTTTTGGGCCACTTTGGAAGGGGTGTTGGGCTGCACACAAAAGAGGCCTTTACGGTTACCCGGTTGTAACGCCCCGGATTCGATGCGCCATGTGTCTGCCAGTTATTCGCCGTCGTTGCCATGTCATTTGCTTGCGTGTTGCACTTTGCCATGTCATCATATGCATTTCATATCATGTCATCATGTGCATTTCATTTTGCATAACCATTGGAGTATCAAACGACCTCCAAATGGCACGAAACTTGACAGGCGGTCTACCGGTGCTATACCAAGGCCGCTTGGCAAACCTCGGGCCATTTCGAGAAAGTTTAACACCCTCTCACGAAGAGAGGCGAGAAGGGGACGCCGGATGACATAGGAGTGCCGGATTGCAAAACGGACAACTGGAAAAAAGCTCGGATGCATGAGACGAACATGTATGCAAAATGAAATGCACATGATGACATGATATGAAATGCATATGATGACATGGCAAAGTGCAACACGCAAGAAAATGACATGGCAACGACGACGAATAACTGGCAGACACCTGGCGCATCGAATCCGGGGCGTTACAACACTCCTCCACTAGCAAGAGATCTCGTCCCGAGATCTTAGGACCGAGACGGAAGGGAAAAAGGGATGAGGTGAAACAAGAACTCAAGAGAAGAAGCAAAGAGTCGAGAGGACTCGAGAAGAAGAGAGGAACGACGAAAAGGATGAGAATCGAAAGCTGACTGAATCAGATAGACTATGAAAGCACTCGTTCTAACCGGAGTGGTTAGAATGAGAAAAGAAACGGATAAGACTGAAAGGATTTAGGCAGCACTCCGACTGAAGATGGAAGGAAAAGAACACGAGCTAGAGAGGATGGATTGATACTTGATGAACTCTTGAGAATGAATTAAATCATGAAGAACCACCATGAAGAACTCCGGTAACAAAAGAATGATGAGATAAAATTGAAGGATGAAAGAATAATATTAAAGCTTTGCGATGATTTAGATGGAGGTTTCGACAAAATGGCCGAGGAAATTTGAACTCCAGAAAAGAAAAGATGAAAACACTTGGAACTAGAATTTAATCCTCACGAACAAACTCCGAAGGAAGGGATTACTCGCTTGGATGAAATAAGAATAAGATTTATTGTATGCTTATCCTTCATCAAATTAAATTGATGACAAGCAATGGATTTTTGCATACTACTTATTCTTCTTGCAAAAGAATTGAGAAGTGGCATAACGCGAACAAGGTCTTCATGAACCACCGGTAGGTTTGAAAAGAACGAATGGATTAATATGATGAACAAGGAAAAGAATCTTGAAGAACCACCGTAAGAATTCAAAATTGAATGACAAAAGAGAATGAATCACCGGGAAGAATTAGAAGAACAAATATGATAGAGGGGATTTAGATGCAAAGGAACAAAGAGATCATGAGCTGATTAAAGAACACTTGAACGAAGCACCGGGATAAATGGATGACGGTAGCTGAAATGTGAGGACAAAGAATTCTTCGGGAATGATGGCCTCTGGATGATTGAGAGAGAAAGCAACTCCTGAAATGCTCCGGATGGATGAAAAGAATTTGCATGACTTGAAACAATTTGATAGGATAACATCAAGCTAGCACCGCGAATCTTCGGGGAACGGACAAGATTAAAGAGAAATCTTCTTCTTTGGTCTTCAAATGATGACGAGAAACACCACCAAAATTACTGAGGCACTCCGGGGGAACGAAAAGCGAAGAGGTTGAGCCAACAATGAAAAGAATTTGAAATCGATCTGGGAAGGCATCTGACTGATGAAATTCATTCTTACGTCAGACTCCGAAAAGAATTAGGAATGGCTCCGGAATAATTAGAAGAGTCAGGTAAGATCCTGGGAAAAGACCTGTGGGTTAGGGTCCACTAAAAAACACCGTTGGAAAGGATGTTGAACAGATAGATGATGCACTGGAACAATTGAAATATTTGAATGAGGTGACAACCTCGAATTAATTGGAACACAGACGAATCTCCTGAGATGTCTTGAGCACTCCGGAAGGATAAACTGGCGAGAGGCGAATGAACAAGGAGAACACTTGAGCTGAGGAAAAGAATATAATCACTTCCAAAAAAAAACTAAAATTGAATCCACCGGAAAAGAAAAAGAGATGAAGAATGTCAAATGAGACGAGAATTCGCCGGTTGAAATGATTGAGGGGAAGACTAAAGAGGCTCCACACGAATGAAATTGATGCTCGAAAGAGGCTCAGACTTCGGGAAGAAAAAGGGTGGGAGGGCGGGAAAACAAAGACAACTTGGAAAAGGGACCGACGAATATCTTCAAGAGGAAACACCGGTTGAAAACATTGAGGAAAGAAAGCAAAGACTTCGCACGAGTAGGAAGGATACTCGATTACGGACTCCGATTCCGAGAAGAAAAAGGGAGGGCGGGTGGGAAATAAAAAAAACAAGGACAACTTCGGATGGGCAAAAAAAACGTCGATCGAAAAGAGCTGAGGATTGATCTCCCAAAGACAAAGAGGTTCGAATCAGCTTGACGAGAGATGCACCGGATAAAAGAGGATGGACAACTCACGAAACTAACCACGTGATCCTAAAGAAAAATTTGAACGGGAAGAGGAGTAATTCAAAACACCTACGTCAAGATTCCTTACCAGAGCGACGAAGAGGCTGAGGAGTAAAAAGAATTCCTACTCTCCGATATAACTAGACTCCGAAAACAGTTTTCTTCTAGACTCAACAATGGCCAAACTACACGATCAATCAAGGGGGCTCCTAAGGTCGGTCGAGGCTCTGATACCAACTTGTCACGCCCAATATGCGACCCTATCCAAAAGGAACTCGAAGGTCCCACCAAGGATAGACCTGCATATTGGAACGCTTTTGCAAGGTGGATATCATTACATCAACATTACATAAATAGATGGGGATACATACAAGAGGCATACAATGCCACACGAATACAACATCATCTTACATAAGAGCACCATCCGACTACGGATGAAACACAAACAGAAACTCAAACGACATCCACCCTGCTAGCCCAGGCTGCCGACCTGGAACCTATCCCCTGATCGAAGAAGCAGCAGAAGGAGAACTCCAAAACAAGTAAACATCACTCTCGCGTCATGATCATCGCATAACCTGTACTAGCAACTGTTGTTGTATAATCTGTGAGCCACGAGGCCTCCGCAATCCCATTACCATGGGTATCAAGACTAGCAAAGCTTAATGGGAAAGGAAGGGGGTAAAGTGGTGAGGTTGCAGCAGCGACTAAGCATATATGGTGGCTAACATACACAAATAAGAGCGAGAAGAGAAGCAAAGGAACGGTCGTCAATTAGTAATGATCAAGAGGTGATCCTGAACACCTACTTACGTCAAACATAACACAGAAACCGTGTTCACTTCCCAGACTCCGCCGAGAAGAGACCATCACGGCTACACACGTGGTTGATGCGTTTTAATTCGGATCTGGTGTCAAGTTATCTACAACCGGACATTAACAAATTCCCATCTGCCACATAACCGCGGGCACGGCTCTCGAAAGTTTATACCTGCAGGGTGTCCCAACTTTGCCCATGATAAGCTCTCGCGATCAACGAAGGATATACCTTCTCCCAGAAGACCCGATCGATCTCGGAATCCTTTTACAAGACATTTCGACAATGATAAAACAAGACCAAAAAGCCGCCCGATGCGCCGACATCCCGATAGGAGCTGCACATATCTCGTTCTCAGGGCAACACCGGATGAGCAATCCGTACAACTTAAACCAGACCTCAAGTTTCCCTGAGGGGGCGCTGCAAAGGGCTCTAGTTCGGACCAACACTTAGACAAGCATTGGCCCGGGGGGGGGGCTATAATAAAGATGACCCTTGGGTTAATTACTCCCAAGGGAAAAGTAGGTGGTGGTGAGGCAAATGGTAAAACCAAGGTTGGGCCTTGCTGGAGGAGTTTTATTCAAAGCGAACTGTCAGGGGGGTCCCATAAATCACCCGACCGCGTAAGGAACGCAAAATCCGGGAACATAACACCGGTATGACGGAAACTAGGGCGGCAAGAGTGGAACAAAACACTAGGCATAAGGCCGAGCCTTCCACCCTTTACCAAATATATAGATGCATTAATAATATAAGAGATATTGTGATATCCCAACATAACCCTGTTCACCATGGAGCAATCTTGAACTTCACCCGCAGCTAGCAATGCTATAAGAGGGCCTGAGCAAAGCGGTAACATAGCCAAGCAATGGTTTGCTAGGGAGGGTGTCAAAGGTTAGAGGTTCATGGCAATTTGGGAGGCTTGAAAAGCAAATGATAGGTAACTCAACAAAGCGATAGAACGAAGCAACTAGCATAGCAATGATAGTAGTGAGATCCAGGGTAGCGGTCATCTTGCCTGAAATCCCGCAAGGAAGAAGAATGAGTCCATGAAGAAGATGAAACCACGAAGACGAACCAAGCGTAGATGAACGCATCCTCACGATCGCAACGAAACTGGAACTATCGAGAAGAAGCACACAACATGGTAAACACACCACACATAGACAAGACATGATGCACAACAAGCATGATGCATGACAAAGCTAGATGAGGTTACTCAAGGCAAGAGATGATGCAAACAAGATCAACACATCAAGGCAAGTTTAAATCAGGCCGGGAACAACATATAACAATTCCGGTAAGTCCTCATATGCAAATTTCAAAATTGGTCCAGATCTGAATAAACCTTATGTTCAAGTTGTTAAATAGCAAATTAAGATGCACCAAGATGATCTACACGAAATTCTAGTCAAGTTACATATAAAGTTCATTAGATTCGGAGCTACGGCCTAGAAGATATGAGCAAAACAAGTTAAGCATGGCATTGATGCAAAATGCACCCAAAAATCAAGCAAACACCTCAAAACAAGGATGCAACATGATAATATGAAGCTACATGCAAAATTAAGCAAGTTTCATATAGAGCACACTCAAAACGGAGCAACGGTTCAACACATACACTCTATACAAGTTATAGCAACAATCTATCCATAACAGCAACTAGGCATCTTGCAAGCATCAAAACAACAAGCTACAGCACCCCAACATAAGAAAAAAAGGCATGAGCATGATTTACAGGTAAATCACAACAAAACATGAACACTGATCTATCTCCAGAAACAACTAGAACATGCTCAAAAAGACGTGGAAAGATTGCAAATAATAACAGTTTCAGACTTAGCAGAAATAACATCAGGTTGCAATGTTTAGACCTATCGAACAACATGTTACAGGAACTTATCATGGCAAACAAAGGCATGACATGAATCTACTAATTGTGTAGATCAAAAGTCCCTTACTGGCCATGAGCCAAAAAGGATCAGAAAATATGAGGGCACCCATGTAAACATGGCAAGTTATATGACAGATTCATACATGGCAGGAACAACAATAAGTAGGCATGTTGGTGAGCTTGAACCAATCACTACAGAGCAATACATGGCATGGCAAGGCAACCAACAGTAAGAAGGCATGTTTATGAAGCTAAGCATGGCAAGAACAAGTTCATAGGGTGCATGGATCACTAGCAAAACACATGGCCAAAACTGAACTTCATGTTAATAGGCTGACAGCAACATTATTTAGCAAATTCTGGAGCAAGATAACAACAAGCTACAGCAGGCTATAAATGTAACCAGAGGCATGAATGGATAGAGAAAGACATGTATAACAACTCATCCTTAGTGAACATCTCCAGATTATGCACGAAATGACTCGTAGGAGCAGGTTTACATAGCAACAAAATATAACAGAATCTGTCAGGAAAACAGCAACAGCAAGTACCCTACTTAACAAGCTTGATGCACTCAGCACATAACTCACAAAAATACATGGATTGCACCTCTGGAAAGATGGCATAGCATAGATCAAAACACATGTAGACATCAACCTCATAGGATGCACACATCAATCATGGCAAAAATGACAAATGAGCAAGCTATAACAGTTTCAGCAGATTAACATCACATAGCACTCTTCCAACAGCATTTTGGGCATCAAGATGAGCTCAAATGAAAATGATGCAATGTAATGAAATGAAGTACTCGTCGAGGAGAACAATTTTACATATTATACGCACGAAATGGAGCAGTATGCATGGAGCTATGATGCGATGAACATGGCATGATTATGTCAAAAATCTGGGACTTGGAGAGATTTGGACCTCGGGGGGAAAGTCAACCGCGGCGAGGATTTTGCCGGAATCTCGCCGGAGAAGAGGGAGACGGCCGAAGGTGGCGGGGACGACGACAGGACGACGCGGGCGGCGCGGATCGGGGCCGGGGAGGCCGGATCCGGCGGAGGAGCTGCCGGACCGGGCGCTCGGCGGAGGAGGAGGCCGGCCGCCGCCGCGCGAAGCTCTGGCGGAGGAGCAGCCGGGCAGCTGGCCGCGCGCCGTTAGGGCGGCCGGGCGGCTCCTTCAGCGCCGGCCGGGAGCTTGCGACGGCAGGGAGGCATGGGGCAGCGCCGGTGGTCGGCGCCGACGGCGGCGAAGGCCGGCGGCGGGCGGCGCAGACGCTGGGCGAGGCGCCATGGGCAGCGCGGCGCAGAACGGGCCCAACATGGCACGGGCGGCCGGCTGGGCAGGCGGGCAGCGGCGACGCGGGAGCCGCGGGGTGACGTGGCGGAAGGCGACTAGCTGAGGGCGGCGGCGCGATTTCGTCCGGTCTGGGACGGACACGTCCGGTGCGGAGAGGGGAATTTGCTAGGGTTTGGACTGCGGGGATTTCGGGGGAGGTGCACATATTTATAGGTAGAAGGAGCTAGGAGGCTCCAAATGAGGTGCGGTTTTCGGCCACGCGATCGTGATCGAACGACCGAGAGCATGGAGGGGGTTAGGACGGGTTTTGGGCCACTTTGGAAGGGGTGTTGGGCTGCACACAAAAGAGGCCTTTACGGTTACTCGGTTAACCGTTGGAGTATCAAACGACCTCCAAATGACACGAAACTTGACAGGCGGTCTACCTGTGCTATACCAAGGCCGCTTGGCAAACCTCGGGCCATTCCGAGAAAGTTTAACACCCGCTCATGAAGAGAGGCGAGAAGGGGACGCCGGATGACATAGGAGTGCCGAATTGCAAAATGGACAACGAGAAAAAAGCTCGAATGCATGAGACGAACATGTATGCAAAATGAAATGCACATGATGACATGATATGAAATGCATATGATGACATGGCAAAGTGCAACACGCAAGCAAATGACATGGCAACGACGGCGAATAACTGGCAGACACCTGGCGCATCGAATCCGGGGCGTTACACTAGGTTCCGTACTTGAGAAGCTTCTCCGCGGGTTTTCTAGTTGAGAAAAATTCATTTCTGTTTGTCAGACACTTTTTCCGAGATATTTTCCAGTGCCAGACTGTGTATCTTGGACCAGAAATTGTTCCCATATCATGCTGAGGAAAATTGAGGAGCCTTTCGTCATAAATTTCTTCTGATAACCTGTGGAAGAATACTGGGTTTCTTATGTCCAAAACTTCATACTGATATGCAGACTGAAATCCATACACTGGCCCAAAATATTCTGTGTCTATTTACTTGCATGATGGAAATTTGTTTGACTATCATCCTTGAGCATATCACATTTTGACTTCATTTCGGATCATAACATATTTCAAGCATCATTCATTGCTGAGCCAAAACTTTGTTTATGATCCATACCTCTGTCTGAAAATATACCGTTGATCTTGCAACCGAACTGCCTTTCTGCTGGCCAGTTCATAACTACTGTGAGGATTTTGTACTGATGGGGACTTGATGCTGATAACCAATCCAGGCACCATTGGTATTCTGAGCAGATATTAATAAAATAATACAGTTGACTGGGCAGACCATACTGTTCAGCTAAGCTTCTTCCAAATATTTGAAGTCCTTATTGCTTCTTCGAGTTCGGTGTCGGTTGAGGAGCAACTCTTTATAGGGGAAAAATAATGTAACACCTGGGCCCAACAAGAAAGAAGCAAAAGAAAACTCAACTAAAAAAAAGCACACAACAACAATCAATTCACACACAATCAAATTCACATATTACTGCTAGTCACACAATATGCATGCCTATATTAAGCACACAAATCTCGCAGGATCTCCGGTTCTACGATCTACCGTGCTGTGACAATGTGCACGAGGACGAATAAATGTGTGGAAGAGTTGGTATAAATGTCGTTACACCAAGTGCTAGCTTAGCCAGGTAGCAACTTGGACTAGCACTACAAAAAAAATACACATCCGTGACATTTTGGGCTGAACAAATTTTTTTCTGTCATACATATGACACTTCTACGAGGATAATTGTGACAAAACCCGGTATCATCATAGATGTGGTGGGCTCCTACTTCTATGACAAAAAATCATGATAGAAAATGGGCTTTTCGTCTTGGGCAGGCCGGAGACGCAGCTGCATGACATTCTTTGGGCCGTCCATGACGGAAAAACCGTGGTAGAAGCGAGGGGGAGGAAAATTTCGGGGAGTTGCCGGTTACGGTGGGAGGTCGGGGGCCGAGCGGTGCGCGTTTCTCTCGTACACGTACGCACGTGTGTGGGAGGCGTTGGCTCTAACTGAACCCGAGCGAGGCGTTGGGCTCTAATCAACCCGAAGCGACAGACCGCAGTTACGCGTTCATCGAACCCGAGCGATCGATTGATGGTGTTAATCGAACCCGATGGAGCATTCTTCGCTCGCTGCTAATTGAAACCGATCGATGCCGCCTCGATGAACAAAGTGAGCGCTATGGGGTTTGATGAACAGTGAGCGGTGGCGTTGCCTCTGGATGAACAGGACCCCGTGGTGTGGAGGGATGGATGAACAGTAGACGGTGGAGGGCTGGATGAACAGTAGATGGTGGAGGGGTGGTTGAACAGTAGCCGGTGGAGTAGTGCGCGGTGGAGGCTGGATGAACAGGAGCCCGTGGAGCCTGGAGGAGGTCGACGGTGGACGCCACACCCCTCCCGATCAACAGGACCCCCGTTTCGACCGTAGGAGGTCCGTTTCCTCCATTTTGAGGTACGCCACACTCCTCCCGATCAACAGGACCCCCGTTCGACCGTAGGAGGTTCGTTTCCTTCGTTTTGCGGTACGCCACACCCCTCTTGATCAACAGGACCCCGTTCTGAACGTAGGAGGTCCGTTTCCTCCGTTCTGCGGTACGCCAGGCCTCGTTTGCATCGCCTGTTCCGTCCAAGCCCTTCCGATGTGTTGGGGAACATTGCAGAAAATTAAAAATTTTCCTACGGTTTCACCAAGATCCATCTATGAGTTCATCTAAGCAACGAGTCATGGAAGAGAGTTTGCATCTACATACCACTTGTAGATCGCGTGCGGAAGCTTGCAAGGTGATGATGGAGTCGTACTCGACGTGATTCAGATCACCGATGTCCAAGTGCTGAATGGACAACACCTCCGCGTTAAACAAATGTATGGGACGGGAGACGTCTCCTCCTTCTTGATCCAGCAAGGGGGAAGGAGAGGTTGAGGAAGCTCGCTCCAACAGCAGCACGACGGCGTGGTGGTGTTGGTGCAAGAAGATCTCGGCCAGGCTTCGCCAAGCGCTTACGGAGGAGGAGAGGTGTTGGGAGGGAGGGCTGCGCCTTGGAGATGGGTATAGCAGCCTCCCCACCCCTCTATTTATAGGGAAGGGGCAGGGGCCGACCCTCTAGATGGGATCTAGAGGGGGCGGCGGCAGGAGGGAGGCTTGCCCCCAAGCAGGGGCGCCTCGGGGTTCCCCAACCCTAGGCGCATGGGCCCATGGTGGGGCGCGCCCAGCCTCCAGGCTGGCTCCCTCCCTTATGCCCATGTGGCCCCTCCGGAGGGGTGGCCCTCCGGTGGACCCCGAACCCCTCCGGTGGTCCCAGACATTACCGATAGACCCAGAAACTTTCCGGTGTCCGTATGACAACTTCCCATATATAAAACTTCACCTCCGAACCATTCCTAACTCCTCGTGATGTCCGGATCTCATCGAGGACTCAACAACATTCGGTAGTCACATACTAGTCTTCCTAATAACCCTAGCGCCACCGAACCTTATGTGTAGACCCTACGGGTTCGGGAGACAAGCAGACATGACCGAGATGACTCTCGGGCAATAACCAACAGCGGATATGGATACCCATGTTGGCTCCCACACGCCTCGATGATTTCATCGGTTGAACCACGATGTCGAGGATTCGATCAAAACCTCAGATACAATTCCTTTGTCAATCAAGACATTACTTGCCCGAGACTCGATCATCGGTATCCCAATACCTTGTTCGGTCTCATTACCGCAAGTCACTTTACTCGCATCTGTAATGCATGATCCCGTACAACACCTTGGTCACCTTGAGCTCATTATGATGATGCATTATCGAGTGGGCCCAGAGATACCTCTCCGTCATACGGAGTGACAAATCCGATCTCGATCCGTGTCAACCCAATAGATACTTTCAAGATACCAGAGTGCACCTTTATAGTCACCCGATTCGCCAGTGACGCTTTGATACACCCAAAGCACTCCTACGGTATCCAGGAGTTGCACGATCTCATGGTCGAAGGAAGAGATACTTGACATTGGCAAAGCTCTAGCAAACGAACTACACGATCTTTGTGCTATGCTTATGATTGGGTCTTGTCCATCACATCATTCTCCTAATGATGTGATCCCGTTATCAACGACATCCAATGTCCATAGTCAGGAAACCATGACCATCTGTTGATCACAACGAGATAGTCAACTAGAGGCTCACTAGGGACATATTGTGGTCTATGTATTCACACGTGTATTACGATTTCCGGATAATACAGTTATAGCATGAATAAAAGACAATTATCATGAACAATGAAATATAATAATACTTTTATTATTTCCTCTAGGGCATATTTCCAACAGTCTCCCACTTGCACTAGAGTCACCAATCTAGTTACATTGTGATGAATCGAACACCCATAGAGTTACGTGTTGATCATGTTTTGCTTTCATGAGAGAGGTTTAGTCAACGGATCTGTGACATTCAGATCCGTGTGTACTTTGCAAATCTCTATGTCTCCATCTTGAACATTTTCACGGATGGAGTTGAAACGACGCTTGATGTGCCTGGTCTTCTTGTGAAACTTGGGCTCCTTGGCAAGGGCAATAGCTCCAGTGTTGTCACAGAAGAGTTTGATCGGCCCCGACGCATTGGGTATGACTCCTAGGTCGATGATGAACTCCTTCACCCAAATTGCTTCATGCGCTGCCTCCGAGGCTGCCATGTACTCCGCTTCACACGTAGATCCCGCCACGACGCTTCGCTTGCAACCGCACCAGCCATCGCTTCCACCATTCAACATATACACGATCCGGTTTGTGACTTAGAGTCATCCAGATCTGAGTCGAAGCTAAGCGCCGACGTAACCCTTTACGATGAGCTCTTCGTCTCCTCCATAAACAAGAAACATGTCCTTTGTCCTTTTAGGTACTTCAGATATTCTTGACCGCTGTCCAAAGGTTCCTTGCGGGATTACTTTGATATCTTGCTACCAAACTTACGGCAAGGTTTACATCAGTCCGTACACAAGATGGCATACATAATAGATCCTATGGTGAAGCATAGGGGATGACACTCATCTCTTCTTTATCTTTTGCCGTGGTCGGTGATCGAGCTGAGCTCAATCTCACACCTTGTAACATAGGCAAGAACCCTTTCTTGGACTGATCCATTTTGAACCTCTTCAAAATCTTATCAAGGTATGTGCTTTGTGAAAGACCTATGAGGCGCCTCGATCTATCTCTATAGATCTTGATGCCTAATATATAAGCAGCTTCCCAAGGTCCTTCATTGAAAAACACTTATTCAAGTAGGCCTTAATGCTGTCCGTAAGTTTTATATCATTTCCCATCAAGAGTATGTCATCTACATATAATATGAGAAATGCTACTGAGCTCCCACTCACTTTCTTGTAAACGCGGCTTCTCCATAAGTCTCAAGATAAACCCAAACGCTTTGATCATCTCATCAAAGCGAATGTTCCAACTCCGAGATGCTTGCACCAGCCCATAAATGGATCGCTGGAGCTTGCATACTTTGTTAGCGTTCTTAGGATCGACAAAACCTTCCGGCTGCATCATATACAGCTCTTCCTTAAGGTGTCCGTTAAGGAATGCCGTTTTGACGTCCATCTGCCATATCTCATAATCATAGTATGCGGCAATTGCTAACATGATTCAGACGGACTTCAGCTTCGCTACGGGAGAGAAAGTCTCGTCGTAGTCAATACCTTGAACTTGTCGATAACCCTTAGCGACAAGACGAGCTTTATAGATGGTAACATTACCATCCGTGTCCGTCTTCTTCTTAAAAATCCATTTGTTTTCTATTGCTCGCCGATCATCGGGCAAGTCTGTCAAAGTCCATACTTTGTTTTCATACATGGATTCTATCTCGGATTTCATGGCTTCAAGCCATTTGTTGCAATCCGGGCCCGCCATCGCTTCTTCATAGTTCGAAGGTTCACCGTTGTCTAACAACATGATTTCCAGGACAGGGTTACCGTACCACTCTGGCGCGGAATGTGTCCTTGTGGACCTACGAAGTTCAGTAGCAACTTGATCCGAAGTACCTTGATCATCATCATTGTTTTCCTCTTGCTTGGTGTGGGCATCACAGAACGGTTTCTGCGCTGCACCACTTTCCCGCTCGAGAGGTAGTACTTCATCCGTTCTACTTTCCTCCCACTTACTTCTTTTGAGAGAAACTCTTTTCCGTAAAGCATCCTTCTTGGCAACAAAGATCTTGCCTTCGGATCTTAAGTAGAAGGTATACCCGATAGCTTCCTTAGGGTATCCTATGAATACGCATTTTTCCGACTTGGGTTCGAGCTTTTCAGTTGAAGTTTCTTGACATAAGCATCGCATCCCCAAACTTTTAGAAACGATAGCTTAGGTTTCTTCCCAAACCATAATTCATACGGTGTCGCCTCAACGGATTTAGACGGTGCCCTATTTAAAGTGAATGTAGCTGTCTCTAGAGCGTATCCCCAAAATGATAGCAGAATCGGTAAGAGACATCATAGACCGCACCATATCCAATAGAGTGCGACACGACGCTCGACACACCGTTCTGTTGAGGTGTTCCAGCGGCGTAAGTTGTGAAACAATTCCACATTTCCTTAAGTGTGTGCCAAATTCGTGACTTAAATATTCTCCTCCATGATCGATCGTAGGAACTTTATTTTTCGGTCACGTTGATTCTCTACTTCATTCTGAAATTCCTTGAACTTTTCAAGGTCTCGGACTTGTCTTTCATTAAGTAGACATACCCATATCTACTCATGTCATCGGAGAGTGAGAACATAACGAGATCCTCCATGAGCCTCAAGACGCCATTGGACCGCACACATCAAGATGTATGATTTCCAACAAGTTGGTTGCTCGCTCCATTGTTCCGGAGAACGGAGTCTTAGTCATTTGCCCATGAGGCATGGTTCGCATGTGTCAAACGATTCATAATCAAGAGACTCTAAAAGTCCATCAAGATGGAGCTTCTTCATGCGCTTGACACCAATGTGACCAAGGCGGCGAAGCCACAAGTATGTGGGACTATCGTTATCAACTTTACATCTTTTGGCATCCACACTATGAACATGTGTAATATTACGCCGAGATTCATTAAGAATAAACCATTGACCATCGGAGCATGACCATAAAACATATCTCTCATATAAATCGAACAACCATTATTCTCGGACTTAAATGAGTAGCCATCCCAGATCAAACGAGATCCAGATACAATGTTCATGCCCAAACTTGGCACTAAATAACAATTATTAAGGTTCAAAACTAATCCTGTGGGTAAATGTAGAGGCAGCGTCGACGGCGATCACATCGACTCGAACCATTCCCGACGCATCATCACCTCGCCCTTTGCCGGTCTCCGCTTATTCCGCAGCTCTGCCGTGAGTTACAAATATGAGCAACGACACCGTATCAAATTCCTGTGAGTTACTACGAGTAATCGTAAGGTACACATCAATTACATGTATATCAAATATACCTTTGGTGTTGCGGCCTTCTTATCCGCTAAGTATTTGGGGCGTTCCGCTTCGGTGGACCCTTCCCTTGCAATAAAAGCACTCAGCCTCGTGCTTGGGTCCATTCTTTGACTTCTTCCCGGCAACTGGCTTACGGGCGCGACAACATCTTTGCCGCCCTTCTTGAAGTTTTTCTTACCCTTGCCCTTCTTAAACTTAGTGGTCTTATTGACCATCAACACTTGATGTTCTTTCTTGATTTCACCCTCTGCTGACTTCAAATCGAGAACACTTCAGAATGGTCTTCACCATCCCCGCATGTTGTAGTTCATCACAAAGCTCTTGTAGCTTGGTGGGAGCGATCGAGGATTCTGTCAATGACCGCCTCATCCGGGAGGTTAATGTTCACCGGGTCATACGGTTGTGCAACCTGCACATCTTGAGGATGTGCTCACCGATGTAACTGTTTTCCTCCATCTTACAATCTGAGAACTTGTCGGAGACATCATATCTCTCGACCCGGCATGAGCTTGGAAAACTAGTTTCAGCTCTTCAACATCTCATATGCTCCGTGATGCTCAAAACGCTTTTGGAGCCCCGGTTCTAAGTGTAAAGCATGCCGCACTGAACGAGGGAGTAATCATTAGCACGAGTCTACCAAATGTTCAAATCGCCTTGCAAAGTCTTTGGGAGAGCAGTGGGTCACCTAACGGTGCTTCTAGGACATATTGTTTCTGGCAGCTATGAGGATGATCTCGGTTCCGGACCCATCCGTATAGTTGCTGCCATCATCTTTCAGCTTGGTTTTCTAGGAACGTTGAAGTTCATGTTGACATTAGCGCTGGCCATTTGATCTACAAGACATATTTGCAAAGGTTTTAGACTAAGTTCATGATAATAAAGTTCTAATCAAATTATGAACTCCCACTTAGATTAGACATCCTCTAGTCATCTAAGTGTTACACAATCCGAGTCGACTAGCCCGTGTCCGATCATCACGTGAGATGGACTAGTCATCGCCGGTGAACATCTTCATGTTGATCGTATCTTCCATACGACTCGTGTTCGACCTTTCGGTCTCCGTGTTCCGAGGCCATGTCTGTACATGCTAGGCTCGCAAGTTAACCCTAAGTGTTTTCGCCAGTAAAACTGTCTTACACCCGCTGTATGTGAACGTAAGAATCCATCACACCGATCATCACGTGGTGCTTAGAAGCGACTTAACCGTAGCAACGGTGCACGCTTAGGGAGAACACTTCTTGAATTTTTTTTGTAAGGGATCATCTTATTTACTACCGTCGTCCTAAGTAAACAAGATGCATAAACATAATAAACATCACATGCAATTATATAGTTGTGACATGATATGGCCAATATCATAAAGCTCCATTGGTCTCCATCTTCGGGGCTCCATGATCATCTTGTCACCGGCTTGACACCGTGATCTCCATCATCATGATCTCCATCATCGTGTCTTCATGAAGTTTTCACGCCAACGACTACTTCTACTTCTATGACTAACGCGTTTAGCAATAAAGTAAAGTAGTTTACATGGCGTTCTTCAATGACACACAGGTCATACAAAAAATAAAGACAACTCCTATGGCTCCTGCCGGTTGTCATACTCATCGACATGCAAGTCGTGAATCCTATTACAAGAACATGATCTCATACATAACAATTCATCATTCATCACAACTTCGCCATATCACATCACATGATCAATCGCTGCAAAAACAAGTTAGACGTCCTCTAATTGTTGTTGCATCTTTTACGTGGCTGCGATTGGGTTCAAGCAAGAACGTTTTCTTACCTCACGAATAACCACAACGTGATTTTGTCAACTTCTATTTACCCTTCATAAGGGCCCTTTTCATCGAATCCGCTCCAACTAAAGTGGGAGAGACACACACCCGCCAGCCACCTTATGCAACTAGTGCATGTCAATCGGTGGAACCGGTCTCACGTAAGCGTACGTGTAAGGTTGGTCCGGGCCGCTTCATCCCACAATACCGTTGAAGCAAGAAAGGACTAGTATAGGCAAGTAAGTTGACAAGATCCACGCCCACAACAAAATTGTGTTCTACTCGTGCATTAGAGAACTACGCATAGACCTAGCTCATGATGCCACTGTTGGGGAACGTTGCAGAAAATTAAAAAATTTCCTACGGTTTCACCAAGATCCATATATGAGTTCATCTAAGCAACGAGTCATGGAAGAGAGTTTGCATCTACATACCACTTGTAGATCGCGTGCGGAAGCTTGCAAGGTGATGATGGAGTCGTACTCGACGTGATTCAGATCACCGATGTCCAAGTGCTGAACGGACAGCACCTCCGCGTTCAACACATGTACCGGACGGGAGACGTCTCCTCCTTCTTGATCCAGCAAGGGGGAAGGAGAGGTTGAGGAAGCTCGCTCCAACGGCAAAGCCTGACGGCGTGGTGGTGTTGGTGCAAGAAGATCTCGGCGAGGGCTTCGCCAACCTTACGGAGGAGGAGAGGTGTTGGGAGGGCTGCGCCTTGGAGATGGGTACAGCAGCCTCCCCCACCCCTCTATTTATAGGAAGGGGCAGGGGGCCGACCCTCTAGATGGGATCTAGAGGGGGCGGCAGCCAGGAGGGAGGCTTGCCCCCCAAGCAGGCGCCCCTCGTGGTTTCCCCCACCCTAGGCGCATGGGCCCAAGGTGGGGCGCCCAGCCCTCCAGGCTGGCTCCTCCCCTTATGCCCATGTGGCCCTCCGGGAGGGTGGCCCTCCCGTGGACCTCCGGAACCCCTCCGTGGTCCCAGACATTACCGATAGACCCCAAACTTTCCGGTGTCCGTATGACAACTTCCCATATATAAAACTTCACCTCCGGACCATTCCGGAACTCCTCGTGACGTCCGGGATCTCATCCGGGACTCCGAACAACATTCGGTAGTCACATACTGTCACACCCTTATTTTCATGCCACAACATTTAAGTCACTAAATCATGCTAAAATGTGGTTTGACAAAAACTTTTGAGTGTTTTGCCTTTGCTTTGATTGAATGGTTGACTGTTGTTTGCAAGTGCTCTAAAAATCAAATAAATCCTCCAACTCCTATACTTCACTCCTTGCTCCAAACTCTTGAACCAATGATCATGCCATGTGTATAGGACATAAAAGTATTTTCTTACAAAAATAATTTGGCCAAATAGTATTTTCAAAAAATTAGTTTTCAAAAACCCCTGAATTGAGTTTTGCACTGCAAGTACTTAATTATGGGCAGTAAAAATCTTTCTAAAAATATATTTGACTCCTATTAGATATAGGATACCCAGAAACCACAAAAATATAATTTTGAAAGTTATTTTACTATTTTATTTAAAAGCTTTTTCTTAAGGCCAGAAATGGTCTTTAATAGGGAAAAAATATTTTATTGTTTTAAAAATATTTGACAAAAATTATGGAAACTCAGTGGACATATATTTTCCATATATAAGAGTTTCAACACATGGTCATGTTTAAAATATTGGTCAAATCCCTCAAAAACCCTTTCTGGATATTTCAAGCTTTTGAAATATTTACAAAGGAAATATTCTCCAAAAATTCCAAGAAAATTCTGTCATGTCACATATGACATATTAGATGATCTTGCCAAGTCTCATGACTTGGAGAACAAGATAACATCATCAAATCTCCTCAAAACCATTTCTGTCCATTTTGAAGTTTGAGCAACTTTACATTGCCAAACATGTCCAAATGTTCTCAAACCTTGTGGACATGCTCAAATGGTCTAATAATTCATCTAGACCAAATGACACAAGTTGGAGAACAGGTTAACTTGATCAAAGTACCTCAAAACTCTTTCTGTCCAGAACCAAATTTGGACAACTTTGCACTGCCAACTTTTTCTCCTTGACCCCAACTTTTGTGATCGTGTTCACATGACCAAATGAGGTCACTACACCAAGTGGTTCATCAAGGAGAACAGATTTGCATGACTAAATCTTGGAAAGCCCATTTCTGCTGATTTCTAGGGTTTACAAAAGTTGCATTGGCAACTTTGCCCAAATGAGCTCAAAATGGGTGGAAGGCCCTAATTATGTGTGCCATTTCACCCTGTGGAGCCTCATGACAAATGGAAATCATCTTCTTGCCCAAACCAACATCAAACACCTTATGGTAATCTTTAAAAGTTGATGTTTTCACCTCTTTCCTTGTTCTCCATGAGCTCAACTTTTTACCACAGCCCCTCACAGTCCCCTTGCACGTCCAGTAGCATTGGAGGGGTAAAACCTCACTTTCCCCCTCTGGACAGCCCTTTTCTCTCTCTCCCTCAACCTCTCTCCTCTCCTAGTGGTTCACCCGGGCATCCAAGGCCACCACCCCTTTGTTTACTCACCCCGAAACCCCCAGACACAAAAGGACATGCTCATGGCACTTAAACAATGCCAGTGTCTGCAAAGCTCAAGGCTGAGCACGCCATGCTGCTCTCTCAAGACTGTAGCTCACCCATGCCAAGGGCATACGACAGCCTTGGGCGTCGGGGTGATGTCTCCCAAGGTGGCCTCGGCGTTCGGGACACGGCACGCTGCTGGCCCCCTCCAGAACCTCTCTCCTCCCCCCTCTGCAGAGCTCACCAAGCGCGTCCGTGGACGCTGCCCACGGAGCACCGGCGCCTCCTCCATATAATCCATCCCCCGAGCTCTCTATTGCCTCGTTTGGACCCCTCTCTCTCCCGTGCACCTCCTGGACAGCATCCCCCTCCCTCTCGTGCCCTCCAAACCCTTCCCCATGGCCGGAATCTGCGCTGGCCTCCACTCCGATTCGGCAAGGACGAGGTCCTCCCCACCTCCTCTCCCCTCCAGAAGAACCGCCAAATCCCGGCGACCCATTCCCCCGCATCGCCCAATCCGCCGGGGCACCATACCTCCCTGCCCACCACCGCCTGAGTAGCCGTCCGCCAAGGCCAGTGCCGGGCGCGCCCCGGCCATCTCTCGCTAATCCTGATGAGCTCCCTCGACGCGCCGCCCTCCGGTGGCCCCTCCGATGGCCGCAGCTTGGCCGGAGGTGGCCTGTGTCGCCAGGGGCGAGCGTCGGCCTCGCGCGGCCAAGGCGTCCCCTCTCCTCTATCGCAGGAGCGGGAGGACGAAGATGACCCTGAGGGGGCCCCCACATGTCAGCGAGCCAGCCAGTGGGCCCCGACAGTTTAAGTGGAAGCACCTTCAGCCGGATCCACTTCCCCTACGCGTTGGCGTACTTCCGCAAAACCGCCTTCGGCGTGGCAGCCGGCGTGTGTGCAACCGAGCAGCTAGGCCGGCCCAGTGGAGCCCTGCTGCTATCCCTCGCCCGGTGCGCGCCGCCGCCGCCCAGATCCAGCCCATTTGGGTAAAACCCTTTTCCCCTTTTTATTTTCTGTATAGTTTCTAAAATTCATAAACAAATCAAATTAGCTCCAAATTTGATGATTCAAATTTCTTATGACTCCTTAAATCTTGAACTTTCACATGGTGCTATTTGCACATTTTTCCAGAAACTTTCTCTTCATAAACATTTATCAAATCCCATTTTTCCATTTCTGTCATAAACTTTAGAAAATCACAGAGGGCTCATATTTGATCCAAATGCCATGATTCAAATTCCTAGATGCATCTAAGTTCATAACTTAGTTTATGAACATTTTCATTAATACTTTCATGTACCCACAAAATAATGAGCCATTTCTTCATATTTGACAACTTTGCAAATTCATAGGAAAATCATCTCAACTCCAAATCCAAAGAAACCAATTCCTAGATGCTTTTAAAATCATCCTTTGTTGAATGGGTGCCTTTGCTCATTTTCCAAAAATATATTTCTGTACACTTCTTGCAAATCCATAAACCCCTTGATTCCACCATATCAAAATGTTCAGAGATATCCATTCATCAAATCCAAATGAAACCACTTTGGTCATCCCTCATATGACCAGAGGTATCCTAGAAAAGTCCAACTCATGTTTTTAGAGCACTTTTATTTCCTGCCTTGTTGTGTTGCTTATTATGCTTGCTTTCGACGATAGTTGACAAAGTAGACGGAATGCTCGGAGTTGGACCAGGGATATTTGAAGACCTCGAAGACTTCGTTACAACAGGCAAGCAACCCTTTGACCATGTCCATGAGACCCTTTTTATGCATGTCATATATAGCTCTTTATTATTGTTGCATTGGAATCATGGTGAGATGGTGAACCACGTGGGTTGGTTGCCTCTGTTATTTCCTCGTTGATACTTGCATTGTGCATGGCCCTACCTTCTTATGAGGGTTATGCCGGTGGGAGTAGATAGGATGCTAAAGTAGATGCTACGCAAAAAGGGGACGGGTATATGCATGGTGAAGGAAACAAAGTAATTTCAAAAGTCTTTTCGAAAACCTCGTTGGGTGCCACTTATGCCCGAGGGAGATGATGAGATGGGTAACCACTTGATGACGAAGTGGTGTACCGAGGCAAGTGTGTGTGTTGTTTTCGAAAATGGATTAGATTTAAGATTTGTCGACTGACCCAACCTTACATGCGCAACCACTCTACCCTTATATGGGAAAGGGCATTATTGATTACCTAGGTCGATACTAGCTTGGAGCCCGCATTACTAGTGACGGGGGAGAGTTGGTGCTCTCTCTCGGGACAGGGTCGTGCCAGGTAGGGCGGCCATGACCATTTTTATGGGGCACCGGACACACCGTTGGTACCCCGTGCCAGTGATATGTGATAAGAATGGGAGCAAGGCTCCGCGAAAAAATGTTATGTGAAATGTTGGGCACGGGGGCTACTGCCAATCGAGTGGACTCCATGTTAGTGTCGTCTAGGGAAAGGTAGTGATCGGTGCTTACCCCGGTACTTGAGGTACCGCTGGTCGTGGATGACACGGAAGTTCCCGGATCTAGTGGGTACAGCAGTGCAACCTCTAGAGTGTAAAACTATTCAATAGCCGTGTCCACGATCAAGGACAGCTTAGGCGGTCTTTGCTTAAACTACGCCCGAGTTTTCAACCGTGTGTGTGAGCTGATAAAACTACAGGTCAAGTCGAGGACTTGAAATGATTGAGTTGGGTTGGTGCCGCTCTGCTTATGTTGGATGGGTTGGTGCCCACTCTATTTATGATGATATCTCAGAACCTGTCCTCATGGTTACTTGAATCCTCTTGATGCATGCCATGCAAGTTGTTGAACATGTCATTGCACTCAAAACTAGCTTTACGCAAAAGTTTACCTATATCATGCTTTGTTGTATCTTGAACCAAAACATGGGTTGCTTGCAAGTGCATTCAAAGTACTCATTGGCTTGCCAACGGTTATTTTATTGGCTGTGCATGAAAGAACAGGATATGATGAGGAATTCTTCGGTGATTTAACATGCGAGCTAGGACGCTTCCCAATCGTAATGCCCGTAGGGTTAAGGCGGATGGCATGGGTCCAAGTTATCGATGAAGATTTCCGCTATGATGTTATACTCGCACTCGACCATAATGGTCCTACTTGTGTAATACGGTATGTATGGATGTAAGACTCTTGTTATTCAGCTTCGTGTGTTCAAGTGAGCATTGATCTCGGGATCATCAGACACGTGCATTCGGTGATCACGACTTATGAGTCGGGGTCCCCACAGAGCTGGTATCAGAGCCATCCTGACTGTAGGAAGCCTTAGCTAGCATGGTCGTTAGTTAGGATAAAACTATTTCCAAAACTACTACTAGTTTTCAAGACTATCTATACTTCTCATCCCCTTCTGAGTTTTTCGAAAACTAAGATATACTTTCCTCTTCCCCTTCAAAATTTAATGGTCGCTAGAACCCTTATGCCCCTAACCACAGGATTCCTTGTAATCCTCGTGGATAATCAAGAAGGAAGATGCCTTGCCAGACATTCACCCACATCTCCTGAACACAAGATTGGCGACATCACAACAAGACGATACCAACAGAAGATGCACCCTCGAGGAATGAGGACCTGAAGACCCAGGAGATGGTGACACCCTTGACACTGCTCCAAGATGATGCAACCTTAGCCTACGATGATCAGGGCGTAGAATATGCAAGATAATGATATACATCGCTAATAGAGTAACCCTGTCACTACCGTTGTTGTATCGGCAACCACCGATGGATGAGAACCTAGCCATTTGGTCCGCCTCACCATAGTGAGCAGGAAAACAGTTCTCCTCATCCCCCGCTCTTGGTGTCGAGGTTTTCATCAACGTAACCGACATGATGGACCTCTATTATGCGTTGTTAATGTCATTGCATAAAGGATTATCTACTTAGTACCTTCGACACCTTACAAGACAAAAAGGGATCGTCATGATTAAGAAGACAATGAAGACCGAGTCAATGCTCGCTATGAGAAGCCACCTTCACCCCATCACTTCAACAGGCAAGAAGTTGTTGAAGACTCTTCAAGCTCAACCGGGATCGTTTCATCAAACAACTACAAGAGACGTAGCAGCATCTGAGGAAACCCGGGAGACTGCACAAGGCACAAGGCACGACTATGGAGTCCGAGAACCCCTAGGGTAGGATGAGTCGTGTACCCCCTATGCGCAGTCGAGTCCGTATGATAGTTCGAATAGAACCATGATTGTGTGTTGCTTGTTTTATTTGTTTGTGTTTTGATATAGGTCGCACTTTTTGCCCTAGGCAACAAGTACGCAACTATATCACCTGCCTTATTTTGTTGTTTGTGTTTGGCCTTTTTGGCACTTGGTTGTTTGCACTTGCACTATAGAACCCCCTTTAGGCGTTCCCCTCCTCTATGCTACTTTCCCCTCTCATCTCTCTCCTCAACTGAAGACAAATGCACCAAGGATTCCACCTCGGCGACCAACAAGCACTGAAGACTTTTGCTACAGCCTCCGTAACCTTGCTTGTCACTGGGTTCATTATGGAACTAGTAGACATAGTGAATGAGCACATTATCATCCTAATATAGCACCATGACTGACGATGCCATAGGGAAGACCAGTTTGAGGATATAGGAATAGAGGGCAAATGACTTGATGAGTTTATATCAATGACTTCGAGGAATTATCTGAGACTCTTTGGTGGATTATTAAGGCTACCATGTTGGTAGATGAACTTGGTGGGATCATGATTATAGAGTAGCATAGCTTTCAGTACCCCAGAGTAAATTGGATTTATAGGACAATTATGATCGCAAGCTGGAATTCTTGGAAGTATTTGGATTTAACTTAGCCATGGGGTATTGTTAGGAGACAGTTGATATTACGTAAACGACTTGGGGGGAACATGTAGGAATTCTCGTTGGACAAGGGATTTGAATTTTAGTAGGTGATTCTAGTTGAATATAGATGCTGAGTATGTCTACATGGTTCGGAGTAAATTGGATTTAGACTGATGATCTCGATCATGATACCATGTTTTTCGGTGGACGATAAACTAGGAGATTGGATTTGGATGACTACTGGATCATGTAATGATTGGTGTAGCTAATGAGTTGTTGGAGTTGATTCATAGGAAGGAAACAATATTTTGGAGTGGCTTACGACGTGTTTCCTCAGGATAGAGGTGCTTTATCTTGGACCTTGGAATAGTAGGATGAGCACTTGGGTTGTCCTGTATATTTCCAGCTTGGAAGCTTGTATGCTCTACCCATGGATTTTTAGGGGAAGCCACACTCATGAGTTTGGGGATTGTAGAAATGTATGATTTTGTTAGACATCCTCTTGGGAGCCATGAGGATATGAATCACATGAGTGATGATTGGAGTTGACTTATGCGAAAGGATGCTATCAGTGATATGATGTGATGTGTTTAAAGGACTAGATAGACTATTGGCATCTCAGAAACCGTGCTTAAAGGTAGGATGATAAATGTCCATTCGCACACTAGAATCCTTGAAACCCTTATGCCCTACCAAGCCACAACACGATTGGATCATGACCTTGGGTCTTGACTCTAGATCAATAAGACCTTGACCAATGCTCAACCGTGACCCTCACCAATGCCTCAGCCCACTCTACGTACCCCAAATACTTCATAGATTACTTGGGCAAGTAGATCATCATCCTTACTTGAGGACATGAATGTCCACATGAAGAAGGAAGAAGAGTTGATCAGCTGGTTAGGGAACATCCGAAGACCGCCATGTCAAGAAGGAAGAACTATACCAACCATCGTCGTCAAGGAGTGAGCTTCCGCGTTGAAGACCGTCCATATCTGCAAGCCACTCCTCTCAAAGGCAACTACAGCCTCATGGAGGAAACTATGCTACTCATGATCTTGAGCTAGCAGCAGTGGTTCATGCCCTGAAGACATGGCGACATTACCTCTTAGGGAAGCGATGTGAGATATACACGGATCACAAAAGTCTGAAGTATATTTTCACTCAAAGGGAATTGAACACGAGGCAAAGAAGATGGCTAGAGTTGATCAAAGATTATGACCTCAGTGTTCAATACCACCCTGGGAAGGCTAATGTGGTGGCAGATGCATTAAGCAGAAAGGCTTGTTCCTTGAATGCTAAACTTAAGGACAAGCTACCCACCTTGTATGAAGAACTTGAAAGCTTCGGGTTGGAACTGGTTGCACCAGGATTCTTAGCTAACCTTGAAGTCAAGCCGACCACGATGGATGAGGTTAAAGGAGCTCGACGGGACACGAGAGTATTGAAGGCATCAAGAGGAAGATCAAGGCGGCAAAGCCCCCACTTCATTCCTGTCAAGACGACCTACAAGGGGAACCAGTTAGCCGCCTCTACATCAACCTAATCATGAGCATTCATGGCGCTCCCAAGGACATTGTGTCGGATAGAGGAACCCAATTCACCTCAAGGTTCGGAAGAAGTTCCAGGAGGCCATGGGGACCAAGTTGTCCTTCAACACGCTTTCCACCCACGCATCGGAGGTCGATGTAATGAGTGAATCGATATCAAGACATGCTCCGAGCCCGTGTCATAGCATATGGAGCTAAGTGGGAAGATTGCCTCCCTTTCGCCGAGTTCTCTTACAACAACAGTTATCAGTCAAGCCTTCAGATGGCACCATTTGAGGTGTTATACGGACGGAAAGGCCGCACACCCCTCAATTGGTCAGAAACCGGAGAAGGACTTGCCTTTGGGCCCAATATCCTTCGTGAAGCCGAAAGAGCAAGTCCAGCTTGTCAGAGAGCGTTTGAAGACTGCCAAGTCAAGACAAAAGAGCTACGCTGACTCACGTTGTCGAGACATGACCTTCCGGGTTGGAGACCATGTTTATCTCCGGGTCACCCCTCTCAAAGGAACCCAGCACTTCCATGTCAAAGGAAAGCTCGCCCCAAGATTCATCGGCCTTCTTCGAGATCACTCCAAGATTTAACAACCCCCCCTCCGAGATCGCTACCAGACGAAGAGAAGACAGTTACCAACTGGAGTTACCACCTGACTTGCCCGATGTGCACAATGTTTTTCCACAAGACACAACCCCAGAAGTGTTTTCGACTTCCTAACTAGCCCAATCACTAATAAGGACATTGACCACCGAGCCATCGACCCCTAGCCCAATCTAACCTACCGCGAGCTACACATTAGCAACCTGGATCAAGAAGAGCATCATACATGAAGCTACAACACCAGGTCCTTCAAGACTCAATGGAGCACCACTCAGAAGCAGAAGCAGTATGAGGACGTGAAGACTACCCCAGATCCAAGTTTCCATACTCCTTTCCGCGCCTAGTCTGGGAATCTCGGGGACGAGATTCTTGTAAGGGGGGTAGGTCTGTCAAACCCTGATTTTCATGCCACAACATTTAAGTCACTAAATCATGCTAAAATGTGGTTTGACAAAAACTTTTGAGTGTTTTGCATTTGCTTTGATTGAATGGTTGACTGTTGTTTGCAAGTGCTCTAAAAATCAAATAAATCCTCCAACTCCTATACTTCATCTCCTTGCTCCAAACTCTTGAACCAATGATCATGCCATGTGTATAGGACATAAAAGTATTTTCTCACAAAAATAATTTGGCCAAATAGTATTTTCAAAAAATTAGTTTTCAAAAACCCCTAAATTGAGTTTTGCACTGCAAGTACTTAATTAAAGGCAGTAAAAATCTTTCTAAAAATATATTTGACTCCTATTAGATATAGGATACCCATAAACCACAAAAATATAATTTTGAAAGTTATTTTACTAGTTTATTTAAAAGCTTTTTCTTCAGGCCAGAAATGGTCTTTAATAGGGAAAAATTATTTTATTGTTTTAAAAATATTTGACAAAAATTAGGGAAACTCAGTGGACATATATTTTCCATATACAAGAGTTTCAACACATGGTCATGTTCAAAATATTGGTCAAATCCCTCAAAAACCCTTTATGGATATTTCAAGCTTTTGAAATATTTACAAAGGAAATATTCTCCAAAAATTCCAAGAAAATTCTATCATGTCACATATGACATATTAGATGATCTTGCCAAGTCTCATGACTTGGAGAACAAGATAACATCATCAAATCCCCTCAAAACCATTTCTGTCCATTTTGAAGTTTGAGCAACTTTACATTGCCAAACATGTCCAAATGTTCTCAAACCTTGTGGACATGCTCAAATGGTCTAATAATTCATCTAGACCAAATGGCACAAGTTGGAGAACAGGTTAACTTGATCAAAGTACCTCAAAACTCTTTCTGTCCAGAACCAAATTTGGACAACTTTGCACTGCCAACTTTTTCTCCTTGACCCCAACTTTTGTGATCGTGTTCACATGACCAAATGAGGTCACTACACCAAGTGGTTCATCAAGGAGAACAGATTTGCATGACTAAATCTTGGAAAGCCCATTTCTGCTGATTTCTAGGGTTTACAAAAGTTGCATTGGCAACTTTGCCCAAATGAGCTCAAAATGGGTGGAAGGCCCTAATTATGTGTGCCATTTCACCCTGTGGAGCCTCATGACAAATGGAAATCATCTTCTTGCCCAAACCAACATCAAACACCTTCTGGTAATCTTTAAAAGTTGATGTTTTCACCTCTTTCCTTGTTCTCCATGAGCTCAACTTTTTACCACAGCCCCTCATAGTCCCCTTGCACGTCCAGTAGCATTGGAGGGGTAAAACCCCACTTTCCCCCTCTAGACAGCCCTTTTCTCTCTCTCCCTCAACCTCTCTCCTCTCCTAGTGGTTCACCAGGGCATCCAAGGCCACCACCCCTTTGTTTACTCACCCCAAACCCCTGGACACAAAAGGACATGCTCATGGCGCTTAAACAATGCCAAGGTCTCAAAGCTCGGCTGAGCACGCCATGCTGTGCTCTCTCGATCAGCTCACCCATGCCAAGGGCATACGACAGCCTTGGGCGTCGGGTGATGTCTCCCGAGGTGGCCTCGGCGTCCGGACACGCACGCCGCTGGCCCCCTCCGTAACCTCTCTCCTCCCCCTCTGCAGCTCACTGCAAGCGCGTCCGTGCGGACGCTGCCCACGGAGCACCGCGCCTCCTCCATATAATCCATCCCCGAGCTCTCTATTGCCTCGCTTTGGACCCTCTCTCTCCATGCACCTCCTGGACATCATCCCTCCCTCTCGTGCCCTCCAAGACCCCCCATGGCCGAATGCGGCGCCGCCTCCACTCCGATTCGGCAAGGACGAGGTCCTCCCACCTCCTCTCCCTCCGGAAGAACCGCCAAATCCCGCGACCCATTCCCCAAGACGCCTAATCCGCCGGGGCACCATACCTCCTGCCCATCACCGCCGAGTAGCCGTCCGCCAAGGCCAGTCTGGCGCGCCCGCCATCTCCCGCCGATCCCGATGAGCTCCCGACGCGCCGCCCTCCGGTGGCCCTCCGATGGCCGCAGCTTGGCCGGAGGTGGCCTGTGTCGCCAGGCGGCGTCGGCCTCACATGCCAAGGCGTCCCCTCTCCTCTATCGCGGGAGCGGGAGGACGAAGATGACCCTGCGGGGGCCCCCACATGTCAGCGAGCCAGCCAGTGGGCCCCGACAGTTTAAGTGGAAGCGCCTTCAGCCGGATCCGCTTCCCGCGTTGGCGTATTTCAATAAAACCGCCTTGGCGTGGCAGCGGCGTGTGTGCAATGAGCAGCTGGGCCGCCCAAGGAGCCTGCTGCTATCCCTCGCCGGTCTTGGCCACGCCAGATCCAGCCCATTTGGTTAAAACCCTTTTCCCCTTTTTCTTTTCTGTACAATTTCTAAAATTCATAAACAAATCAAACTAGCTCCAAATTTGATGATTCAAATTTCTTATGACTCCATAAATCTTGAACTTTCACATGGTGCTATTTGCACATTTTTCCAGAAACTTTCTCTTCATAAACATTTATCAAATCCCATTTTTCCATTTTTGTCATAAACTTTAGAAAATCACAGAGGGCTCATATTTGATCCAAATGCCATGATTCAAATTCCTAGATGCATCTAAGTTCATAACTTAGTTTATGAACATTTTCATTAATACTTTATGTACCCCACAAAATAATGAGCCATTTCTTCATATTTGACAACTTTGCAAATTCATAGGAAAATCATCTCAACTCCAAATCCAGTGAAACCAATTCCTAGATGCTTCTAAAATCATCCTTTGTTGAATGGGTGCCTTTGCTCATTTTCCAAAAATATATTTCTGTACACTTCTTGCAAATCCATAAACCCCTTGATTCCACCATATCAAAATGTTCAGAGATATCCATTCATCAAATCCAAATGAAACCACTTTGGTCATCCCTCATATGACCAGAGGTATCCTAGAAAAGTCCAACTCATGTTTTTAGAGCACTTTTATTTCCTGCCTTGTTGTGTTGCTTATTATGCTTGCTTTCGACGATAGTTGACAAAGTAGACGGAATGCATGGAGTTGGACCAGGGATATTTGAAGACCTCGAAGACTTCATTACAACAGGCAAGCATCCCTTTGACCATGTCCATGAGACCCTTTTTCTGCATGTCATATATAGCTCTTTATTATTGTTGCATTGGAATCATGGTGAGATGGTGAACCACGTGGGTTGGTTGCCTCTGTTATTTCCTCGTTGATACTTGCATTGTGCATGGCCCTACCTTCTTATGAGGGTTATGCCGGTGGGAGTAGATCGGATGCTAAAGTAGATGCTACGCAAAAAGGGGACGGGTATATGCATGGTGAAGGAAACAAAGTAATTTCAAAAGTCTTTTCGAAAACCTCGTTGGGTGCCACTTATGCCCGAGGGAGATGATGAGATGGGTAACCACTTGATGATGAAGTGGTGTACCGAGGCAAGTGTGTGTGTGTGTTGTTTTTGAAAACGGATTAGATTTAAGATTTGTTGACTGACCCAACCTTACATGCGCAACCACTCTACCCTTATATGGGAAAGGGCATTATTGATTACCTAGGTCGATACTAGCTTGGAGCCCGCATTACTAGTGACGGGGGAGAGTTGGTGCTCTCTCTCGGGACGGGGTCGTGCCAGGTAGGGCGGCCATGACCATTTTTATGGGGCACCGGACACACCGTTGGTACCCCGTGCCAGTGGTATGTGATAAGAATGGGAGCAAGGCTCCGCGAAAAAATGTTATGTGAAATGTTGGGCACAGGGGCTACTGCCAATCGAGTGGACTCCATGTTAGTGTCGTCTAGGGAAAGGTAGTGATCGGGTGCTTACCCCGGGTACTTGAGGTACCGCGGGTCGTGGATGACACGGAAGTTCCCCGGATCTAGTGGGTATAGTGTGCAACCTCTGCAGAGTGTAAAACTACTCGAATAGCCGTGTCCACGATCAAGGACAGTTGGGCGGTGCTGCTTAAACTACGTCCAGAGTTTTCAACCGTGTGTGTGTGAGCTGATAAAACTACCTGGGTCAAGTCAAAGGACTTGAAATGATTGAGTTGGGTTGGTGCCCGCTCTGTTTATGTTGGATGGGTTGGTGCCCACTCTATTTATGATGATATCTGTAACCTGTCCTCATGGTTACTTGAATCCTCTTGATGCATGTCATGCAAGTTGTTGAACATGTCATTGCACTCAAAACTAGCTTTCTGCAAAAGTTTACCTATATCATGCTTTGTTGTATCTTGAACCAAAACATGGGTTGCTTGCGAGTGCATTCAAAGTACTCATTGGCTTGCCACTGGTTATTTTATTGGCCAGGCATGAAAAAACAGGATATGATGAGGAATTCTTTGGTGACGAACATGCGAGCTAGGACGCTTCCCAGTCAGAATGCCTGTAGGGTCAAGGCAGATGGCAGGGGTCCAAGTTATCGATGAAGATTTCCGCTGCGATGTTATACTCAAGACTCGACCATAATGGTCCTACTTGTGTAATACGGTATGTATGGATGTAAGACTCTTGTTATTCAACTTCGTGTGTTCAAGTGAGCATTGATCTCGGGATCATTTGACACGTGCATTCGGTGATCACGACTTATGAGTCGGGTCCCCACACATACTAGTCTTCCTAATAACCCTAAGCGTCCGAACCTTAAGTGTGTAGACCCTACGGGTTCGGGAGACACGCAGAACATGACCGAGGCGACTCTCGGGCAATAACCAACAGCGGGATCTGGATACCCATGTTGGTTCCCACACGCCTCGATGATTTCATCGGTTGAACCACGATGTCGAGGATTTGATCAAAACCACATATACAATTCCTTTGTCAATCGATGCGTTACTTGCTCGAGACTCGATCGTCGGTATCCCAATACCTTGTTCAGTCTCATTACCGCAAGTCACTTTACTCGCATCTGTAATGCATGATCCCGTGGCCAACACCTTGGTCACCTTGAGCTCATTATGATGATGCATTACCGAGTGGGCCCAGAGATACCTCTCCGTCATGCGGAGGACAAATCCGTCTCGATCCGTGTCAACCCAATAGATACTTTCAAGATACCTGTAGTGCACCTTTATAGTCACCCAATTACGTTGTGACGTTTGATACACCCAAAGCACTCCTACGGTATCCAGGAGTTACACGATCTCATGGTCGAAGGAAGAGATAGTTGACATTGGCAAAGCTCTAGCAAACGAACTACACGATCTTTGTGCTATGCTTATGATTGGGTCTTGTCCATCACATCATTCTCCTAATGATGTGATCCCGTTATCAACGACATCCAATGTCCATAGTCAGGAAACCATGACTATCTGTTGATCACAACGAGCTAGTCAACTAGAGGCTCACTAGGGACATATTGTGGTCTATGTATTCACACGTGTATTACGATTTCCGGATAATACAGTTATAGCATGAATAAAAGACAATTATCATGAACAATGAAATATAATAATACTTTTATTATTGCCTCTAGGGCATATTTCCAACATGATGAACACGACCACGCATTCCGCTCGGACCCAGCCGGTTGGCTCCCACACGTTCCGTTGCCTCCCGACGAACACGACACATTCCGTTGCCTCCCCATGAACACGACGACGATGCTGTTTCTTTGTTCCAACCCAGCCATGTACACAAGCCCTGCCCGTACGTATGTGCGAGTAGGCGTTTGAGACCCTGCCCGTATGTATGTACGTGGCCGTATTTTCTTTCTTGCACCCTCGCCGCTGTACGTACGTGTACATGCTACATGCGCGCCTCTACTACAACACGTGCGCGCCTCTACATCGACCAGTATGTACGTACACGTTCGCAACCAGAATGACAACGCTACGTATGCTTCAACCAGGTGGGTCCCGACTGTCAGGCACTTCCTTGCCTGCGAAGATGTAGCTGGTGTGTCCCAGCGGTCAGGGGGGCGAATCGTTTTGTTTTGTTTTTTTGCCCGGACGCACTTCCTTGCGTGCGTAGATGTAGCTGGTGGGTCCCAGCAGTCAGGGGGGCGAATAATTTTTTTGCCCGGACGCACTTCCTTGCGTGCGAAGATGTAGCTGGTGGGTCCTAGCAGTCAGGGGGGCGAATCGTTTTTTCGGACGCACTTCCTTGCGTGCGAAGATGTAGCTGGTGGGTCCCAGCAGACAGGGGGGACGTTTTTTTCGCGAAATACGGTGGCCCGTCCGGTGGGTCCCTGCTGTCAGGTGGAGGAATAATTATTTTGCGCGTAATAAGGAGGCACTTCCTTGCTGCGGCCGTGGACCCAGCTGTCAGCCTCTCCTTGTACAGTCCACGTCCGATGGAAGCCATTCCTTGACCACGTTGACCACGCCGCGCCGAGAGCACCAGGGCGGTGGACGACGAGGAGGCCTAGGAAGGGGACAACGCGGAGCCGGGGAAGACGCGGCAGTGGATGCCCACGCGTAGAGGAGTATGAGTGTTCACTCGTTCGGCTGCGGTGTGAGGCTGCCGTCGCCGCAGAATAACAGGGGGTGTGGGTGCATAGAGGGATGGCCTGGCCAGCGGTGGGAGTAGTAGGGGGCGGTGAGGCCTCCGCAGCATCACAGCCAGCCACGGGCGGCAGGAGCAGGCGGCACGACCGGCGCTACTTTGGGCGGCTGGAGCAAGAACACCAGAGGTTGAAGAAGCACTACGGCCGTTGGATGGACATCGTACAGTCACTGGAGCTAGAATCGTTCATATATTGACTAAAGGTGACAAAGGCCTCCATCCCAGTCAACTTAGTAGGCCCACAAATCAGCCTCCCACCAAGGTTGGTCCCAGCTAGCAGGGGGGTATTCATTTTTTATGCGCAATAAGGAGGCACTTCTGGTGGGTCCGAGCTGACAGCGGGGGGAACTTTTTTTCGCGAAATACGATGGCCTGTCCTGTGTGTCCCAGCAGTCAGGGGGAAACGTTTTTTTCATGAAATACTGGTGGCCCGTCCGGTGGGTCCCTGCTGTCAGGTGGAGGAATAATTATTTTCCGCGTAATAAGGAGGCACTTCCTTGCGGCTACCGTGGACCCAGCTGTCAGCCTCTCCACGTACAGTACTCTTCCGATGGAAGTCGGTCGTTGACCACATTGACCACGCTGCGCCGAGAGCACCACGGCGGCGGACGATGGCGAGGCCTAGGAATGGGACGACGTGGAGCCGGGGAAGACGCGACAGAGGAAGCCCGTGCGGAGAGGAGTACGAGGGTTCATCGGTTCAGCTGCGATGTGAGGCTGCCATTACCGCAGAATAGCAGGGGGTGTGGGTGAGTAGAGGGATGTCCTGTCCAGCAGTGGGAGTAGTAGGGGGCGCTGAGGCCTGCGCGGCAGCACATCCGGTCACGGGAGGTGGGAGGCGGTCCCGCCGGCGCTGCTTTGGCGGCTAGAGCAAGAAGATCAGAGATTGAAGAAACACGACGGCCGTTGGATTGACATCCAATGGTTACATTTGCTAGAATTGTTTGTTGACGTAGTATATAATAACTAAAAAAATCTTGCATACACGTCAACTAAACAGGCCCACAAGTCAGACCACTCCCTTTTTTTTAATAATTTATATATAGCTCATGGCAACTTCTTATGCAATTTATTGCAGTCGTTTTTTTGGTTGGCCAGGGCAAATTTTGCATATTTCTGTGGGTTCCAAACTATTTTTAGTACCGAAATGTCGAGCCAGATTTAAAGTACTTTGAAGATATATTTAAATTAGATTAATACCCAGTGAAATAGGAATCTGAAAATGTGAAAAAAAATCAGAAATTATAAAGTAATTGCCAATTTGTCATCTGTTTTTATATTTACAACCAATTTCATATTACTTTCAAGATTTGCAGGCGTCTTGAAAGAGTTGCAGCCCATCAGGGCGTAGAAAAATAAGTAGGCCTGGATTGGGTATTCTTCAAAAAAATAAACTGGGCTCATTTTCACAAAGAAAAAATAGCTGGGCTCGTCACATGGTGAACATAAAATATAAGCCTGGGCTAGATGGGCCACAGCCCAGTTCAAACCCTGCTCTGTCTCAACAATACCAAACAAAAAAATACTGCTCGAGTAGCTACGTCCCAGGTGTCAGCCGATCTTGTGCTGTTTTCTTGTCTATTGACTATATACGCTCACATTGTCGTGGGTCCCAGATGTCAGGAAAACACTAGGAGGAAGCATTTTATTTTTCCATACGCTGACGTAGTGGGCCCCTACTGTCATCCTCTCCACATACTTCTGCCAATTCCTGTTGTTTGTTGACCATGTTGACAATGCGAGAGGGCGGCACCGCGGCGAGCGCACCAAAGAGCGCGGAGGACGTCGGCGTTAAAGATTTAGGAGACGGTGGGGCGGCGATGCGTGCGCTGAGGCGCAGCCAGCCGTGGGAGGCGGAAGCAGGCGGCCCCGCCGGTGCTGGTTTGATTTTGGCTGCTGGAGGAAGACAGGAATGAAGAAACACGACAGACTGTAAAAGCAGCAGGAGTACTTAACAACCTTAACTGAAACCAGCAGCGGCACTTAACAACCAAAGCTGAAAGCAGTATGAGTGCTTATACAGGTTCAACAGTACCAAGCACGCCTCGAATAGTGCTACTTTGCCTACAGTTAACCAAGGGTGAGGCCGCCAAGCCCTAGGACAAGGCCCAGGCGCCACCCCACGCATCTACAACCTTATGAAAGCGGCTTCATCTCGCAACGTGGTCAATAAACAGGATATTCGCTTTAGAGCCATGGAAAAGCATGAACATAATCTTCTGTCCTATTCTCCAAGATGGACGGGCCTTCATTATTTGAGACCACCCAGAATAAGTATCTTTTCACCTCCAAGGGAATTGAGTAGGTCGACATAAACATCATGTTGTGACCAAGCGCAAGTCGACCCGACCATGGTCAGCATCCAGATAGGAACAATAGAACTTCGGTAGTTCTGTTTCAAGAAGATCACAACTCAAAAACTGTGTATAAGCAATAGTTTATGAACAACATATATAACAGAAAATAGCTCATACCATAAGCTTCTCGACACAGTTGGACCTGTTCAACAAGTGCAGCAGTGGCACACATATCCCACGTGGCCTTCCACCATTGAAACGCCCCACAAGAACCTCAAGACGATCAATAAAGTGTAGGAACTTGTGGATGTTGATCTAGTCAACTTCAGTGCCATTAGTAACAGCCGAGTTATTACAGAGTAACAAACGAGCAGACTGCTTAACTCTGAAAAAAGCTACACGTGCCACCAATTATAAGAAAATATTAGTTAGAAGTAGCATCTTCGTGAGAGATTCGTTGCTACTTCTAAAGTTAAATTGTGATTAGTTAGACAAAATAGGTGGATTAAGAAGTAATCGAGGCAACAAGCACGAACTAGATACAAAACTAACATGGATGAACAATTGGGACGACGTCGGGGTGGAAGATCGCAGTGAAGATGAGACCAGGTTCTGCTATTTCCATCAACATTCGTGCGCCAACTTTCAGTCCGCAACACTTGAGAAAGTTTATCCAAGTTCGGCCATAAAAAACCCAGCGATGTTCTTGGTTCATGAACCCAACTCGAAAGTAATATCCATGGATTGTCTTCACTTTGACCATTAAACTAGTGTATTCAGTTGTGGCAAGGCCGAGCATCTTGAGTACATGTGTTCTGGCAGAGCAAATAATACACTGCAGGAAAAATAATATGAGAACACAACATGTTCAAAAAACCCCACCCTCCCGGATAGAGAAGAGGATTCTAGGAACATACTTGTGTGCGTTTCAAAATGCTGTGGTAGGATGAGAAGGAACAAGTGTGGCGTCTCGCCGTGGGCGCAGAAATTTGTAGGGTACTCGCACTTTGGGCACTTCAAATGAAACACACTAGATTCAGTACGAAGAAAAATGCATCAACGGCGGCGGCTGCCATCCTAGGATTACCTGCGACCAAGGGACTTGGATTTATCGGGGATGGATGAAGAATTCGTACCTGGTTCTCCATGAGAAAACCCTATGCAATCGCCGAGCGGGGGTCTTCTCTGAACAAGCATACAAGGGAGAAGGGGATTCAGGCCCATTGAAATATTGTTGCTTCGTCCGTCCAGCTTACTGCTAAAGCTGGAAAGGGGGGGGTTGTGATTTGACGGCTCATTGGGCATTACTGCGGCGCTACGACCGGGGTGTGTCTACTGTCAAGTTGTGCACTCTAATTTGTGCATATGGCATGTGTACCCCGTTGCCGGTTGCCCCACATATCAGCGAAAGGAAGTAGAAAGACAGGAGTAACTAGTTACACATAAATATATTTTCTGACAGAGAGATACTCCCTCTGTAAAGAAATATACAAATCTTTTATATCACAGGCTCACCTTGCTGAGAAATATACTCCCTCTGCAATGCACGGGCATTATGGGGGTTCAGCTTTTTTTATGGGGGTTCAGCTGAGAATATAATACTCAGATAGGCTCACGGTTTTGGACTTTGGGCCGCAGGCCGACCCTGCATGTTTGGGGGCCCATGTGTTCTACCTCAGTGCTTTTCATATTGCAAGCGATCGGTACTGCGCTAGTTTTAGATGCTATCGCAAGGCGAATACACAAAATTGAATAAAGCACGGCAGCTGTTGGAATGAAATCGAACGACAGTTCCTAACCAGCAATCAGAGTTGCAATTCTATCAACAATATACCATGTGATAAATAATACTATCGTACTACTTATACACACAGGAAACTTGTTTCACCATGCCAGATTATTACATCAAAATCTCAGGGAGGATAGATCAGTTCGGCAGTTGCGTGCTGCTACTGAAGAATTTCAAAGTTGATTTGGACCAGCTCTCCTTGCCGAGAAAGTTCGATTTTGACATCATCCACTACCGCAAGATATGATTTAGATTTGAACCTTGACCATCCTTTAGCATCAATCATCATGCGACCATCCTTTGTACTTATGGTATATTGAGCAGGTTCATTCACACCAAGGCTGCGCATGGTAAGAGAAACTTGGCATGATCGCCTGGATTGTTGAGCGACTCCTCGTTGCTCTAGGAATTCTCTGCTTGCAAACAAGAAGACATACACAAACAGTTAGATCAACATAGTGAATCATGTGAAACAACATGGAAAGAAAAAAGAACGAAGCACCTGGGCGGCCAATGCTTACCAAGAAGGTGGACATGTTGGTTTTTGTAAGGACTTTTGTATATGAAGTGCGAACTGTAGCCCAGTCTGTTGCCGGTGCAACTCCACGGGCCGGACCAAATGCAAGTGCAAGTGTTGGTGCAGGTGCCGAAGCCGCCGCTGCTGCCAGAGATGGTGCTCCTAGTAGACCCGGTGCCGGTGTCGATGCCCGATCCTCCGTAGATCGGGATGATCACGACGCGGTCGGTGCCCAATCCTCAGCTGGATTAGACTAAGCTGCTGCCGCTGTCAGTGCTAGAGCAACTGCCAGTGCTCGAGCTGTGCGAGACAGCGGCGATCGTGTCTGGTCTGCTATGATCAGCTTTCTAACTTGACTAGGATCTGTGACCGTGATCCAGTTTTTTTCTTCATTTCTTTTAAACGCGAGAAGGACTAATTGTGGCATTTTTCTTAAACCAAACTGCAGTTCATCATAGGGATTCAGCTTGTACTCAGACAACAGACTGATCCAATTTTTTCCAATAATATAAGTGATGAACAGTGCCTTCGTTATTGACACGACATAAGAAGTGAAACCTGCAAAAATAGCCATCGTAGAGCAAACCAAACGGTTTATTCTGTGATGAATGTCACATGGCAAAACCTGCATCATAAAATTGCAGGAAAACAAAGAAAACATGACATTAAATCAATAAGATTTAGACAGTAAATCAATAAGATTTACTTGATGTGACAGGAGTGAATCCTTACCAGGAAATCACTATGTTGAAGTACTAAACAGAAGATTGATCGTCCAACTACGCGTGGCATGCAGGGGCCCTGCCTTCTCCCACAGGCAGGACAGTCCAAAGGTCATGACAAATGGTATGGACCGAACATCCATGGGACTGGAAATCCTGGTGCGTGCGATAAACCCTGCAATGCATACAGATATTAGAGTGTAACCATAATTGATAAACCGTCCTCACAAAAAATGTGATCTAGATACTTCAAAATGTACAGACTGAATTGAGTGGACGACATTAACATAGACCGTTCTCAAGATCTTGACCACACACCAAAAGCGGCAAGATTAATAAACAATACAGGTTCACAAACAGAAATCAAGTCTTGAACAATAGTACTTACTATAGACAAGCAAAGTTGCACTAACTAAACTCAGAGACTATTTCTTGCCACCGACCTACACGGATGAACCCCATAACTGACTAGGCCATGGACTTCGTGTGAGATGTCTACATGCACCATCACCATCTTGTCAACCTTGGAGAACCTAAGAGAGTGGTCTTTCCACTCATAAACATGATGATGAAGACAGGCCGCATCAGATTTGTTGGGAAGCTTTACAAGAACCACACCCTTCGTAATCGAAAGCACAGCCAGGAAATTGTTGTGGTCAAGTACAGCCTCAAGAACAAGCCTAACATCAATGCTACAGGAAAACACTAGTTCAGGACATGTGGCGACAAGGACACAAAGAATGGATAGTTCAAAGAAGAGAACTCATCATCGTCTTCCAGTTCACACGGCATGACTTTGAGAACTTCATCTCCACCGCGGACCTGGTTCTAATTCAAACAGAAACCATATTTCATTCCTACCTCCGTTCAGAAATATAAGATGATTTTCGATATTATACTCCATATATGACTACATATACGCATAGAAATGAGTGAACAAAGACACTAGAACATGTCTTCAAAGGCATAAGAGCAGAGGGATTACATGCAATATCCATAACACAAGTTACTGAGGCAAATATACCCTGTTAAAAGGTAGCATTGATGTTCAGAAAGTACTCCCTCCATCCCAAAATTCTTTTCTTAGATTTGTCTAGATACGGATGTATCAAAGTCACATTTTATTATTAGATACATCCATATCTAGACAAATCTAAGACAAGAAATTTGGGACAGAGGGAGTAGTTTAAAGTAATCTATAAGAAATCAGTGTCAACCTCTCGCATGTTTTGGTCAAAAGAGGAATTTAGAACCATCATCTGGCACACTAAAATCACATGCAAGATCACCTAGAAAGTTGTACTACCAGTACTAGTACTGCGTGTTAGATGAAAAAACACGATCAAGATCGAGAAAAAGATCGTCAACAAGAGACATTACCTGGACTTGCTTAATGAGGGATCCCGGAGAGGGAGGCTTGGACAGGGCGATGTCTTTGAGCTTGTCTACGGTAGTCTCGACGGGGTGCTTGTGCTTCTTCGTACCATGAGCCTCGACAGTTTTGGCCAGGGCCATAGACATCACGTCGGCCGGTGCTCCGGCGTCCATCCAAGAGAGGAAGCTGAGAGAGAAGTGTGAAAGGAGGAACGAGATGAGGGAGAAGCGAAGTGAGTGGGGGGTTTTCTTCAAGAGAGGAAGCTGAGAGAGAAGAGTGAAATGATGGTTGGTTCGTTCGTCCAACTTACTGCTGGAAAGGAGGGGGTTTTGTGATTTGACGGCTCATTGGGCATTACTGCTGCAGTTCGATCGAGGTAGTCTACCATCACTCTACTATGGAATAATTTAGTGCATGGCTAGTGGACCCGGGTGCTGGCTGTCCCACACGTCGGCGAAAGTGAGTAATTTAGTGCATGGCTGGAGGAGGATCCGCACGGTAGAGCGTGTCCACTGTTTTTCATTCTGAAGAAAAAAATGATTACAACAAGCATTTCCACTCTTACGACGGAGAAGTGCGAAACACGTCAGCCACTTGAACATACACAGTGCTCCTACTACTAGGCATGTGCAGTGGTTCATACGTCAGTACTACACAATCTTGTTGCTAGCGTAGTAAGATATGACGATAACAAATGATGTTGTGCGCATGTCAGCTACTCCTATATGTAACATAGTACCGCTTTATTGACTGTCCGGTAGAGAATGAACGATGAGATCAATGTTAACAGAACTAGGTCCACAGCGCACGGAGAGTACGGTGCTACAATACTCCACGAAACATGAACCATATGAAGCACATCCTATAGTGTTAGACAGGGTGTATGAAGGGTGCACGGGATGGGAGCAAAAGTTCCCTTCTCAACCCACTTTTGGGTGTTTGGCAGAGTGCATGAACCATGAAGGGTGCATGAGTCCACACTAGTAGGTTGACAAAAATACACGAAGAGGAAACAACTATATTGAGATGAGAATGCAACCAAACACACCCACACGCTTTTGTGCTACAGTGACTGATCTGCACCGTCTGAGTTTGATCCAACGGTCATGTTGCGCCGAGAGATGGACATGCCCATGCAGAGGGCGCCTAAACACCACCGAAGTCCCTCTGCTTCTTGAGGCGCATGACGTTGGTGATGCAGGGTGCAACCGCCCGCAGAGCCCGCTCCCGGTCGATGGGAGCCAGCTCGTCAAAGACGGGGTCCAATGGCATGAATGGATTCCGGTGACGGAGCCCTGAAAGGATTCGCCCGGCAACGGCGACGGAAGCCCGCAACCCCTCCTTGTCTAGCTCAGCCCCCACCATCGCACGGAGATGGCTCAGCTCCTCGGATATATAGGTGAAGAAGGAGACCAGGTCAGGAAGGCGCATCTCGTCGAAGTCGACCGGGTGGTCGAACGGGTTTAGCCCGACGGCCGGCATTGTCGCGCTGGCACGACGGTAGGCATCGCGCAGCCGCAACACGTGTGATCCTGTACCTCGTCACGATCGGCCCACTCGCGCTCCAGCCGGCTCCCCTGACGGCCTATCGTATCTCCCTCTTTCTGCAGCAACGCCGCCGACGCCTCGAGCATATTTGTGGTGCATGCCTGCCGCTTTTGAAGCTCCGTGTACTCCCGCACATAACGGAGGAGCGTGGCACTCCTCTCCTCCTTGAGCTCACGGAGCTCCACGTCCTTGGCCCTGAGCTCTGCATCCTTGGCATGGAGCTCCTGTGTCAGGCGCCTCACCTCGGACTCCGTGATCTGCTGCGCCGCCATGGCACCAGGTAGAAGCAATGGGGACAGGAAGCAAAGGGGGCGAAAAGGACGAAAGGCAATGCAATCTACGGGAAGGCGCAGAGAGCCAGCCGAGGAGCAAGGAATCTTTTGGTTTTCACCACGGTAAAACACCACTCAACGACTTCTCACATCAGGGAGCAGTGGGTTTTACAGGCGGAGTCATCATGACTAATTGCTGCCACGCCTGCTCCCATCAATCAAAAAATTAAAAATCCTGCCATGCCTGCTCCCGTCAATGAAACAATTAAAAATCCTGCTGCACCCAAACACCAGAGCAACGCCGCGGTGGATATTTAAATGTACCTGCCGGCAAGTAGATAAAAAAGGGGTGAAAAAACAAATGTGGCGGCGGCCTAGCTAATCGGTCGAACTAGCCCAACTAGCTCGCCACTGTGCTTCACTGATGTACTCGGCGGGAAAGGTGGTCTTTCGTGATTTGACGACTCATTTACTTGCTTCGGCGCTACGACCGAGGAGGACCCAGAAAACGCGCGGTAGGGCATCCCACGCCAGGAAGAATATATGCGTGCACCACCCGGGAGGACCCCGAAACCACGCGGTAGGGTGTACCACGTCTCGGTACGGAGGAAAAATGTGCGTGTAAAAATATACTGTATCAGACGTAGTACCTATGGTTCGATCTCGGGACCCAGCCAGTCGGTCGAAAACACCCCACTAGCCACACAGCTTCATCATGCAAATGTGGCACGGTTTTCTCCGTCTCGACCAGCCACAACGTCTCTTGTTCTCGGCGATTCTTCTATTTTCCAAGCTTTTTTTAGTTGTAATAACACCACGGCAAGCTAGCGCCGCTCTTCGTGTGTGCCCGTGCAAAGGTTATACGATGGAGAGAAGAGAGATTGAGATACCCACCACGCGGTAGGGTGTACCACGTCTCGGTACGGAGGAAAAATGTGCGTGTAAAAATATACTGTATATGACGTAGTTGAAGGAAATATGCCCTAGAGGCAATAATAAAGTTATTATTTATTTCCTTATTTCATGATAAATGTTTATCATTCATGCTAGAATTGTATTAACCGGAAACATGATACATGTGTGAATGCATAGACAAACAACATGTCACTAGTATGCCTCTACTAGACTAGCTTGTTAATCAAAGATGGTTATGTTTCCTAACCATGAACAAGGAGTTGTTATTTGATTAACAAGGTCACATCATTAGTAGAATGATCGATTGACATGACCCATTCCTTAGCTTAGCACACGATCGTTTAGTATGTTGCTACCGCTTTTATCCATGACTTATACATGTTCCCGTAACTATGAGATTATGCAACTCCGTTTACGGAGGAACACTTTGGTACTACCAAACGTCACAACGAATCGGGTGATTATAAAGGAGTACTACAGGTGTCTCCAAAGGCGATGTTGGGTTGGCGTATTTGAGATTAGGTTTTGTCACTCCGATTGTCGGAGAGGTATCTCTGGCCCTCTCGGTAATGCACATCACTTAAGCCTTGCAAGCACTACAACTAATGAGTTAGTTGTGAGATGATGTATTACGGAACGAGTAAAGAGACTTGCCGTAACGAGATTGAACTAGGTATTGGATACCGACGATCGAATCTCGGGCAAGTAACATACCGATGACAAAGGAACAACGATGTTGTTATGCGGTCCTGACCGACAAAGATCTTCGTAGAATATGTAGGAACCAATATGGGCATCCAGGTCCCGCTGTTGGTTATTGACCGTGAATAGTTCTAGGTCATGTCTACATTGTTCTCGAACCGTAGGGTCCGCACGCTTAAGGTTACGATGACAGTTATTATGAGTTTATGTATTTTGATGTACCGAAGGAGTTCGGAGTTCCGGATGTGATCACGGACATGACGAGGAGTCTCGGAATGGTCGAGACATAAAGATTGATATATTGGAAGCCTATGTTTGGAGTTCGGAATGGTTCCGGGCGAAAACGGGAATTTACCGGAGTACCGGGAGGTTACCGGAACCCCCCGGGAGGTAAATGGGCCTCAATGGGCCATAGTGGAAAGGAGAAGGGGCAGCCCTAGGAGGGCGCGCGCCTCCCCCCCCTTCCCTAGTCCTACTAGGACTAGGAGAAGGGGGCCGGCCCCCTCTCTCTCTTTCCCCCTCCGGGAATCCTAGTCCAACTAGGATTGGGGAATCCTACTCCCAGAGGGAGTAGGACTCCCTTGGCGCGCCTCCTTTGGCCGCCGGCCCCCTCCCCCCTGGCTCCTTTATATACGGGGGCAGGGGGGCACCTTGGAACACACAAGTTGATCGTGAGATCGTTCCTTAGCCGTGTGCGGTGCCCCCCTCCACCATATTCCACCTCGGTTATACCGTCGCGAAGCTTAGGCGAAGCCCTGCGCCGTGAAACATCAAGATCGTCCTGCCACGTCGTCTTGGCCGACGGAACTCTCCTCGACACTCGGCTGGATCGGAGTACGAGGGGCGTCATCGAGCTGTACGTGTGTCAAGAACTCGGGCGTCGAGTAACGGCGCCGGATCGGTCGGATCGCGAGGAGAACGTCGACTACTTCCTCTACGTTGTGATCGCTTCGCCCGGTCTACAAGGGTATGTAGACAACACTCTCCCTCTCGTTGCTATACATCACCATGATGATCTTGCGTGTGCGTAGGGAAATTTTGAAATTACTCGTTCCCCAACAAAGGCATCCGAGCCTAGGTTTTATGGTTTGATGTTTTGCACGAGTAGAACACAAGTGAGTTGTGGGCGATACAAGTCATACTACCTACCAAATGTCATACTTTGGTTCAGCGGTATTGTGAGATGAAGCGGCCCGGACCGACATTACGCCAGACGCTTACGCGAGACTGGTTTCACCGCCACGAGCACTCGCTGCTTAAAGGTGACCGGCGGGTGTCTGCTCTCTCACTTTAGTTGAACCGAGTGTGGCTACGCCCGTCCTTGTGAAGGTTAAAACGAGTCTATTTGACAAACTATCGTTGTGGTTTTGATGCGTAGGTAAGAACGGTTCTTGCTAAAGCCCGTAGCAGCCACGTAAAATTTGCAACAACAAAGTAGAGGACGTCTAACTTGTTTTTGCAGGCATGTTGTGATGTGATATGGTCAAGACGTGATGCTATATTTTATTGTATGAGATGATCATGTTTTGTAACCGGTTATCGGCAATGGCGGGAGCCATATGGTTGTCGCTTTATTGTATGAAATGCAATCGCTACATAATGCTTTACTTTATCACTAAGCGGTAGCGATAGTCGTAGAAGCATAAGATTGGCGAGGCGACAACGATGCTACGATGGAGATCAAGGTGTCGCGCCGGTGACGATGGTGATCATGATGGTGCTGCAGAGATGGAGATCACGAAGCACAAGATGATGATGACCATATCATATCACTTATATTGATTTGCATGTGATGTTTATCTTTTATGCATCTTATCTTGCTTTGATTGACGGTAGCATTATAAGATGATCTCTCACTAAATTATCAAGAAGTGTTCTCCCGAGTATGCACCGCTGCCAAAGTTCGTCGTGCCTGCACACCACGTGATGATCGGGTGTGATAAGCTCTACGTCCATCTACAACGGGTGCAAGACAGTTTTGCACACGCGGAATACTCAGGTTAAACTTGACGAGCCTAGCATATGCAGATATGGCCTCGGAACACGGAGACCGAAAGGTCGAGCGTGAATCATATAGTAGATATGATCAACATAAGATGTTCACCATTGAAAACTACTCCATCTCACGTGATGATCGGTTATGGTTTAGTTGATTTGGATCGCGTGATCACTTAGATGACTAGAGAGATGTCTGTCTAAGTGGGAGTTCTTAAGTAATATGATTAATTGAACTTAAATTTATCATGAACTTAGTCCTGGTAGTATTTTGCAAATTATGTTGTAGATCAATAGCTCGCGTTGTTGCTTTCATATGTTTGTTTTTGATATGTTCCTAGAGAAAATTGTGTTGAAAAATGTTAGTAGCAATGATGCGGATTCGATCCGTGATCGGAGGTTTATCCTCATTGCTGCACAGAAGAATTATGTCCTTAATGCACCGCTAGGTGAGCAGACCTATTGCAGGAGCGGATGCAAACGTTATGAACGTTTGGCTAGCTCAATATGATGACTACTAGATAGTTTAAGTGCACCATGCTTAACAGCTTAGAATCGGGACTTCAAAGATGTTTTGAACATCATGGACCATATGAGATGTTCCAGAATTGAAGTTAATATTTCAAGCAAATACCGAGTTGAGAGATATGAAGTCTCCAACAAGTTCTATAGCTAAAAGATGGAGGAGAATCGCTCAACTAGTGAGCATGTGCTCAGATTGTGCAGGTACTACAATCGCTTGAATCAAGTGGGAGTTAATCTTCCGGATAAGATAGTGATTGACGAAATTCTCTAGTCACCACCACCAAGTTAGTAGAACTTCGTGATGAACTATAGTATGCAAGGGATGACGAGAACGATTCGAGCTCTTCGTGATGTTGAAATCGACGAAGGTAGAAATCAAGAAAAACATCAAGTGTTGATGGTAGACAAGACCACTAGTTTCAAGAAAAGGGCAAAGGAAAGAAAGGGAACTTCAAGTAGATTGACAAGCAAGTTGTCACTCCCACGAAGAAGCCCAAAGCTGAACCAAAGCTGAAACCGAGTGCTTACATTTGCAAAGGAAATGGTCCTTTGAAGCGAACTGCCCTAAATATTTGGTGGATAAGAAGGATGGCAAAGTGAAAAAGGGTATATTTGATATACTGGTGTTTTGTGCTTTACTAGTGTTTATAGCAACCCCTCGGTATTTGGTAATGGTTCGGTTGCTAAGAGTAGTAACTCAAACGGAGTTGCGAGATAAATGAAACTAGTTAAGGGTGAAGTGACGATGTGTGTTGAAAGTAGTTTCAAGATTGATATGATCATCATCGCACACTCCCTATACTTTCGGGATTAGTGTTGAACATAAATAAATGTTATTTGGTGTTTACGTTAAGCATGAATATGATTTGATCGTGTTTATTGCAATACGGTTATTCATTTAAGTAAGAGAATAAACTGTTGTTCTGTTTACATGAATAAAACCTTATATGGTTACACACCCAATGAAAATAGTTCATGGGATCTCGATCGTAGTGATACACATATTCATAATATTGAGGCCAAAAGATGCAAGGTTAATAATGATAGTGCAACTTATTTGTGGCACTGCCGTTTAGGTCATATTGGTGTAAAGCGCATGAAGAAACCCCATGCTGATAGGATTTTGGAATCACTTGATTATGAATCACTTGATGCTTGCGAACCGTGCCTTTTGGGCAAGATGACTAAAACTCCGTTCTCCGGAACAATGGAACAAGCTACTGACTTATTGGAAATAATACATACCGATGTATGCGATCCAATGAGTGTTGATGCTCGTGGCAAGTATCGTTATTTTCGACCTTCACAGATGATTTGAGCAGATATGGGTATATCTACTTGATGAAACATAAGTCGAAATAGTTGAAATGTTCAAAGAATTTCAGAGTGAAGTGGAAAATCATCGTAACAAGAAAATAAAGTTTCTGCGATCGATCGTGGAGATGAATATTTGAGTTACGAGTTTGGTCTTCAATTAAAACAATGTGGAATAGTTTCACAGCTCACGCCACCTGGAACACCACAATGTTATGGTGTGTCCGAACGTCATAACCGTACTTTATTGGATATAGTACAATCTATGATGTTTCTTACCGATTTACCAATGTCATTTTGGGATCATGCATTAGAGACAACTGCATTCACGTTAAATAGGGCACCATCTAAATCCGTTGAGACGACACTATATGAACTGTGGTTTAGCAAGAAACCAAAGTTGTCGTTTCTTAAAGTTTTGGAGTTGCGATGCTTATGTGAAAGAGTTTCATCCCGATAAGCTCGAACCCAAATCGAGAAGTGCGTCTTCATAGAATACCCAAAGGAAATTGTTGGGTACACCTTCTATCACAGATCCGAAGGCAAGATATTCGTTGCTTAAGATGGATCCTTTCTAGAGAAGGAGTTTCTCTCGAAAGAAGTGAGTGGGAGGAAAGTAGAACTTGATGAGGTAACAGTACTAGCTCCCTTATTGGAAAGTAGTTCATCACAGAAATTGGTTCCTGTGACACCTACACCAATTAGTGAGGAAGTTAATGATGATGATCATAAAACTTCAGATAAAGTTACTACCGAACCTCGTAGGTAAAACAGAGTGAGATCCGCACCAGAGTGGTACGGTAATCCTATTCTGGAGGTCGTGTTACTTGACCATGACAAACCTACGAACTATGAGGAAGCGATGATGAGCCCAGATTCCGCGAAATGGCTTGAGGCCATGAAATCTGAGTTGAGATCCATGTATGAGAACAAAGTGTGGACTTTGGTGGCGTTGCCGATGATCGGCAAGCCATAGAAAATAAATGGATCTTCAAGAGGAAGACGGACGCCGATAGTAGTGTTACTATCTACAAAGCTCGACTTGTCGCGAAAAGGTTTTGACAAGTTCAAGGTGTTGACTACAATGAGATTTTCTCAAGCAGTAGCGATGCTTAAGTCTGTCCGAATCATGTTAGCAATTGCCACAATTTATGAAATTTGGCAAATGGATGTTAAAACTGCATTCTGAATGGGTTTTAGGAGGAAGAGTTGTATATGATGCAACCGAAGGTTTTATCGATCCAAAGGAGCTAACAAAGTGTGCAAGCTCCAATGATCCATCTATGGACTGGTGCAAGCATCTCGGAGTTGGAATATACGCTTTGATGAGTTGATCAAAGCATATAGTTTTATCTGAGACTTACGGTGAAGCTTCAGTATTTACTAAAAAGTGAGTGGGAGCTCTACAAAGATTTCGATAAGTATATGTGAATGACATATTGTAGATCGGAAATAATGTAGAATTATTCGCAAAGCATAAAGAAGTGTTTGAAAGGAGTTTTTCAAAGAAAGACCTCGGTAAAGCTACTTACATATTGAGCATCAAGATCTATAGAGATAGATCAAGATGCTTGATAAGTTTTTTCAATGAGTACATACCTTGACAAGATTTTGAAGTAGTTCAAAATGAAACATCAAAGAAAGAGTTCTTGCCTGTGTTACAAGGTGTGAAATTGAGTAAAACTCAAAACCCGACCACGGCAGAAGATAGAAAGAGAATGAAAGTCATTCACTATGCCTTGGCCATAGTTTCTATAAAGTATGCCATCTTGTGTACCAGATCTATTGTATACCCTGCCGAAGTTTCGCAGGAGTACAATAGTGATCTAGGAGTAGATCATCGGGACAATGGTCAAAATTATCCTTAGTGGAATAAGGATATGTTTCTCGATTATGGAAGTGACAAAAGGTTAGGTAAGTAAGGGTTACGTCAATGCAAGTTTTGACACCGATCCGATGACTCTAAGTCTCGATCTAGATACATATTGAAAGTGGGAGCAATTAGCTAGAGTAGCTTCGCGAGCATTGTAGACATAGAAAAATTGCAAAATACATAACGGATCTGAATGTGAAAGACCCGTTGACTAAGACTCTCTCACAAGCAAAACATGATCACACCTTAGTACTCTTTGGGTGTTAATCACATAGCGATGTGAACTAGATTCTTGAATCTAGTAAACCCTTTGGGTGTTGGTCACATGGCGATGTGAACTATGGGTGTTAATCACATGATGATGTGAACTATCGATGTTAATCACATGGTGATCTAGATTATTGACTCTAGTGCAAGTGGGAGATCAAGGAAATATGCCCTAGAGGCAATAATAAAGTTATTATTTATTTCCTTATTTCATGATAAATGTTTATCATTCATGCTAGAATTGTATTAACCGAAACATGATACATGTGTGAATGCATAGACAAACAACATGTCACTAGTATGCCTCTACTAGACTAGCTTGTTAATCAAAGATGGTTATGTTTCCTAACCATGAACAAGGAGTTGTTATTTGATTAACAAGGTCACATCATTAGTAGAATGATCGATTGACATGACCCATTCCCTTAGCTTAGCACACGATCGCTTAGTATGTTGCTACCGCTTTTATCCATGACTTATACATGTTCCTGTAACTATGAGATTATGCAACTCCGCCACCGGAGGAACACTTTGGGTACTACCAAACGTCACAACGAATCGGGTGATTATAAAGGAGTACTACAGGTGTCTCCAAAGGCGATGTTGGGTTGGCGTATTTCGAGATTAGGTTTTGTCACTCCGATTGTCGGAGAGGTATCTCTGGCCCTCTCGGTAATGCACATCACTTAAGCCTTGCAAGCACTACAACTAATGAGTTAGTTGTGAGATGATGTATTACGGAACGAGTAAAGAGACTTGCGTAACGAGATTGAACTAGGTATTGGATACCGACGATCGAATCTCGGGCAAGTAACATACCGATGACAAAGGAACAACGATGTTGTTATGCGGTCCGACCGACAAAGATCTTCGTAGAATATGTAGGAACCAATATGGGCATCCAGGTCCCGCTGTTGGTTATTGACCGTGAATAGTTCTAGGTCATGTCTACATTGTTCTCGAACCGTAGGGTCCGCACGCTTAAGGTTACGATGGCTTATTATGAGTTTATGTATTTTGATGTACCAAGGAGTTCGAGTCCGGATGTGATCACGGACATGACGAGGAGTCTCGAATGGTCGAGACATAAAGATTGATATATTGGAAGCCTATGTTTGGAGTTCGAATGGTTCCGGCAAAACGGAATTTACCGAGTACCGGAGGTTACTGGAACCCCGGGAGGTAAATGGGCCTCAATGGGCCATAGTGGAAAGGAGAAGGCAGCCCTAGGAGGCGCCTCCCCTTCCCTAGTCCTACTAGGACTAGGAGAAGGGGCCGCCCCTCTCTCTTTCCCCTCAGGAATCCTAGTCCAACTAGGATTGGGGAATCCTACTCCCGAGGAGTAGGACTCCTTGGCGCGCCTCCTTTGGCCGCCGCCCCCCCCTGGCTCCTTTATATACGGGGCAGGGGGCACCTTGAACACACAAGTTGATCGTGAGATCGTTCCTTAGCCGTGTCGCGTGCCCCCTCCACCATATTCCACCTCGGTTATACTGTCATGAAGCTTAGGCGAAGCCTGCTTGCCGTGAAACATCAAGATCGTCCCACGCCGTCGTCTTGACGAACTCTCCCTCGACACTCGGCTGGATCGAGTACGAGGGGCGCCATCGAGCTGTATCGTGTCAAGAACTCGGGGCGTCGAGTAACGGCGCCGGATCGGTCGGATCGCGAGGAGAACGTCGACTACTTCCTCTACGTTGTGATCGCTTCGCCGGGTCTACAAGGGTATGTAGACAACACTCTCCCCTCTCGTTGCTATACATCACCATGATGATCTTGCGTGTGCGTAGGGAAATTTTTGAAATTACTACGTTCCCCAACAGTAGTACCTATGGTTCGATCTCGGGACCCAGCCAGTCGGTCGAAAACACCCCACTAGCCACACAGCTTCATCATGCAAATGTGGCACGGTTTTCTCCGTATCGACCAGCCACAACGTCTCTTGTTCTCGGCGATTCTTCTATTTTCCAAGCTTTTTTTAGTTGTAATAACACCACGGCAAGCTAGCGCCGCTCTTCGTGTGTGCCCGTGCAAAGGTTATACGATGGAGAGAAGAGAGATTGAGATCGCACACCTAGGACCCACCAGTAAGTGAGACAACGGTCATGCATATGTTGACGAGGCACTCCCTCTACTCTACTCAACGCAAGTACTGTATAAAATCAAGTTATGGGACAAAGCCAACAATCGTTCGTTTTTTCAGGCTATCGACTTACGCTTTGTAGTCCAGGTTGCCAGTTCGAATCTCGTCTTTCAGATTTGTTAGTTTTAGGTCCAAATTTGATTAATGACAAGTGGGACCCCCGTGTGTTGATCCGATATTTCAGTGTAGGATGGTTTTTTTGAACAAACACTTTGCACGGTTAGACAAGTAACAGCACGAGTTACACGTATTTTGCAAGTTTACGAACAAGAATGATAGTGGCATAGAATATCACATCCACCCTGCAGCTTAGATACTATGGTGATACGAGTTTTTACACCGTTGGAAGTGAGATCCTATGGCTTGGGAGTAGTCTTTGTGATTATGCACAATTTCCAAACTCTCCAAAGGTTTTTTTGCAAATAAAACATTCAGGCCTCGTGTGTGCCGCTGCATCTTCGATCCAACGGCTCCCCGGTGCTCATATTAGGTGCTCCCCGTAGCTTAATTACCCGCTACGGTGATATGAGCATCTAGGTCGTATGATTAGTGATCAGATGGCACATGCATAGTACTTGTACTTTCTGCGATTTCCCAAACTCTATCACCAGTATATTGCAAAAACATTCAAACCTCCTCATCGTGGGCGTTAGATCTCGGTGAACTCGTATCACCATAGAATCTATGATGCGGGAGCACCTCATACTCTCCCGTGTGAGAAAACATAAGGTGCTATCGCAGCTTGGATGCTACGGTGATACGAGCTTGGAGGTCGTTTGATCTGAGATCCAATGGCATCTGAGCGATCTTTGTGCTTGGAAGCGATGGCGAACTCTTTTGGGGCTTTTCTGCAAAAAACCATTCGAACCACCGAGGAGGTGTTGGGTCACTAATCCAACGCTTCCGAAGAGCTTGTATCACCAAAGAATCTAAGGTGTGGTAGCACATGATATTCTTACATACAGGAGAATATGATGTCCCCCTTCATCTTAGATGCTACGGTGATACGAGCTTTGAGGTCGTTGGATATGGGATCAAAGGGCATCTAAGTAGTTTTTGTACAAATTGTGTGCAATTCTCAAACACATCAAGGTTTCCTGCAAAAAAATTAAGACACATCATGTGAGCTGCTATATCTCAGATCTACAAGCTCCAAGCAACTCAGACGGCATATATCATCTAAGGTATGGGGCACATGATATTCTCCGGGGAGGAGGGGTGGGGCGTGCACAACCAATCGGTGGTTGGGAGGGTGGGGACAAATATAATCTAAACAACCCTAAACAGAGCTCCACAATTTTATCTAAGGTCGAGGGTTGACCCCGACAATCATAGCTCCGCCTAAACACAACATTTGCATGTCTTGTAGTACTAGACTTAATATTCCTGTTTCAGTTTCATGTTCATTTTAAATATTGAACTGAGGACCATGGATGTCTTACATTTTACTCCCTTCGTTCCTAAATATTAGTCTTTTTAAAGGCTTCAAATGGACTGGCACATACGGATGTATATAGACATAATTTAGAGTCTAGATTCACTCATTTTGCTCCGTATGTAGTCACTTGTTGAACTCTCTAAAAGACTAATATTTAGGAATAGAAGGAGTATTTTAGAATTCGTGTCATACATGCATGGGTTGGAAAAATAGATGCACTATACTTATTGGATTGTTGTTGTGTTCGTGCGTGTGTGTCTCTCTCTGTGTGTGTGTGTGTGTGTGGTCATATGCTTGATACATACAAAGTTTTCTCACCTCCATATTGTTCATCTTTTAAATTTGAATTTGCATTGGAAAACTTACTAGGGATACCATGAAATGTGAAATCCACGTTGAGATCACTATATCACAAACTCACTCTAATTCAACAACTCGTCATAAATCAATTACCACGTTGAGATTATTATTTGCAAGGAAAATACGGGTATTGTAATACACATAGATTCATTCGGCAATTTAAAAGGTTCCTTTCGTATTCTCGAATGGTAGGACCCAACGGCGTACCAGCCAGACCTTGGATCGTGTTGATCCTAAAAAAATGGGCTCGTGTCCTTCAGTGGCGTGCGTGGTACGCACATTAGGCAACCCCAACCAGTCGAGCCTAGCGTTTCAAGTCGAAATCTGGCGGCCAGATTTCTAGCCCTAGGAAATTCCCCTCATGTCCCCGGTCCATAATGACTACCGATGAACAATGGAGGGATGCTTTAGTAACTAGACAACGATACCTACTGTGCCGAGCACGGTTCAATTCCCTCGGTCGCCGCTCGTCAAGGTCACCCGTCAACTGCATTGCCTAGTACTACTACTAGTACACCAGGATGAGCACAGAATTGAGCCCGTTTGTTCGTGCCTAGTACTTGAGTTAATATATCAGGCATTGCACTGGTACGCAGGGATTATCCTTTTACTCCCTCCTTTCCGGTTTATAGGGCTTATCTCAAAATTTTAGTTTTCCCATTTTATAAGTCTCAATTTGATTGTTCCCCATCACATGTTCAGATTTCAAGGTGCAATAAATCATTACATGCAAGAATTAAGAGAAAATTGACAAATGCGTGTACTTTATGCACGCATGCATTGCAATTAATGCATTCGTAAACACAATTTTTGAGGAAAACAAGTGCATTAATTGAGTGGTTTTGCAAACTACAACAATTGTTCCACCACTCACCATCTACCTTGGTTGGTGAGATTTTTGAATTGAGCCCTATAAACCGGAAAGGAGATTTAACTAAGCAAAATGTTTGACCAAATCCATTCTTAGGAAATACAACAGGACAGATGTACACCTTGAAAATTTATTACATGATGTAGGTGATGATATTGTTTCGAATCCTGGATCTCAAATTTCAGAAAATCCAAAAGTGAGCATAAATTCTTGAAACTGAGCATGGTCACGTGATATGGCACAAATATTACTTCGTAAGTTTTTTCTTCAATTCGAGACAAGCTGCTTATGACAAGTTGCACAAATGAAGAGCCAAGGTATTTTGGAACAAAGACCTGTCACGTTAAGGCGAACGCTTTCACTATTGAAACCGTGGGCGTTTACGTGCCGCCATGAGTCCCCGCTTCTCATCGGCAGGTGCCGTCCCAGCAAGCGTGTGAGTCGGCGGAGGCGTCGAAAGCGAACCGCGCTTGGCCGTTGTCGAGGCGTCTGAGCAGATCGCTATGCAGACTCACCGGGAGGCGAGCCCTTTGACCAGGCTCCGCCGCCCACCATCGTCCCAACTGCTGCCACTTTTAATGTCGCCGGCGCCGCAGTTTAAAATCAACCCCGCACTACCCGGTATCGCTACAATCCTCTATCTTCCTCTCCGATTCTCCTGTCGTCTACCTCCAACTAGCCTGACATAAACGTACACCATGCCGCATCACGATGGTCTGCCCGTAGTGTTCCAGTTTCATGAAGAAGACACCCAGCCGGAGTCTCAAGAACATAAGGCGCTTTGGGACGAGATTGAACTGGCCTTGCGGGAAGACGCTGCGCCTGTCCCCGCTCCCGTTCCGGCTCCCGTCGCCCCTACTGCGCCAGCGCCCATCCCCATGGCATTGATGGGCTGGGAGCCGCACATTGTCGCCGAGCTTGATGCCAGGGGGTTCCGCGAGGTCCCCGCCGACTTTCGCAGCGCACTGCCAACAAGATGCGCTGCAAGACTGCAGCCGACGCTGACGCCCGTCTTGGTGCCGTGCACTGCCAACATCTTCTGCGCATGCACCGACGATATGCCGGTGCGGGTGCCCGTGCACACGAATGTCTCCGCCGCGCCGTTGACAGCGCCTATCCCCGCGCGGGTGCCAGTGCCCCCCTCAGCGGCATGGATGGCCGCCGTCGACCGCTTCCTTGCACCAACGCCAGAAGCCTCCTCCCGCCAGTTGACTCACTCCGAAGTCCAGAACATTTTGGCCATCCTTGAAGCTAGGCCAATGTCCAGGAGTACGCTAACAACGGCGCAAGACACCGCCGTCGCCGTCGGTCAGTGGCCCGACGACACACAGAGCACGGCAGAGGAGCCGCTTCCCACCGCGAGACGCCCCCGCCACCGCCACGTAATCTAAATTTGCCATGAAAAACGTTCGGATTGCCATGCCTAAAATCCGAACGTTTATCATTTCTGTTTATTTTATATCGATCGTCGTATAATTTAAAGTTGGAGTCAGGCTGAACGAAATGTATGGTTTGATCGATTGAATGTTCTGCTAGAGCCGTATCAAATTAAATATAAAACGTCATCAAGCCACATGTATTCCTTGTCATCCAACGCCCTAGACTGCTTCAATGTCGAGCGCTCAACACGTTTAGCGTGCAGTTAATTTCATGCGAAAAATAGTGCTAATCACATGACAACACGCAAATAATATCCTAGTAGTTATATCCGCATGCACTCAATATACTTCCAAATTAACGTGCATTGCACGTGCACACTGACTAGTGCTGCTAGTACGTGAAACTGGTGCCGTGACTTGTGAACGCATCCAGATATGGTCAACGGCAACATCGCCGCGTAGTTCTTCTGTTTGCCGTCGTCTAAGCGCAGAAGGGAGGAGAGAGAGAGCACACATGGAACCCACCAGTAAGTGAAGGCGAATAGTACTAAAAATAATATTACATGTTATCCATTAATTAGGCTGTGGTAATATAAAAACATCATGTGAACAAAGGGGGTACAACAAACATTGCTATTCTACGTATGTTGCCTATTGACGTGCGGCTTGAAGGCCCAGTCGCATGTTCGATCCTCGTCCTTTATTGTTTAATTTGTATATGGGTCCAAATTTGTTTCATGACATGTGGGCCCCTCGGTGTGTAGTTTGTAGCACTTTAATTTGTGGGTCGAAATTTGTTCCATTCCAAGTGGACTATCGGTGTGTAGTTTTGTAGCTTATTTATAATAATTAAAGAGAACAACATAGTTTTTTCAATAATACCATGGTGCGACGTTGAAGGCGAGAAAGGACGTGCGAGAGAGCGATGACCGAGCCAGAGGGAAATCAACTAGGGGTGTTGCGTGGGTTGCAACGGTGTTTGGAATAGTTGTGGGCCGAATGCTACGAAAATATAATCTAAACCGACCGGAATAAATGCCTACACAAACTAATCCAAGGTTGGAGTGCCCCTCGCAATGTAAATAGCTCCGGCTTTGCGAGGGATGGAGAGGTTGTAGCTTCAACACGTGGAAGATACGGTGTGAGAAAGCAAGGTCAATCGAGATACATAGATAGAGAGACAAAGTGAGTGTGGTCCGACATTCATTGAACAAATATATATGCTCCGGAGAGATATTGTCCGATTGAGCTTTTGGTAAGGGTGAGGGCTGTAAGATAGAGCTTGAGAGATGATCCAGTCACAGACGTGTAGATATATTTTGTGCGTGGGAGGAAGCAAGGTCAACCGATCACATAGGGGTCGTGCGATCGAAAGAGTGAGACGGGTTGGAGAAAGTGACCTAGATAGACGATGTGTGTGAGGGAGTATACAATGTGAATAGGTGAGAGAGAGAGAGAGAGAGATTGAGTGAGCATGGCCCACCATGAGGTCGAAAGAGTGGCGGCGGCTTAGATGGACTGACCTAGATAGACAATCTGCGTGAGAGAGTATAGAGTGTGTCGACCGAAGCCCGAACAGGGAGATATATCATTTGTTTGTGAAAGAAAACGAGGTTAAACGAGACTCAGATAAAGAGAGCGAGATTGAGCAAGTGTGGCCCGCCGAAGAAAGAGTGAGACAGTATCGAGGAAGTGACCTAGATACAACGTGCGTGCGTACGCACGAGAGGTTAGGGGGGCTAGATAGGCAATGCATGTATTTAGCGCGAGAGGGTGAGAGGGAGAGGGGGGAGAGAGAGCTCGACATGGGGTGCAATGGCGGGTGTGTGAGGTAAATACATTTGGTAACAGGAGTGGAAAAAGGGGTTGTGTAGTTGAGAGACTTAGAGATCGAAACATGGAGAGAAAGAATGAACGTGTGTTGGAAACCGATAGCTTGCTAAGGTGGTTAGGAGAGGAAGATTGACCGATACAGGAACTATGAAGCGTTTGTGCGGGGGGGGGTGGGGGGCTAAAAACAACATTTGAATGTACATAGTACGAGACTTAATATCGATGTTTCAATTTGGTGTACATTGTAAGATTTGAACCGAGGACCAGGCATACGGGTAATTATTTCGAATTCGTGCCATACTAAGTTTCGAAAAGTTGACATTGACTCAATTTGTTGTGCTATTTTGTAGGTCATACGTTTGAATCCGTCCAAAAGTTTTCTCACTACCATGGTGTTCATCATATACATATGAATTTGTATTAAAAAAGTAGCATGGATACAGTGAAATGCGAAATCCACGTTAGAAATGGAGATCGTATGTGACACACACTCTAATTCAAATAACTAACTACGTGACACACACTCTAATACAAATAACTAATTATTTGACACTCTAATCCACGTTAGCGTGGGTACCGTTTCAATTTTTTTCAAATAACTCCTCATTAATTAATTTATAGTACTCCCTCTGTTCACTTTTATAAGACCTTGAAGACATTTCAGACAATGTGCAAAACAGTTCATTTTAAGTTGTTTGAAACGGCTTACAAAAGTGAACGGATGGAGTATCTCGTTTCGAATGACTAATTATTGCAAGGAAAACACGGGCATGGTAATACATACATATTCATTTGCAAATGAAAGAAGATTCATTTGCATTCTCAAATGTAGGCACACCAGCGAGACCGAGAGGTCGTGTCGGGTTGACGCCTGCCGGTGCCTTAAAACAATCGCCCTTGGGTGATCGACATGTGGGCCAGCCACTGTTGGGCCCACATGTCATGGACACAAAGGCAGGTGCCTTAAGGCACCGAAGCATAGTCCTATCGGGGTGGTCGCGTGTGTCGGACGGACACGTAGTACCCAGCCACCCACCCCCTCCCCCCCAAAAAAGGACGATGACAATATAAGTTCGTGCTTGCACGTTTCGGATTGAAATATTTGGCGGCCCCAATTCCAGCCCTGCAAAATCTCTCTTCTCCATCGTCCCCTTCCGCGCCCAGATTGCTCAAATCCCCAATTCGCCGCCATCCCTCGAATCGCCCCTCGTCTCGTCTCTTTCCCCACCATTCCCCACCTCTGTGCCGGACGACAACGACAAAGACGACGGTAGCGCTTCACCATCACACCGGAGCTACCTCATCTACACCCTCATCCACCGCACTGGGTGGTCCACCGACAACGTTGGCCGCCGCAACCGATGGGCCTCACAAACACCGATTTCCACCGCATCAGGTGCGCTTCACCGACACCGTCTCCCAGCTCACCGGGGCTACTTCACCGAGCACATCGTCACACCTCCGCCCCCCGAGGCCGTTGGGGCTTCACCAACGGTCTCGTCCACCGCATCGTAGTGCTCCGCTGCCACTCAAGATATGCATCCATGTGCGGCCAGCCAACGCCAGCGCATCACCCTCAACGGCTCTGAAGTGACCCGCACTCTAGCTAGGCGAGCATGCACAAACGCTGGCCCGTACTAGGTATCCACACATCACTCCCTTGTGCACTGTTCCGACGATGTTTGGATATCCTTTCACTGTTCTCTTAGCTTACACGCCTATGCAACTCTGACTTTAACTCTTATTTCTTCTGGACATATCATCTGAAACAAGCAAATACATTTTTTAGCGAAGCATGACGGCGCTACGGGATTTGGTACACATCCTACACACCCGTATAACCTTGTAAGTATCTGTCCTCCGGTACAACATCAAGGTCGATTCCTCTTATTTGATCAACCATTCGCCGTGTAAAAAATGCAGAGGGGGATGCAAGGAGCACAAGGCCTGCACATCCAAGCAAGTGGTAACATGTACTTGTACATGGAACATCCCAAGCGCAAGCAGAGCTGCAGTGAGCCTGTACAATGAGCTAGCGTAAGTCCCTCTATTTCATTTAATTCGTACTAGCATTCGTGTATGATTTGTGTGCAGTGGCTGATCCACGAATTCAAGTTACCAGGGGCGAACATTGAACTTAAAAAATACAAAGGCACTTGCACTCCGGAAATCAACATAACTTGAGAAATGTGAAGCTACATGCACTTTGAAAACCAGCTAATGACCCAAAGTAGTTCAGATTATAAACACTAAATGATGCAAGCACCAAAAAATACAAAATACAACATGGTGTACAAGGACTACAAACATAGTCTCATACCGCTTGAATTATTAGTTCTCGGCTGAAAATATCGAAGTGTAATTGCACGATAACCAAGGTCATAAACGCATATCAATATATCTATCCTGCTGTGGGGACCCGACTCATAAGTCGAGATCATCGAATGCTGCGTGTCAAAGGATCCCGAGATCAATGCTCACTTGAACACACGAAGCTGAATAACAAGAGTCTTACATCCATACATACCATTTTACACAAGTAGGACCATTATGGTCAAGTCTTGAGTGTATCATCGCAATGAAATCTTCAACAACAACTTGGACCCATGCCATCCGCCTTAACCCTACGGGCATTACGGGGCAACGTCCTAGTTCGCATGTTAGTCTCCAAAGAACTCTTCTTTGAACTCCGGTTCTTCCATGCACAGTCAATTAAATAACGTTGGCAAGCCAATGAGTACTTTGAATGTACTATAAGCAACCCATGTTTTGGTTCAAGGTACAACAATGCATGCTGTTGGTAAATTTTTGCGGAAAGCTAGTTTTGAGTGCAATGACATGTTCAACAACTTGCAAGACATGCATCAAGAGAATTCAAGTAACCATGAGGAGAGGTTACATATATCAACATAAATAGAGTGGGCACCAACCCAACTCAATTATGTCAAGTTCTTTGACTTGACCCAAGTAGTTTTATCAACACACACACACACACACGGTTGAAAACTCTGGACGTAGTTTAAGCAGCACCGCCCAACTGTCCTTGACCGTGGACACGGCTATTCGAATAGTTTTACACTCTGCAGAGGTTGCACACTGTACCCACAAGATCCGGGGAACTTCCGTGTCATCCACGACCCGCGGTACCTCAAGTACCCGGGGTAAGCACCCGATCACTACCTTTCCCTAGACGACACTAACATGGAGTCCACTCGATTGGTAGTAACCCCCGTGCCTAACATTTCGCATCATAAAGTTGTGGAGCCTCGCTCCCATATTCATCATATACCACAAGCACGGGTACCAATGGTGTGTTGGTGCCTGTGAAAACAGTCATGGCCGCCCTACAGCACGACCCGTCCCGAGAGAGAGCACCAACTCTCCCCGTCACTAATGTAATGCGGGCTCCAAGCTAGTATCGGCCTAGGTAATCAATAATGCCCTTTCCCATATAAGGGTAGAGTGGTTGCGCATGTAAGGTTGGGACAGTCGACAAATCTTAAATCTAATCCGTTTTCGAAAACAACACACACAATTGCCTCGGTACACCACTTCATCATCAAGTGGTTACCCATTTCATCATCTCCCTCGGGCATAAGTGGCACCCGACGGGGTTTTCGAAAAAGTCTTTTGAAAATACTTTGCCTCCTTCACCATGCATATACCCGTCCCTTTTTGCGTAGCACTACCTTAGCATCCTATCTACTCCCACCGGCATAACCCTCATAGGAAGGTAGGGTCATGCACAATGCAAGTATCAACGAGGAAGTATGGTGCCAACCATCGAAGTGGTTATCATCTCATCATGATTCTGTAGCAACAACGATATGGTGCTATATGACCTGCATAAAAAGGGTTTCATAGACATGGTCAAAGGGCTGCTTGCCTGGTTCCTCAGAGTCTTCAAGTCTTCAAATATCTCTGGTCCAACTCCGAGCATTTCGTCTACTTCGTCAACTATCGTCGAAAGCAACCATAATTAGCAACACAACAAGGCAGGAAAAAAAAGTGCTCTAAAAATATGAGTTGGACTTTTCTGGGATACCTCTGGTCATATGAGGGATGACCAAAGTGGTTTCATTAGGACTTGATCAATGGACATCTCTGAACATTTCAATATGATGGAATCAAGGGATTAATGGGTTTGCAAGAAGTGTACAGAAATATATTTTTGAAAAATGAGCAAAGGCACCCATTTAACAAAGGATGATTTTAGAAGCATCTAGGAATTGGTTTCACTAGATTTGGAGTTCAAATGAATTTCCTATGAATTTGCAAAGTTGATAAATATGAAGAAATGGCTCAACAATTTATGTGGTACAGAAAGTATTAATAAAAATGTTCATAAACTAAGTTATGAACTTAGGAATACCTAGGAATTTGAATCATGGAATTTGGATCAATTTTGAGCCTTCTGTGATTTTCTAAAGTTTATGACAGAAATGGAAAAATGGGATTTGATAAATGTTTATGAAGAGAAGGTTTCTGGAAAAATGTGCAAATAGCACCATGTGAAAGGTCATGATTTATGGAGTCATAAGAAATTTGAATCATCAAATTTGGACATTATTTGAGTTGTTTAGAGATTTTTGAAGTTAACTGAAAAAAAGAAAAAGGGAAAAGGTTTAGGGTTTACCCAAAGCGTGCACAGGGCGCAGGATAGAAGTGGGCGGCCACTGCTCACTCGGCCATTGCGAGGAGGGTGACGTCGAGGCGCCCACGGAGTCACGCCACGCAGAAGCGGCTTTACACCCGTCCGTCTCCACTTAAACAGGCGGGGCCGCTTCTTGGTCGGCCGACCATGGGGTCCCACACCAACTCTCTCTCTCTCCGCCTCCTCCTTCTTCCCCGATGGGCGAGAGGCATGGGGCGGACGGCAGCACGCCGGCGATGATTCCGCCGCTCTGCTGCGCCGGGGCAGCCGGTGGTGCAGGCGGATGCCCGCCCCACGCCGCGCCCGAGGTGGTTCTTGTTGGACGCGAGGAGCGCCAGACTTGGGCGAGCATCGGCCATGGCGGAGACCGGCGACGCGAGGATGGGCACGGCGAGCGAGCATGGGGAGGAGGTCCTAGCGTCGGGAGAGGCTTCTTGGGGTCGTGGGAGTCCTCGGGATGGGTCAGTGGGAGCGGGAAAGCAACGATGGCTCGGCTACGCCCGTGAGCACAGCGGCGGCACTCCGGTCATGGAGGTGGGAAGAGGGCGCGAGAGGGAGAGGGAGGTTGTCAGGGAGGTGTAAGCAAGAGAGGGGAGCGGGGAGAGGCCATAGAAGAGGTCAGGAGGGGTTTATATGGGCACGGCCGTGGTGCATCGTGGGCAGCGCCCATGGGCCTTCGGGTGAGCTCATAGAGGGAGAGAGAGAGATTCTGGAGGGGGCGGCAGCGTGCCAGGTCCCGACGCCGAGGCGTCTCGTCGGGCGCTAGGAAGGCCCGAGGTGGCCGGAGGTGCTTGGCGGGCGGCAGCTGAGGAGCAAGATCCTTGTGGCCTCAGCGCCCAAATGGGATGCCATGGCATTTTATATGCCTTGTGGGCGTGGCCACTATTGTCTGGTAGTCCTAGGAGGGAGTAAAGAAGAGGAGATGGACATAGGATGCCCTGGTAGCCACTGGAGTGAGTAGGGAGGTGAGAAAGGAGAGAAATGGGCTTGTCCAGAGAGAGGAGGAGAGGGTTTCACCCACCAATGATTGAGCCATGGATTTGCCATTGCTCTTTGGAGGTGCAAGGGGACTCGAGGGCTGTGGTAAAAGTTGAGGTCATGGAGAAGAGTGGAAGTGGTAAAATGATGATTTTGGAAAAATGGCAGAAGGTGTTTGTTGTTGGTTTGGGCAAGAAAATTAATTCCAATTGCCATGGGAATTAACAGGATGGAATGGCACATGGAAGTAGGGTGTTCCACCAAGTTTGAGCTCATTTGGGCAAAGTAGCCAATGCAACTTTGGTAAACCCAAGAAATCGTGAAATGGCTTTGCCAAGATTTAGTCATGCAAATCTATTCTCCTTGATGCACCACTTGGTGTAGTATCATCATTTGAGGATTTGACCATGTCCACAAAAATTCAGATCAAAAGGACACACTTGACAATGTAGAGTTGTCCAAATTTGGTTCTGGACAGGAAGGGTTTTCGGGCACTTTGATCAAGTTAACTTGTTCTCCAACTTGTACCATTTGGTCTAGATGAATTATTAGACCATTTGAGCATGTTCACAAGATTTGAGAGCATTTGGACATGTTTGGCAATGTAAAGTTGCTCACACTCCAAAATGGACAGAAATGGTTTTGAGGGGATTGGATGATGTTATATTGGTCTCCAAGTCATGAGACTTGGCAAGATCATCTAATATGTCATATGTGACATGCTAGAATTTTCTTGGAATTTTTGGAGAATATTTACTTTGTAAATATTTCAAAAGCTTGAAATATCCAAAAAGGGTTTTTGAGGTATTTGACCAATATTTTGAACATGACCATGTGTTGAAACTCTTATATATGGACAATATATGTCCACTGAGTTTCCTGATTTTTGTCAAATATTTTAAAACAATAAAATAATTTTTCCTATTAAAGACCATTTCGCCTTAAGAAAAACTTTTAAATAAAATAGTAAAATAACTTTTAAAATTATACTTTTGTGGTTTCTTGGTATCCTATATCTAATAGGAGTCAAATATATTTTTAGAAAGATTTTTACTGCCCTTAATTAAGTACTTGCAGTGCAAACCGCAATTCAGGGGTTTTTGAAAAACTAATTTTTGAAAATACTATTTGGCCAAATTATTTTTGTAAGAAAATATTATATTGCTCTATACACATGGCATGATCATTGGGAAAAGGTTTTGGATCAAGGAGATGAAGTATAGGAGTTGGAGGATTTATTTGATTTTTAGAGCACTTGCAAACAGGAGACAAAAATCAAATCAAGCAAAGTCCAAAACACTCAAAAGTTTTTGTCAAACCACATTTTATCATGATTTATCATCTTAAGTGTTGTGCCATGAAAATCAGGGTGTGACACCTGCACAAGTATGCCAATAGTTTCAAACAACAGATTAGAAAAGTATTTATGCTATGTTGTCATGATACGGGGACTTTCTGGTAGATGGCCTCGACGTTTCCTCAAGCTATGAAAATGCACTATAATTTGCTTGTCATCAATGCCTGCAAATCTCTGTCTCTCTCAACATAGTAGATCATCATTAGACACTAAATCCTTCAATGAGCTTGCAAAATGCTTGCATTAGATCCCTCATTAGACACTATATGTTCATCACCAGGAGCATGTAAAATGTTTGCATCAAATCCTTCATTAGCAGTCCGTTCATTAGACACTTCAGGCTCAAGAACAACATGAGCTTGTATGTTTGCACCAGAAACTTGATTAGATACATCAGATTCAGTCAGTTCAGTATTGATTGGGGGAGTTATAAAATAAGAAGAAATTGGTTTCATTTTCTCATAGATTCCCTACATATAAGCAGTTTTACAACACCGTCAGGTTTAACAATTTGCCAGAAATTGAAGAGTTGACTTAGATATAATCAGGGATGTGATGTACCTTCTTGTTGGGCATGCTACTCTTGCAAGCTGCGACTGTCCGTTTGTGCAAGCTCGATGCCATGCCCGTGCTGCCGCCGCTGCCTCCCACGCAGGCTACACCCAGGGTTGGATCTTCATCTTCTTGTCCTTCCATTCGCTTGAAGCCCGGCGACCGCCCTCCAACGAGGGTGCGAGGAAGTGCTGTGTCAGTCTATCCAGCGGCGGCTAGGTTAGGAGCGAACCAGACTAGAGGCTAGAGCGAATGAATTGGGATTTTTCCTGTTGTCGATCGATATGGGAGGCGCTCGTATGGGCCGCGAGCCTGCTATAGGGCCTGTCTTGCAATTATGTTATTGGCCCATCCAAATTGAAACATTTTTCTTCATTTTTTACATTGCCTGCTCGTGCTTTGGGACGAACAAAACTAGCATGGGCCAACCTGGACGACTCAAACTAGGTGCACACTTTCCAGCCACCTGAGGCGGCCGCCCATACCAGCCCCTATGGTGGCGTCGCCCCTTTTTGCATGTATGATTCGATAGTGAAAAATATTCCAGTGGCGCTTTTGATTTACCCACAGAATGGTTGAATTGCTTGTTTCTATGAACTGAGTTCGCCAATAATGTGAAGGATGCCAGTCTTTTCATCCTATTGTAGATTGCTTAGATCTCGATCTGCCAAAAGTAATCGCATTAAATATATAGTAAAATCCAGTGTGATGTGTTTGGCTACAACTAGTCTGACTACACGTCCTCATATAACATATCAAGGACGCACCATCTTACCAGATTAACCATTCGACTTACCCATGCAGTGTGGAAAGAAAGAAGTATTGGGACTGCGTATCCAAGCAATTGATGCCATGGACTCCTTTGTACAACCTTGTAAGCGAAAAAGAAGTTGCAGTGTGCCTGTACAAAGAACTAGCATAAGTTCGATTACTGCTTCTCGAATTTTAGTTAGCCACTTATTGCAAAATTGTTCAATTCGTTGCTTGGCTTAATTTAGTTTACTATCGATTACATAATGGCACAGACTGTTAATCATATTGTAGATCATGCATATCTATGTGTTTGATACTTCTTGTTAAGATTTACTGTTTGCCTTAACTTAAATATCTACTTGTTTGTTTAACTTCTTTCTTCTGCAACATCAAAGTTACAATGATGTTAATAACTCTTGTACTTTTCAATCCAATTGAAACTCTTTAATTCCTTGTTTGTTTAAGCGGTTTCTTTGTTATAACTCCTAGTTGAGATGTTTTGCTAACTTCAACTTTTCTGAATCCAATCGAACTTTAATGGCAAAACAGTTAGCCCAAGATCAAAGAGCGAGGTCCCCATGGACGTTGCATCATCCCACAAAGAAGGGCACCGCCCAATCGTGCATTATGAATTGCCAACTGCCGATGCTCTAGAGGCTAAACTAGTGGTAGAAAGAGATTACATACGCACTTAGAGATGAAGTTGACATGTTGAGGAAGCAATCAGCACAATCACAAGCAGTACTCAAGACAACCATTAAATATTTGGTGGATTTCAAAACGAAGCAAGCTGAGACTGACCAGATTGTTAAGGTCCTGAAGGAAAAAAAGGTAATTAAATTCCTTCTTGGTAAATCATAGGTGAAATGTTCTTTCCACAGTTGAATAACCTTTGTGTTGTCTGTTCATGTAATCAATCAAACCATTTGTTTGAGAGATCATGTAATAATTATTTTTTTTGCTTTTTGGTTTGTAATTTTATTTGAGCACAAGTCTGTATTAATTGATAAGACTCGGAGACATTTCATTTGGATTGCTTGTGCTGACCTACAAATATGTTAATCGGGCTGAATGTGCATTCAGCAATAGTAGTAGTATAGATGGACCATAAGTGGCATGCATCGGAAAGGGCCAAGATGTTTGGCTAAAAAGGATCTTGTTGTAGCCAAAAGAAAGTACAATGACTTTGGCTTATGTATGTTAGTTGATATTATTGATCCATATACTCTATAAGTGTTTATATGTCTGTTAGTTTTGTACATTCTCGGTTGATTGACTTGGTATTTGAATCTTGATACATCGCTTGTGTACATATCTAAATGGGAGTACACATTATGCTGTGTGTGACATTTGAGTTGGACATGAAGTGTTCAAAATATTCGAATTCACCTTAAACTAGATTCTAGTTTCTAAATTTGAGTATCTACATTTGTAAACCATATTCATATATGACAGTGGAATACATCTTTGTCGTCCTTTTGAATATATATAAAAACACATAGAATGATTTATAAAGATTCATATAGGAATACAAAGTGGATTCGAATTTAGTTGCCAGGGTAAGCGTGGATGTGGGCCATCGCACCCCTGAAAAAAAATCAGATGTAGTCGACTGGGCCAAAACATTCGACTCTAACGGGCCAGGTTTTTAGCGGGCCACAATTGGGCCGGCCTGCGTCTTTCTTGGGCCCGAATGATTGGGGCCTCCACACATTGCGCCAGGCCCAAACTTATTCCGGCCTATATTTTAGTTGGGCCTTTTGTCGACCCAGCGCTTAGTTTGGCCCAGGTAGCATTGGGCCATTAACATGCTGAATATTGTACTGGCCTGTTACGGCCGAGATGAAACCACGGGCCTTTAGCAGGCCAAAATGCATGTTGGGCCTCAATTTTCACTAGTCGTCGACGGGCCTTCAGCAGGCCGAAATGTAGACCGGGCCGTTATGGGCCCAGTTAGCTCACGGGTCATTACCAGGCCGAAACATATCTCGGGCCTTAGTTGGCCCACTGATATCATGGGCCTTTAAGAGGCCAAAAGCTTAGTACAGGCATCAACGGGCCAAATTACGCGACAGGCCTTTAACAGGCCCAAAGTCATGTTGGGCTTAACTATTGCCACCTTTAGCACGGGCCGTTAGTCGGCCCGATCTCCCGTCGGACCATATATGGCCCATGGGCAGCACGGGCCATTCCTAGGCCGAAAGTCACACCGGGTTGAAATGGGCCCATGTGTACACCAGGCCTCTAACATGCCAAAAGTCACTGGGCCGTAGATGGGCCCGAATATTCGACGAACAATTAACAGTCCAGATCTGGCTTTGGGCCGCAAATGGGCCCAAATATTGGGCGAACAATTAACGGGCCAGAACTGGCTTCGGGCCATAAATGGGCCCAAATATTGGGCGAACAATTAATGGGCCAGATCTGGTTTCCTGCCGTAAATGGGCCTTTATTAAGCAGGATGTTATTGGGCTGGCCCACTAGTACCTGATTAACTTCTACGGGCCTTTGACTGGGCCGGCCTTTTTAACCTATATGGGCCTGTGTTGGGCCCAGCCACGTGTCGACGTACCATTGGCATGTCTCCTCCAATGGATGGGCGACATCTGGCCCACTGACGAGCTGACAAGTGTTCCCTTCGGCCAATTAGAATTTTACACGTGGAAATTTCCCATTGGTCGGGGCTGTTAACGGGTTATCAGATCCAAAATCCGACCCGATAGCTTAACGGAGTTCTGTTACGGTGGATGCCACATGTCGGTCACCGCTGACGAAAGCACTTCTGTGACGCGCGATTTATCTTCATGGAAGTGGACACTTCCATGATGATAATTTTGGTAATGTCATGGAACACTTCTCACGACAAAGACGGTATGACTATCTTGATTCATCATAAATTTGTCATGGATGTACATGCATGACAAAAACGCGACCTACTGTGACAAACACGTATCATCACGGAAGTGTATTTTTTTTGTAGTGTAGCTCGGAGGCGAGGACGTACTCGGTAATCATGTAGTGGGGACACGAAGGTCGCAGCCACATTATTATCAAGTGGACAGAAAAAGATCCGTACTCGTCCAAGAAATAGGACAGCGAGGAAAAAACTGAGTCGGCTGACATTTCCCTTTTTATGATGACTGAGACCATTAAGGGTTGCCAACACGACAAGATAAAATGGACGATCCGGGATAGAAGCATGTCTATCACCGAAATGATAGGGGAGGCTGAAAGAAGGATATCGACGCGATGCCTGAGCACCATTTTTGCAAACAGTGTCGGGATCACTTGGCATCACTCAGCTGGGACAGAAATGACAACAAACACCAAAGAACGAGCAAGAAAAGAAAACTGGAGAAATGCAAGGCCTGAGCTATAGTGGATCTGAACCGATGCCAGCTACACTCACCAGATAAACCATTAGCACAAATACTAAGGCTATATCCATGCTATGCAACAAACATATGCAGCAACCAAATGCAATCAACAAGCCAGACTTTATACTACCAATTTCAACCGGTTTCTACCGCTCACGCTGACTAGGGCATCCTACACTGAGACCTGCTCTGAGACCAAGCCTGTAGCATGACGGCTCAGAGAAACCGGAACGCCCCGTATTCCAACCCAGAGATCGAGGAGAATTCTTCTGGAATATAGAACTGCTTGACATAGAACAAATCAGTTCTTATTACAAAGGATAATAATACAAGTATCTAATGTTACAGAGGATCACATCAACACGACGACACTATGCATGTGATACTACACTTGCTCTATGCTAGCAGCAAAACAACTCGTAGCAGCAGAAATCTTCTAGCAGTGGAATAACGACGAAGGTGGTGAACTCCACTCCGCAGGGACTCTACCTGGGACACGATCTAGCTCGCTCGAATAGAAACCACGACAAGCAATCAATCAATCACCGCATCACCTGCAATCTGGCATGACATGCCAGGTTAATACATTGAATGTACTTGCAAGCTCACAACAACCAAAAGCATAAAGGCAAGACAACAACATAGCATTAGCAGATTAATTAAGTTAGCAGCTACCATGATATGAAAGCAACTACTAAGCATGATATGAACTACTATAAAACAGATAAACCACCATCTCAGATCTCAATAACCATCTCACGCTTGGTTAACCGGCCAAGCAATATACCATCTCAATCACCTCGTGATCTATACCTCCATGTGATCACTGCGTGACCACATCACCAATTGAATGATTATCCTCAAGATCATCCCAACATCATCATCATCATCCTGCCAAACTGTCATAGCTCATCATATCAGTCCTATAAAAGTCATTCCGTCACGTGAGTGTTGATCGAATGGTGTGAACTAGTACGAACTTGTGCCCATGACCGAGGACACGGAAATCGATAGATTAAACACACACACACACTCTGTAGAGGTTAGCACACTGTACCCACACCATGGAACCCATGGCCTCGCACTCCCATTCGGGTGGACAAATGGCGTTCCGACAAAACCGACCTACTATCATGAAACTCTCTCGGCCACTCCAATCAACACCCCCTTTGGGTTCAGTCCTGGGTGGCCCCATGTCTACCAAAGGCTTCAATGGCCACCGTTGTGGGAAAACAAAAATTGTACCAAACGGGGACAAGTCGGCTACAACAACTACAGGCACACAAGGTTATGTCTGCTGACCTGATCAGGGTAACGCACGCCCATAACCTTCCTTAGTGGGAGGCACCGGCGAGAGGCACGGCAATAGACCACATTAGGGCCTTCCCACAAAGGCAAATGTGGTTGGGGAAAGCCCAATTCGGTGGCACCTGACCAACTTAATGATGGAATTTATCCCCAAAGCATATCTACGATAATTGATACTCCGATATCATCTATCAACCTGTAATCCAAGTCATAGAAATATCCACCAAATAATCCAAAGCATGACCTAGCCATAACATAACACTCCAAGGGCACCATGACACTACTATCATGATGAATCCAAGAACGATAATGCTACTATCCCAATCGCAAGACCTAGCCATAACATAACACTCCAAGGGCACCATGACACTACTATCATGATGAATCCAAGAACGATAATGCTACTATCCCAATCGCAAGACCTAGCTATCCAGCTAAGATCCACATGCACGCATCATCTCCGAAGATAATACTACAAAGCAACATACCAACTACCATCCCAAAAATAATCATACTAGCCACTAATAATCCAAAGGCAACATGACATCCACATAAGATGCAAAATATTAGCACTAGAACTCCAAGCAACATCATGGCAATAACAAGTTCAAAACAACTCCAAGAAAATGCCATGACCAAAACACAAGTAGCTAAAACAATATTTTAAATGAGTTCAAATAATTTAAACCATACGGTGATGCAAATGGAGGGTGTGACTTGCCTGGAGTGGAAGAAATCACCGGGAGAAAGTGCGAGAAGCTCGCGGAATGAATCACCGAAAATCTTTCTCTCTTGGAGGGGATGAATAAGGGCAAGGGCATAATGGTCACTTTTAGAAGTCAAACCATGGTGATAGTGTGATAACAGAACGGGCTTGACGAGATGAAGAAGTGGGCTTTAGAATCACCTCATTTGGAGCTACGGGTGAGAGGTTGTGATAGTTTTTTTGCTAGGGACCCATCTGTAGTGAAAATATTTTCAAATAGGGCCTGGACAGAAAATTTGAAAGCGCATTAGAATGAAACGCGTTTTCCAGAATTGAAAGCGCATTTTAGGCTAAAGTAGAAGAGGAACACGCTTTCGATAAGCGAAGACGTAATCCAGTGGATTATGCCTCCACTATCCAGCATGGCAAAGGCGGGGTCAGCTTGCCGAGCCACTGACGCGTGGGGCCGCGGGGCCCACTAGCCAGCTGGCGGGGCGGCTTCGTTTTCCTCGCTCACGCCCGCACCTGGCCAAGGCAGAGCCGATGCCCGACAGCGACTGCGGCCAGCTCCGGCCATCTCCCGCGCCGTGCCACATACCTGAGTGATCGGCGGGATGAGCCGGACCTCCCTGGACCCTTGGTTTTCGGCGGAGGGGTCAGGGTTGAGAAGGGCTCCCGCGACGGCGGACGGCGGTGTTGGGTGTTGATGGAATTCATGGATAGGGGCCACCGGAGGATAGGGAAATATGATGGGGAGGTTCGTCGGTGACTTGGTGGAGCTCTGGTGAGGTCAGGAGGGAGGGGTAGGGCTCGGTTGTCACGAATTTCAGAGGCAGCCACCAACGACCGAGGCGGCCATTGGCGGGCTCAGGAGCTCTTCGAGCTTGCTTGAGTGGACGAGGGTGCTTGAGGGAGTCCTGGATTAAGGTGTCCTCTGACAGCCGGACTAGATACTTTGGTCGGACTGTTGGACTATGAAGATACAAGATTGAAGACTTCGTCCCATGTCCGGATGGGACTCTCCTTTGTGTGGAAGGCAAGCTTGGCAATTCGGATATTTAGATTTCCTTCTCTGTAACCGACTCTATGTAACCCTGTCTATATAAACTGGAGGGTTTAGTCCGTAGGACAACAACAATCATAATCATACGCTAGCTTCTACGGTTTAACCTCTATGATCTCGTGGTAGATCAACTCTTGTAATACTCATATCATCAAGATCAATCAAGCAGGAAGTAGGGTATTACCTCAATCGAGAGGGCCCGAAGCTGGGTAAAACATCATGTCCCCTGCCTCCTGTTACCATTAGCCTTAGACGCACAGTTCGTGACCCCTTACCCGAGATCCGCCGGTTTTGACACCGACATTGGTGCTTTCATTGAGAGTTCCACTGTGTCGTCGCGGTAAGGCTTGATGGCTCCTTCAATCATCTTCAAAGATGCGGTCCATGGGGAGGTTTTCCTTCCCGGGCAGATCTTCGTATTCGGCGGCTTCGTGCTACGGGCCAACTCGCTTGGCCGCTTGGAGCAGATCGATAGCTACGCCCCTGGCCACCAGGTCAGGTTTGGAAGCTTGAAATATACCGCCGATATTCGCGGAGACCTGATCTTCGACGGATTCGAGCCCATGTCAGGTGCGCCGAACAGTCACGATGAGCATGACTTAGATCTGCCATCAGACAGTGTCCGGGAGATCGTACCTACGGCGGCCCCGGGAATCAGACCGGAGCATATCGCATCCTCCGAGGATGGGTGGATAGACGCCGCCACAGAGGCCGAACACTCATTAGCGTTGGAGCCGAACACCGAAGCCACCTCCGGTGAGCATGGTATCCTCGGACCCTCGGACTTGTCTCCGGCTACAGGATCCGCGAATCTGATTGGGCACCGGTCAAGGAGTTCACCGCCGCGGATATTTTCAGCACTCGCCCTTAGGTGATGTGCTGCACTCATTAAGGTCTCTTTCCTTGACGAGAGATTCTTGGCCGAACTATGTCCGGCTTGAGTGGGAAGCGGACGACGAAGAAATTTGATCCCCACCCACCACCCACCTAATAGCCTGAGAGGGATCGAGAAGAGGTGTCTAGAGGGGGGTGATTAGACACTAAGTACCAAAAGTTGCAGTTTTTAACTTCTTTAAGTGGGAGTGGAGTTTAGGCACAAGTTTAACACTCACAATACATATCAAGCAAGCATGCAAAGAGTATATGAGCAGCGGAAATTAAAGCATGCAACTTGCAAGAATGTAAAGGGAAGGGTTTGGAGAATTCAAACGCAATTTGGAGACATGGTGATTTTTGAGCCATGGTTCCAATAGGTGGTGCTATAGTACATCCACGTTGATGGAGACTTCAACCCTCGAAGGGTAATGGTTGCGCGAGTCCATGGAGGGCTCCACCCACGAAGGGTCCACGAAGAAGCAACATTGTCTATCCCACCATGGCCATCGCCCACGAAGGACTTGCCTCACTAGCGGTAGATCTTCACAAAGTAGGCGATCTCCTTGCCCTTACAAACTCCTTGGTTCAACTCCACAATCTTGTCGGAGGCTCCCAAGTGACACCTAGCCAATCTAGGAGACACCACTCTCCAAGAAATAACAAATGGTGTGTTGATGATGAACTCCTTGCTCTTGTGCTCCAAATGATAGTCTCCCCAACACTCAACTCTCTCTCACAGGATTTGGATTTGGTGGAAAGAAGATTTGAGTGGAAAGCAACTTGGGGAAGGCTAGAGATCAAGATTCATATGATAGGAATGGAATATCTTGGCCTCAACACATGAGTAGGTGGTTCTCTCTCAGAAAATGGATGCTGGAAGTGTAGGTTCGTTCTGATGGCTCTCTCCACGAATGAAGAGGAGGTGGAGGGGTATATATAGCCTCCACACAAAATCTAACCGTTACACACAACTTGCCAAACTCGGTTGGACCGAATTGGTAAACTCGGTCAGACCGATTCAGCAAATCTAGTGACCGTTAGGATTTTCGGTGGGACCGACATGCAACTCGGTAGGACTGATATGGTTAGGGTTAGGGCATAACGTAATCTCGGTGAGACCGATTACTCAAACTCGGTAGGACCGATTTTGGTAATAAGTTAACCAGAGAGTTGGTCAGGCAAACTCAGTGAGACCGATTACACAAACTCGGTGGGACCGATTTTGGTAATAAGCTAACCAGAGAGTTTGCATTGTAATCTCGGTAGTACCGATTGCTCAGACTCGGTGAGACCGATTTTGGTAATGGACATACAGAGAGATTACAATCCCATCTTGGTGAGACCGAGATCCCTATCGGTGAAACCGATTTGCCTAGGGTTTGTGGCAGTGGCTAAGACATCTAAACTCGGTGGCGCCGGATAGAAAGAATCGGTAGTGCCGAGTTAGACTTTCTGGTTTAGGACATATGTGGATGTGAGAAAGTAGTTGAGGGCTTTGGAGCATATCATTAAGCACTTGAGCAAGCAAGTCATTAAGCAACACCTCATCCCCTCTTGATAGTATTGGCTTTTCCTATAAACTCAATGTGATCTTGGATCACTAAAATAGAAAATGTAGAGTCTTGATCTTGGAGCTTGAGCCAATCCTTTGTCCTTAGCATCTTGAAGGGGTTCCACATCCTTTAGTCCATTCCACTCCATTGTTGAACTTGTCTGAAACATACTAGGTAAAAGTGTTAGTCCAACAAGAGATATGTTGACATTAATTACCAAAACCACCCAGGGAGCACTTGTGCTTTCAATCTCCCCCTTTTTTGTAATTGATGGCAACGTACATCAAAGCTTTAGATAAAGGTATAGAGAATGGCAAGTAAAGCTTTGGAGAGACATGTAACAAGCACAGGCTCCCCCTACATGTATGCAATCATGTGAATATGGAATATAGAAGCATGTGAATGCATAAACATGACAGAGTAAGCAATGTGTGACATGTATCTTGGTCATATGCATCAGAGCAAATTATGTAAGTATGAGAAATGTACCTTCATGCTCATGAGTCCTTCTTGCAAACAGTATGTACAACAGCAAGAATTTCTCATATACATGATTGTGATGCATATACTTACCTTGTGGTCTTGAGTTGGCTTAGGATGGAATGAACCTGTGAAAATAAGGTTAGACAACACAGATGCACTTACTAGCCAGAGCAAACAGGAAGAAACCACAAGAGTACCAAGACTGGGATGACATGTAGAGAGTGAGTACTGAGTACCACATTTGATATAGATATGTCCCCAAAGGTAAAGATTTGCAATGAATTTGAAGAGTTTCTTTCCCTTAGATGTCTCGCTCCCCTTGAATCTAGCATGGGATACAGGGAGAAGATAGGGAACAGAAAATCAGAGCAAAGTGCAAAAACAGAGCTCAAAGAAACAAATGAACAGAGCTAATGCAAATGAGAACATATGAACATGTCTTTCCCCTCAAGAAGACATGTGGCATCTCTCCTCTTGAACACCAAGCATCTGGGATCCTTGAAGATTACTATCTTCTTGAGTATTCTCCCCCCTGGAGATATCTCTCTCCCCCTGTTGAGGTGATAAGCTTTGATGTGATCTCTCTCTCCCCCTTTGACATCAATTTCCAAGAAGGGCCTTATGGAATTTGTTGTGAATGGGTTTGGGCCTTGAGTCACACCACAAAGTAATGATAAAAATGTGATGCTTGTAGAGGGCAAGATTCATTGAGTGGAGCTGGATCAAAAAGTAATGCAGGAATAAGTGGCAAAATGTTTTTCCTGTTGTGAAATCGGTGGCACCGAGTTGGATGCCTCGGTTGCACTGAATGATTTCCGTTAGACCGAACACAAGAAACCGGTGTGACTGAGTTCATGACAGAGAAATCACTTGTCACCTCAGCTCTCCAGACATGTAATATCTCACAAGGATTTGCAAGGAATTGGATGCAGAACAAATAGAAAAGAAAAAGAAATCTAGATGAAGTTTTTTTTGAGAAAGGGGAAACAAATATGCATGAGACAAATGCAAGAGCACGGAAAAGAACACGAGAGAACTTCATCTAGAATTGGTCGGCGACAAAGTCACCTATGTTAGAGTATACTGACTTAGGAGTCAAGTGAGATCACTTGATCATAGGTCATACTCATCGTTTAAGCTCAAAATGGGGTTACCATTTTTCGTTTAAGCATCTTGATGTATTCACATCTTGTCAAGTTGCTTTGACTCATGACTTGGAGTAAATCTTCTCTAAGATGGAATAACATACCTTCGGTGGTGGTGTTGATCATGATCATGTAGTTGAACTTGTGTGGGTTGCTCAAGGTTGATGTAGCTCATAAAGAGTTGGGAGCACCACTTAGAATTTGAGTTCATCTACCTACATGGGTTAGTTTTTGCAAGGAAGAGCACTTGTGTATCCAAAATGACAATTGAGGGAGTCCTAGACTAGGGGGTGTCCGGATAGCCGAACTATCATCATTGGTCGGACTCCAAGACTATGAAGATACAAGATTGAAGACTTCGTCCCGTGTCCGGATGGGACTTTCCTTGGCGTGGAAGGCAAGCTTGGCAATACGGATATGTGGATCTCCTACCATTGTAACCGACTACAGTAACACTAGCCCTCTCCGGTGTCTATATAAACCGGAGGGTTTTAGTCCATAGCACTAACAACAATCATACCATAGGCTAGCTTCTAGGTTTAGCCTCCTTGATCTCGTGGTAGATCCACTCTTGTACTACCCATATCATCAATATCAATCAAGCAGAGTAGGGTTTTACCTCCATCGAGAGGGCCCTAACAGGTAAAACATCGTGTTCCTTGTCTCCTGTTACCATCCGCCTAGACGCACAGTTCGGGACCCTCTACCCGAGATCCGCCGGTTTTGACACCGACATTGGTGCTTTCATTGAGAGTTCCTCTGTGTCGTCGCAACCAAGAAGGATGCCTCTTCCCGTCTTTAAAGACGGTACCATCACCAAGGGAGCTTTGGCCACCGGCCAAACTATCCGGTTAGGCTGTTTTCTTATGACCGCCTGTTCGGCCGCCGCTCCGACAACGACCTCTCGGGTCGTCAAAAGCGATCTTCACGTCAACTCGGAATTCGCCGAGCAGCTAGATCCGATGGAGCTCTCCTCCGTAAACGAGCTCTTGGATCGCATAGCCGCCGTGGGAGTCGCTACAGACTACGATCAGATTGGGCTTAAAACCGATCTGAGAGAGATTAACTCTCCCCAGGCTACCCACCACGTTGCTGTGGTAGAGGAACAGCGCGGCGACTCTTCTTCTATATTAAAGACCAGTTATGTCCGGATTCCTGATCCCTCCATGCCGGATTCCCACGGAGGGACGGATGCCAATCAAGCATCGAACCTAAAGTCGCAGCGGACCAGATTCGCTGGACAACATCCGAAATCCAAGCTTCCAAATTCGAAACTTTTCGCCCTTGAGCCTCAGTTGGGCGGGGTTCGAATTTAATTCCACCCGCCCACCCAAACACAAGCGATCTATCTCAAACCGCAAGAGCCCGCTGAAACAATTACATCATTATCGGGCCGATTCTCCCGGTTATGGACCGACAAAGGACTGCCGTGAAGAAAGCGCAATCTCAATTTTTCAAACAATTGCACGGACAGGAATCATGAACGCCATAAGTCGTCGCGAATTACACGCTTCACGACCAAGGCCCATAGTACTGAAAGTATGTGCGATGGAGAGTGCCTGGAAAACCGAAACTAAGTTTTGGGACAATTCGGCTCCGAACACAACCCTAGTCCGAAATAAAAGGGTGCATCATGCTCAGGCACCTGGGACAAAAACCAAAAAGCAAAAAAACCCTAAAGGGTACGGAACCGTACTGGAGGGATGGCTTAGCGGACCCTATAAAATCCATAGTACAGAGGGCGCCACTCCAACACATAGCCTTCGAGCATGTTGGATACTACAGCAGGTGGCCAAAAGTGGTGAAGAGCTTTTAGCCCCGGAGAACCAGCCCAAAGTACCAGTACGGTATTAACAGTCTTCGAGACTTTCGCATCAAATAATATGTGGAAACGAACACTCCGCAGCCTCGCCAAAGTCTACCAAGTAGCAACAAGAAATCCATGGAGCGACACGGCTATCACCTTCAACGCCAGCGACGAACCTAAATTCCGAACAGCCCGAGCACCAGCCGCATTGGTCCTCAGTCCAATAGTGGACGACTTTCGTCTTACCAAGGTACCCATGGATGGAGGCAGCTTATTAAACCTCATCAACGAGGAAACCCTTTGAAAAATGGAAATAGACTAGAGCCGCATTGAGCAAAGCAGCACAACCTTTAGAGGAATAATCCCTAGTCGGGAAGCGCCACGCACAGAAAAAATTACACTGGATGTGGTGTTCGCTCACGGACAATTACAGTCCGAGGAGGTCACGCCCAAGTGGCCCCTGCTCAAAGCAGCAGATATCACGCTTTATTAGGGCGAGAGGCATTCACAATTTTTCAAGCTATACCCCATTACGGGTACATGAAGCTTAAAATGCCCGGCCCAATGGAATCATCACTCTTGTCGCTGATCCGACATAGCACTCGCCACCAAAATAAGACAATCGCACTAGCCCTAGAGGCACTATCCAAAGCCCTAGCGGCAAAGGAACTCATCATACAAGGCCCACAAAGGAATGTGGACGATGTGATACTCAATAAGAGATCCAAGTCCACCTCTTTTAAACCAGCGGACGAAATAGTCAAATTCCAAGTCCATCCAACGGACCCCACAAAGACGGCTTCCATTGGGGCACAATTAAACCCTGATGTAGACGCCGCACTACGAGAATTCCTTCGGGAAAATTGAGACATCTTTTCCTAGCACCCTTCAGATATGCTAGGAATCCCACGCAGGTTGGCAGAACACAGCCTAAACATCCTAAAAGGATTCAAGCCAGTCAAACAGGCTCTTCGGCGATTTTCCGAACCCAAAAGACAGGCAATGGGAGAGGGTGTAGTCAAACTATTAGAAGCCGGATTCATCAGAGACATAAAACATCCGGACTGGCTAGCGAACCTGGTAATGGTACCAAAAAAGGATAAATCCTGGCGCCTGTGTGTCGATTTTAAAGACCTTAACAAGGCTTGTCCAAAGGATCCTTTCCCCCTTCCCCGCATCGATCAAATCATCGATGATACCGCAGGGCACGATTCATTGTGCTTCCTTGACGCATACTCCAGATACCATCAAATCAAGATGGCGGAGACAGACCAAACTGCAACGGCATTCATTACTCCATACGGACCATTCTGCTTCAACACAATGCCCTTCGGGCTCAAAAACGCCGGCGCAACATATCAGCGCATGATTCGTACATGTCCGCAACCCAGATCGGCAAAACAAAGGAGGCATACGAGACGATGTGGTCGCCAAGACCAAACACGCCAAAATCTAGTAGACGATTTGAGGCTCACATTCGACAACCTCCGAGCATATGACATTAAGCTCAACTCGAAAATGCGTTTTGGCGCATCACCGGAAAGCTCTTGGGCTTCATTGTATCCGTAGAGGAATTGAAGCAAACCCAGCCAAGATCCGAGCTCACACGCTTGGATATCCCAAAAGACCTCAAACAAATACAAAATTGATCGATGCGTGGCGGCTCTAAGCCGCTTCATCTCCCACTTGGGAGAAAAGGCATTGCCCTTTATCGCCTCCTCCGCGCACCAAACACTTCGAATGGATTTGATGCTGCCACGGCCGGACTCAAGAAATAAAGGCCATATTGGCAACAACCGTCTCGCCGCGCCCAACTTGGGCGAACCAATGTTATTATATATCGCGCAACGCATCAAGTTGTAAGCGCGTGCTCGTCAGAGAACGAGAAATGTATGACATAAATTCTCTTCAAAACCAGGTACTATGTATCCACTATCTTAACTCCATGCAAGTCCCGTATCCACATTATCAAAAGATAGCGACGCGTGTTTATGGCATCCCTAAGCTGCAACACTACTTTCAAGAGTGTTCAATAACAAAGGCCTCCAAGTACCTCTCAATGACATTATAAACAATCATGAGGCGATTGTGCAGATTGCAAATGGGCCATTGAGCTCCTACCATTCAACATAACCTACAAACCACGGCGAGCTATAAAGTCACAAGTTTTGGCCGACTTCATCGCTGAATGGACCGAAGCTGAACTCCCTAAAGAGTACGGCGCATACTCCAATTGGATCATGCATGGGGGCTGGCGTCGTCTTGACGTCCCCAACCAGAGACACAGTCCAATACATACTTCAGATAATGTACACGGACTCCAACAATGCAGCCGAATACGAGGCCCTTCTACATGGTCTCCGGATGGCAATCTCCATGGGCATTCAATGCCTAGAGGTCCGCGATTCAAACCTCTCAATATCCCAAGTAAATGGAGACTTTGACGCCAAGGATCCGAAAATGGCAGCTCACAGTAACGCCGCCTTAAAATGTCACCGGTTCAAGGACTCAATTCCACCAAGTAGCTCGCGATAATAACCAGCGGCCGACGTGTTGGCACGATCGGCGCCAAGCGCCGACGCCGCCCCTCTAAACATCTTCCGGAGCGGTTTTTAAGCCATCCAGATATGGGAAGAGGAGTCCGAAGCAACAACCCGGAACCAACCGCACCGCCCAACACCGAACATTATGACACAATCGGTGGCTCACCAATGAAATAACACCTTCAGCCCACGAAATAATGGCGCCATTGCCCGCGGATTTGAACCATTCCTAGCCTACTTAATTAGGCAGAACTTCTCGAAGACCAAAACGAGGCCCATCGCATAGTACGGCGATCTAAAGCCTACAAGGTCCACGAGGGAGAGCTTTATAAGAAAAGCACAACCGAGTCCTTCAAAGGTGCATCTCCAAGAGGAAGGGCGAAATCTTCCGGCTGAAATTCACGCCGACTCGGGCGAGCACCACATCGCAGCCCGGCCCTTGCGTGCAAGGCCTTCCAGATAGGATTTTATTGGCCGACGGCCCGGCAGATGCTCAGACTTAGTCCAACGATGTGTCGGTTGCCAGCTCTTTGCTAATCAAAGCCACATGCCACCCACCGCCTCAAAACTATACCCATCACCGCCGTCATGTCCGGGGCTTGACATGGTTGGACCCCTTAAAGGGGGAACCCACAAGCAAAAATACCTATTGATCATGATGGACAAATTCACCAAATGGATAGAGGCCAAGCCAGTTAAAACGGCCAAATCCGGACCTGTGATAGACTTCATATCTGGGGTAGTACACCGTTATGGCGTCCCCCATAGCATCATCACCGATAACGGCACGAACTTCACGGCCGACGAGGTTAAACTCTGGTGCAAAAATATGGGCATCAAGCTCGACTACGCTTCAGTCTATCACCCTCAAACTAACGGTCAAGTCGAATGAGCAAATGGTCTAATCATGAGCGGCATCAAACCCAGGTTAGTGCGGTCCTCACGGAATCTAACACGACCGGGTGGAGGAGCTCGACCAGACTGGGGCTGCGAACCACGCCAAACCGCACTACCGGATTCACACCATTTTTATGGTATATACGGCGCAGAGGCGCCTTGCCTCGCGATATAATCTATGACTCACCTCGTAAAGCATGTACGAGGAAAGAGAGGCCGAGTTGGATCGGCGGGACAGTTTGGACGCCTTAGAAGAGGTGCGCGACATGGCAAAAGCTCGCTCCGCATTCTATCAACAAAGAGGCTCAAGATATCAAAGCGTAGAAGCACGGGCCAAAACTTACAACGTTGGCGAACTAGTTCTACGCCGCCAGACAAGAAAAGGACAAACTCAAGCCCAAATGGGAAGGTCCTTCATCATCGACCAAGTCCCGACCGTGGAGCATACCATCTACTTAAACGCATCGGACAACCGACTCGAGCCGAACCGATGGAACGCAACCCCCTCCCAAGATTCTACGCTTAGCGCCGACTCGAGTTCGCTCCTTCCTCCGCCCACATTTTATACTTTAGCTGTCTTCTGCTTTCTTTTCCTCCTTTTTCGTACAGCCTTTGAGGGCTGATCGTGCATTGTTCGCACACACTTGACGTGCTACTCACACTAATTATACCGGGGCTTTTTAATGTGCTTATTTATACAGAGCTTCATGCCCAACACATGTGTCACACTTCCGCATGTACCTTTTATTCACCATTATATGCATCGATATGACTTAAGTTTTGGCCAAGCTGGGTTGCTCGCTCTCGTGCTTACCCCTTACGCTCCCGATTGTTCGCTAGGAGGTAAAGGAGCACCTCTCACGATTATTATCGACGGGTCACCGGATGTGTACCTCGACCGGTGAAGCCGAAAGCTAGCGTTTAAGGGAATATTCGGTCGATGACTTGAAAGATGATTTCTTACTTATTTATTTATCTGCCCCAGATGCTTTTCTGCTCTTTTCGCAATCCGGATATGCACTTTAGGGCATGCCTCCCAGGGAAAGGAACCCTTAACGGAACTATTCTCCCTGGAAGATGTTTCTTACTAACCATGTAACATAACATAACTAGTTGGGCACTTGTCTGATAAAGCACTAATGACCCCTACGCCTGGTCTCCACGCATGCCCCGGTTTTTACATAACCGTGAGGGTATTCGGACACACTCCGGACTGTTGTGTCCCAAGGTTGAAGCGAAAAGGTCCGCAAAGACGAACGATCTACAATCCGCTAGAAGGCATTTTACATGTCATTTTAAATTACATCACAAATTGACCGATTGTACTCTCTTCAATCCCATCTAACAGACTATCTAGCTTACAGTCCGCTAGAATACTTCATGCCAACTCTACTTGGCCGTACATTAAGCTCACAGGGATCTCCTTCCCATCGGGCCCCACAGGTCCGACCTCGGCCATGTGGTTTGGATCAGCCTTCGTGTACCGCGTCTTCGCCATGGCCCAGGCCTCCCTGGCGCCTTGATGGCAAGCCGATATCTTCCACAGACGGAAGCGCTGCTGTGCTCCCTGAAGCTTCTCCGCAAGCCCTCCAAGACCCTCGGGTAGGGAGACGGACGGCCATAAGGCCTGGGCGACGCTGCTCATCGCCTGCCGAACACGTTCGTGCAGTTGCAGCAGCTCGGGAAGTAGGTCACCCGTGGAACCGGGCATTTCTTCCGTAGGACGACCTATGAGCACACCTACAGACACATTTCTGTCAATCGACTTCCTCGCCGAACTCTTCTTTTCAAAAGAGTTTGCTCAATCACTTACTGTAAATGCCGCAACGAAGCCGCCGATTCTCCTTTACGGAGTCAGATAGCTGGACCCAAACATCTTTTAGTTCTTCGCCCAGCTGGGTGTTGGCATCTTGGAGTTTGTTCCTCTCCTGCTGCACCCTCATAAGCACCTTCTCGCCGGCCTTTAGCTGGCGCAGTAGATGTTGCTTGTCCGGATCTAGTCCGGCACCATCTGCAATATTATTGTCAGACTTATACACACGCCGCACTTCACAAACTACTTATCGTTTCGAAGTATGTATTACCAGAGGGGGTCTCTATGGCTCCCCCGGCGGCGGCTAGTGCGGCCTCAAGTTGGGCCTTGCATCCTTGAAGCTCCTGGGACAGGTGAGTATTCTTCTCCGTAAGATCCTGCATAACAAATGATCCTTAAATAAATTATTCTGACTATTTTAAGTCTCGGGGGCTACTGGCATATATAACTATTAAAATTCCTCACCCGTATGTCTTTCACATACGCCCTGCGTGGCTCGTTAAACCATCTCGAGCGGCACAGAGGTGCGCGCCTCCCGCATTAAAGGCATTCAACGCCCGGGAGAAACACGCGTCCACGAAGAACTGTCGGCGGCGCTGTGATTCATGGCACTCTCCACCTCGCACTGGTGGCGGACAGCTCGTCGGCATCCTCCGTTGAGGAGCATCCGCTCATGCCTTGTGTTCGCCTCCTCCTCCGACCAGCGTTGGAGCCTGGGTCAAGGAGGCTTGATTGGCAACCTCTCCGCACATCCGCGAGCTCTTTTCTCCGGAAAAATCATGAGCATTAATATACCTCCTAGGAATCTTTCCTTAAATACGGTGGTGCACCATATCGCTATGTGACGCTTCGATTCACAGCAAGACTCTTCTTCCGCTTTCTGGGCCGAATCGACCCTTGTGGGTCACCGCTGAGTTCGCTTCCTCGCTTTAAAGGCACCTCCTACGGGGCACCATTGGTATACGGCGGTCAGAAATAAGCATGGATGAGTAATAATGTCAGGGCTCCGGTCACAGTTACCTGGGAAGCCGGAGATAAACCGGGGTACTCGGCCGTAATGGCGACCAAAGCATTGTCCATGCTAAGTTGGTGGAACACCCCATCAATTAGCTCCACCTCTATGTCCGGGTCCTCTTCGGAGGTTGGATCAAGGGATCGTCCCGGATCCTCGGGTTGTGGAGTCAGGCTGTGTATGCCCTCTACGTCCCGGCGCAGTTCTTGCATCGAAATCACAAAGTAAGACACTTAACTTTGGAAATATGGCTCGGATAGATAAACGTCCGCTTACCCAGCTCTGCGGGTTATTCATGGAGAATCCATTCAATGGACTCGCGCGGAGGAAGTCCTCTTTCTCCCCCTTGTACAAGCCGGACAGGATCTTCACCAGATCGGCAACTGATCGGCGGCCCCTTGCGGCCATGACGGGTGGCGTCATCCTCCCCATTGAAATCCCACATGGGGTGGCCCCTATATTGGAGTGGCTGCACCCCTCGCATGATGCACGTGGCCATGACTCCAATCATGGTCAATCCGAATGAGCCAAGAACCTTATCCGCCCATCGATATTGGACGCCTTATCATTCTCCCGCTGAGGGCTCCGTGGCGCCAACTCAGCGCTTTCTTCAGAGGAGCGCTGCTGAACTCCGGAGGCCAATCCGAACGGGTCCGCAAAGGGGCGCCTTCCATGTAGAACCATTCAAGGCGGTCCCTGGACGCTTCTTCGGGTTCCGGATAGGTATCCGTCCCGGCGATGCGCCATATTTCGCCCGCTTAGTTGATATATCGACCCCTCGTGAGAACGGGTGCGAGGCAAAACAATCTCTTCCACAGCAAAAATGGGCCTCGACGCCCAAGAACAGCTCGCAAAGGGCTACAAAGCCCGCGATGTGCAAGATGGAGGCAGGTGTAGGTGGTGAAGCCGAGCCCATAGAACTCCAGAGCCCCCAGAGAAACGGATGTATGGGAAACCGAGTCCCTTATTAGTTAAGGGACGGCATACCGCTCTCCTTTGAGGGATTGGGGACGCTCTCACCGCTTCCACCCTTGTAGGTGGCCATCCGCTCGAACCGAACCATGAAGGCTGGGGAAGGTATCCTCTCGCTTAGAGCGCCACTAGCTCGCTATGCGGGACTGAACATCGCCTCAATATCCTGGCCGAGGGCTGGGAGCGCGAGAGGAGGAGCCGCGTCGACCGGCCCATGATTGTGTGGATTTTGTCGAGGCGCTCGATGAGTGCTCATGGAAGGAGGATGGTGTGATTCGATCTAGATCCTCGCCTCTTATAGGCAGCTTATTCAAGCAGCTAGGGGTAAAACGTAAAATACCTCGCTTTTCGCATTCATACGACACGTGGAAGAGGGCCATTATTGGACGTGGAAGCCAAGGAGCGCAACATATATAAGGAAGCCGGACACTATTCGGCAAGCACATGGAATTTGGAGGAGAACCCGCCTTGCAAAGACGAAGACAATATATGCGCCGGCCTCATCGTCATTGAAGCCTGGTTCGGGGGCTACTGAGGGAGTCCTGGACTAGGGGGTGTCCGGATAGACGAACTATCATCATTGGCCGGACTCCAAGACTATGAAGATACAAGATTGAAGACTTCGTCCCGTGTCCGGATGGGACTTTCCTTGCCGTGGAAGGCAAGCTTGGCAATACGGATATGTGGATCTCCTACCATTGTAACCGACTCTGTGTAACCCTAGCCCTCTCCGGTGTCTATATAAACCGGAGGGGTTTAGTCCATAGCACGAACAACAATCATAACATAGGCTAGCTTCTAGGGTTTAGCCTCCTTGATCTCGTGGTAGATCCACTCTTGTACTACCCATATCATCAATATCAATCAAGCAGGAGTAGGGTTTTACCTCCATCGAGAGGGCCCAACTCAGGTAAAACATCGTGTCCCTTGTCTCATGTTACCATCCGCCTAGACGCACAGTTCGGGACCCCCCTACCCGAGATCTGCCGGTTTTGACACCGACAACAATCATGAAACTCAACATAGAATTTGTCAAAGGATATGTTTGAATGGTTTTGTGCTTCCTTGTCTTCAACCACCATTGTGTAGAGACTTGGTGATGTAGAGATTGCTCAAGATGTGAGTGAGTTGCAATCTCATAGAATTAGATTCATCCATGTACCTACAAGGGTTAGATAACATGCAAGATGCAAATATATCCAAGACATAAGAGTTTCATCATAAGAGAAATATCAAGGATTAGTCATAAGCTCATGTCTTGTATGTATCCAATGGAGTTCCTACTCCAAGTTTGAAGCATCAATGATGTTCAATTATCCTCTTAACCTGCAACACACTCTCTCATCAATTGGTTTAGTGAATATATCCACTAATTGCTTTTTAGTGCAAACATGCTTAAGATTAATGTCACCCTTAGCAACATGATCTCGAATGAAATGATGACAAACTTCAATATGCTTAGTTCGAGAGTGTTGCACGGGATTGTGAGCAATCTTGATAGCACTTTCAATGTCACAAAGTAATGGAACATGTTTCACATATATCCCATAATCTTTAAGAATTTGGGTCATCCAAAGTAATTGAGCACAACATGAACCAGCGGCAATGTATTCCGCTCCGGCGGTGGATAAGGATACCGAGTTTTGTTTCTTGGAAGACAAAGACACAAGAGATCTACCAAGAAATTGACAAGTACCCGAAGTGGATTTTCTATCAACCTTGTCGCCGGCATAGTCCGAGTCGGAGTAGCCAATAAGATCGAAAGAGGCCCTATTAGGATACCAAATGCCAAAATTTGGTGTATGGATTAAGTATCTCACTATCCTTTTCACGGCCTTAAGATGACATTCTTTAGGAGCAGCTTGATATCATGCACACATGCACACACTTAGCATGATATCGGGACGTGAAGCGCATAGATATAACAATGAACCAATCATAGAGCGATAAACCTTTTGATCGACCGGTTCACCATCTTTGGTCAAATCAAGATATCCACTAGTAGGCATGGGTGTAGTCATACCTTTGCATTCTTGCATATTGAACTTCTTGAATAAGTCCTTGGTGTACTTTGTTTGAGAGACAAAGGTACCTTCCTTAGTTTGCTTCATTTGCAAACCAAGAAAGAATTTGAGTTCACTCATCATAGACATCTCAAACTTCTCCGACATTAGCTTTCCAAACTTTTCACTAAAATGAGGGTTAGTAGGACCAAATATAATATCATCAACATAGATTTGGCACACAACTAGTTCTCCATTGACCCTTTTAGTAAAAAGAGTAGAATCAATTTTCCCAATTTCAAAGCCTTTTTCAATAAGGAACTTGGTCAAGCATTTATACCACGCTCTAGGAGCTTGTTTAAGACCATAAAGAGCTTTGTGAAGTTTGTAAACATGATCGGGTTTCTTAGGATTAACAAAGCCGGGAGGTTGTTTAACATAAACTTCCTCCTCTATTTCACCATTTAGAAAAGCACTTTTAATGTCCATTTGGTACAAGGTGATATCATGGTGATTAGCATAGGCAAGTAAGATGCGAATGGACTCGAGTCTAGCAACGGGAGCATAAGTCTCACCATAGTCCATACCTTCGACTTGTGTGTAGCCTTGGGCCACGAGACGTGCTTTGTTGCGAACTACTTGTCCATCTTCATCTTGCTTGTTGCGAAACACCCATTTGGTACTGATGATGTTGTGGTTGTTGTCGGGCTTCTCAACCAATGTTCAAACTTGATTTCTCTCAAAATTGTGTAGCTCTTCATGCATGGCGTTTATCCAATCCGGATCTTCCAGTGCTTCTTCAACCTTCATAGGTTCAATGCTAGAGATGAATGAATAGTGTTCACAAAAGTTAGCTAAACGAGTTTTAGAGCGAGTGATTCTCCCGGTTTGGATATCATTGTAGATTTGCTCAATGGGATGATCTTTAGCAATTCTTGCTCGAACTCGTGAAAGCTTTTGCTTGGGTCTTGGTCGAACATCTTCTTCATCTTGTTCTTCTTCTTGGCCTTCTTCATTGTTGGCATTGTCGTTCTCTTGTCGTGGTGGAGAAGGAGGTTGTTGACGTTCGTCTTGGCGCACTTCCTCGTTTTCTTCATCTTGGTGTGCCGCACTTGTAGATGCTTCCGTATCAAACCTTGGTTCACCTTGTCGTGATGTAGAAGCTTCCACTTGGACAGACGAGGTACTCTCCTTCACTTCCGTTGGACGAATCTTGCCAATAGACAAGTCTTGGATTGCTTCCGAGGGGTCTTTGTCTCCTACATCAATTGGCAACTGCTCTACTTGCGAGCCGTTAGATTCATCAAACTTCACATCTACCGTCTTTTCAACCTTTCGGGTGAAATTGTTGTAGACACGGTATGTGTGAGAGTTTGAGCCATAACCAAGTAGGAAACCTTCATGAGACATAGGAGCAAATTTAGAACGACGATGCTTATCAAGAATGTAGCACTTTGAGCCGAATACTCAAAAGTATCCAACTTGGGGTTTGTTACCGGTGAGGAGCTCGTATGCCGTCTTGCCGAGTAGCTTGTGAAGATACAAGTGATTTGTTGCATGACAAGCTGTCTCAACCGCTTCCGCCCAAAAGTGCTTCAGCGTCTTGTACTCATCAAGCATCGTTCGCACCATTTCGATGAGCGTCCGGTTCTTCCTATCAACAACTCCACTTTGTTGAGGTGTGTACATAGCCGAGAACTCGTGTGAAATCCATTCTTTGTCAAGAAAGGTGTCCACATTTGCGTTCTTGAACTCCGTTCTGTTGTCGCTACGAACCTTCTTGATCTTCACTTCAAATTGATTTTGGGCCTTCCTAGCAAAGTTTTTGAAGATCTTTTGGACCTGCGATTTATCATCGAGAAAGAACACCCACGTAAATCTTGAAAAATCATCAACTATAACTAGACCAAAATAATTTCCACCAAGACTCTTCTAGGCGTTGGGACCAAAGAGATCCATGTGAAGTAGCTCGAGTGGCCTCCTTGTGGTCATGATGTTCTTCACGGGATGCCTTCCTCCAACCTGTTTACCTGCCTGACAAGCGCTGCAAAGTCTATCCTTATCAAATATGACATTGTTAACTCCAAGGATATGATTTCCTTTAATAAGCCTTTCAAGATTTCGCATACCAACATGACCTAATCGTCTATGCCACAACCAACCTATAGAGGATATAGCAATAAAGCACGTTCTAGGTTGAGCCTTTTTAGTGAAATCAACAATGTATAGATCACCTCTATGTACACCGGTAAAGACCATTTTATGATTATCTCTACGAAACATTTGGCAATCTACTTCAGTAAATAGGCCATTGAAACCGAAATCAGCAAGTCTAGATACTGAAAGTAAGTTGTAGCCAAGAGATTCAACAAGCATGACATTTTGTATGCAGCTATCATGTGATATGGCCACCTTAACGAGGCCAACCACCTTATCCTTTGAGTTGTCACCGAAGGTGACATACTTTCGAGGACCATCGTTTTCGCAAGCTCCCGAAACATGTCTTTATCTCCGGCCATGTGATCGGTACATCCACTATCAAGAACCCATTCCTTTCCTCCTGCCATAGATCCCCTAAGATTTGCCATAGACCAAAGTGTCTCATTGCATCATCAAGATCGAAGTCACTATCATCATCCTCATCATAGTATCCATGTTCACCATCATCATGTGGTGGATCAAATCCTAGAGAGGGTGATTCGTTAGAGTGAGTTTGACAATGATCTTGCTTATGAATTTTTATAGCTTCGGAAATAATATCACTAATAATTCCAACATCTCCTTTGGCACGCATAAGGTTTATAAGCTCAAATAGACAATCACCAAACATAGGATCACTGGAATTCATCTTACTCAAGGCAATAGACTTATGGAGAATTTCATCTAGATTTTTCAAGGAATAATTTGGAAAGCGTTCCTCAAGAAATTTCCATATGATGTAGGCACACTTAAGAGTAGGCAAACATCCAATCAGGTTTCTAGGCAATCCTCTAATGATAAGTTCGGCAGTTCTAAGATTGCGGATCTTGTTAATTGACTCATCAAGGGTAGGATGCATAGGATCAACATGAGGTGCACAAGGGCAAGCAATGTACTTTTTCAAATGATATTGATTGAAAATCACAAGCATCTCATTTTTCCACTCATGAAAGTACTCTCCATCAAGTATAGGCACTCTATGTCTAAGACTCCCAATAGTAGACTCATCCATCTTCCTCCAATGGTGTTTAAACCAAAGCAATGGAGACCAAAGCTCCAATACCAATTGAGAGTGTCGGCGTTCTGGGAACGGGGGTCCCCAGACTTGCCTGCCTGCGGCGTGGCTCAAAGGAGGCCCAGCACAGCCCATCTTCATCAACACAAGCTCAACACCCTCGCGTGGGGCCAAGCCTCGCGGGGAGGATGACAAGGAGCATCCTCAGGCACGGCCTCGTCAGGCTGGCTCGCGAGGAGGCGAAGAGTTCAAGGCGGCGTACCTCGCGAGGTGCCTATGACGCAAGCCATGACGACCAAGGGCGCCAATCGGGCGCCAGCCCGGGCAGTGTCCTCCTTTCCTCTTTGGTGCAAAGGGAGCAAGCACAGGCGAGAGCATCAAGCAAAGGCGTCCATTTCGGTGCAACAAGACCAAGACCAGCCCAACGGCAGGAAGGAAGTCATTGTGGAGCCCGAGCCAGGCCACCACCACGAGCCTTTGACAAAGCGAGGACCAACTTTAGTCAGATAAGTGTACCATGTTCCCCTTCAAAATGGCCAATTGTTGGCGCACTTCCCGCTCAATATTTGGGAAGAGGCCCAGGGCCTTTGCCTATAAATAGGACTAGCCACCCCCAGGGTAGAGACAGCGAGCAGCTAGCATCAAGAGTCCAAGCAGCCAGAACCAAGTAACACCAGCCAAGAACAGACCCTAGTGAGGATGTTCCTCCTTGTATTGTTCATCATCAGCCCAAGAGGCAATCCACCACACCACACATTGGAGTAGGGTATTACACCACAATGGTGGCCTGAACTAGTATAAATCTTGTGTCTCTTGTGTTGTTCTGTTTAGTAGTTTACGTCCTAGCGATTCGGCGAGGAGCGAGCCGGTAGAGGGTTGAATCTCCGCGCGCACCACAGTGTTCGAACCTCAAGGGTCTGCCGGAACCCGAAATCCGACATTTGGCGCGCCAGGTAGGGGGTGTGCCGGGATCTGCCTTCTGCCGCTTCGTGCCCCGTCGCATCGTCATCACCATGTCCGGCGACCAGGCGGGCAACCCTGATCCTTGGGCGGCTTGGCCCGCCACAGAGCCGCCGCCCGGGCGACCCCATGCCCAGTAGGCTCGCGGTCCGCAGGAGTCTGCGGTCATGGGCGACGCAGACCGGCCTCGACGGCTCTAACACCGGGGCAGACACGGTCGGCAGCAATGGCCTCCAACCACGCCGCGGCCACGGCGCCGTACACCCACCGGGATCAGGCGAACTCAAGGGCCGCACTCACGGTGGCCCGAGAGCTACTGCAGTGCAGACTGATGGAAGGCGGCCGTGACGTGTTGCTAGAGTGGGTGGCGGAGCTCCTGGGCTTCGCCGCCTCGGGGGCTCACCCCTTCTGCACTCCGCTCTTGCCTCGGGCCCAGGGCAGCCCGCGCGGGGGCCCCGCGTGCAACCGCAGGCTCCAAAGCTACTCCAACACCAGCGAGGCCGTCAGCATAGGGCCGGCGACAGCACCGACTCCGCTCCCCGCCAGCGAAGAGGGACTCGTCGCGACCCACGGCCCCCGTGGGCCGCCGCGCTACCATCACCAGGCTGGCACGTCAAGCAGAGCTACATGGCACGCGGAGCCCTACGGCGCAGCCTTCGAGGTAACGGCCACGGAAGAGTACGTGCCCCGCATGATGGATCAAGGGCACCTGCGAGGGCGTAACAAGGCTCGCCTCAGCCCAAGCCGGGGGACGAGGCGCCAAGCCGAGCTCTTCCAGAACCCCGGACGGCCCGCCGGCCTGGGCGGGAGCGACGATTATCGGGTACCACTAATCCCTCGAGAGCAGTGCATACACTAATCATGGGTCGCAGGAGGTGCAGTCGCCACACAGCAGCTGCCCGCCCAAAGAATCTCTTACCCTCGTGAGGAGGGCATCGGGGCTGCAGGAGAGGGGCCGAGATCCGACATCACCACCGCGGCGTTGAGCAAGGCGTGCCCTGTGAGGTAGGCCCTCCGCTGGGAAGGTGCTCGTGGCCTGCCTGGCAGAGGACCCGTGGTCGTCGGGGAACGGCTGGCGACCGCTTACCCCATCGGCGGCGCCCCTGGTTTCGGCCGCTGTTGATGGCACTCGAGTGTGGCGCAAGGCGGGGCCTCGTCTGCAATATGAAGCAAGGCCGGTACTGTGAAGAAGGCCCAAGGTGCGTGAAGCTCGCCGCCCGTGACACTCTCACGTAATAATGAGTGGGGTTGTACACGCCTGAGTCTCAGGGTGCCGGCCTCAGGCCCTGGGGCTCCCTCCCACGCCCAGTGGCAGCACATAGCTCCGCGCTGGTGAGAAGACGTCCAAGACTAGACTAGGTGCCGGACGCGGCCTTTTGTTTGCTTCCATTTCTTTTCCCTTGGTTGCTGCTTTCCCCCGCTGGATTTAAGTTGAACTCGAATTTGAGATTTGCGTGTGTTGGGGAAGGGGTGCTTAGTCTCGTTCAAGCAATCTCTCGCGTTTCGGTTACAATCTCGCCTCACCGCCTCCCTCGTGAGCCCCTCGGCCTGGCCTAGCTTATGTGCAGGCCGATCGCCGCCATACCCCTCGGGAGGTTTTTTCACTGCAGATCCTATGGATTCGATCAGGAGGCATTCGAGGCACCACAGCCTCCCACAAATTATCTCAGGACCCGCACAGGACGAAGGTAAACTAACCAGCCGGCTCGTCACCTAGCCAACCACTTGGCACTGTCCTATGAGCAATGTAGCATTGACTAGTGCGCTAAAACATTGGTTTTACATGAGGGGCACCCCCTCCCAAAATGCTCTCACAACCATCGGGACAAAAGCCTGAGTTCTATTCATGCAGGATAAGGAAACAGGAACAGCGTGCTATCAGTCAGATAAATCCCCCAATGCATCCTCAGGAGCACCGCCCGAGCTGTCACTGGCGTCGCTGGTCTCGCCATCGCCCTCCGCGTTGCCGCCAGCGGCGTCAAGGCCGTTCACCACGCCGCCCTCATCGGTGGCCACAATCACGCCATTGTTGTCTGAAGCGAAGTCCCTGACAAGGGCGTCCACGTTGTCTTCCACCCAATACGCCAGGTCGTCTCGGACGGCCTGGGGGACTGGGGCGATGGCAGCGTCAAAGTCAAAATGAGGATCCATATTCCGGAGATGGCTGAAGACGCGGGAAAAGGCGCGCCCGAGCAGGGCTCGGCTCCTCTCCTCCACCAACCTGTTGGCACGAACCGACCGTGCCTCCAGCTGCGTCACGATGTCGGTGAAGAACCGAAGGTTGCCAGCGTAGTTAATGGCACGCGGCTCACCGACGGCCGCCTCGCAGATGTTACCCAAGGCCGTGTTGGCCCTCTCGCGAAGCGTGGAGAGCATGGGGGCGTGCTCATGCTCCAAGAGTCGCCGCTCACGCATCTCGTCCATGTTTTGGCGAGCGACGGTCTCAGCCTCAACCACCTGTTGGCGAAGAAGAAGCACCTCGGCATGGGAAGTAGCCGACTCCCCCTGCACCGCCTCAAGTGCAACCCGCAAGGCATCGGCCCGCCGCGTTGCTTCCTCCAGTTTGGCCCTAAGGGCATTGGTCTTACCTTCAGCCTCGGTCCGGACCAACTCCAGCCTCTCCTTGAACTCGCGCTCGAGGTTGAGGCGCGCCGTAGCCACCCGACGTCCGACCTCCTCCGATACACGGGCTTCCCAAGCAGCGACGTCGTCCTCCGCCCATGTCACCCATCGCTCCCTCATCTCCAGCGCTCCAGGCTCGCTGCTCGCGGCTTCAAAGATCAACGCCTCCGACGCTTCGAGCTCACTGGTCGCCGGAGGCCACCTTCATCGACGCGAGGGCCTCGCCAGCTCCACTCGCTCCTCCAAAGGAGCGGCACCGGCCAAGAGTTCCTGTGCCCGCTCCTCTGTGGCCTCTCGCCGCCGGTCAGCTTCCCGGGCTTCTTCGAGGGCCTGGGAACGGGCCTCCCGAGATGCCGCCAGCGACGCCTTGGCCTTCTCATCATCAAGATCGCGCCGACGGTGCGCGAGGGCGGCAGCCGCCTCCAGCTCGCGCCTCTCCGCAACCAGCCAAAGGCCCTCAGCCTCAAGGCGCGTGTCCTCATCACCGAGTTCTCACCAAGCAGGCTCACCCGCGTCGGCCGCCCTCGGAGGAACCCTTGGCGAAGAGCGCGCGCCCCGGGCCAAGCACGCCCTCCACACCATCATCCGCCCCAAGCGAGCGCCAGGGGCTCGGATCAGCACCCCCCTCTCGGGCGGGGGGGGGCTGGCGCCTTGAGATGACCGGCGCACCAAACCAAAGCCGACCTAAAGCTACCCATCTCCAAGTGCGAGCGCCGGGAGTACCCCAGCCAATCACGGTCCACGGCCAGAAGAGAAGCCCACGACAGGCTAGCTATGCCGCGAGGGGGCCCGTGAAGGAAGGTCGCAGGGAGCACAGGGCTGCGCTGCGCCTCGGGAAGGTTCTCCTCACCAACCGGCCTCACCACAAGGGCCCTGCTGCTCGGAACGATCGAAGACGGCGGAAAGGGCGGAGGCAAGGGGGATGGCTCCTCATCCACCCCCGTGAGCTCGGAAGGAAGGCCCTACGGGGCAAAGATCAGAACAAGCAACGGAAGAGTCAGGAGTAGGGAAGGGAGAAGGCTTACTCGTCGATGGCGTAGTACTTCCTAGGCTTCAGCAGGCGACAAGGGTAGTCATCGCCCAGGGCCTCCCTCCTCTTTCGTAGGGCCTCAAAGTCCACGCGGAAGCGACCCAAGAGTTGAGCGCAGGGGTCAGCTTGCGACGAGGAGGAAGCAACGAGGCGACTCGCGTCGGGGGCGTCCGTTTGATGCGCGCTGCCGGTCGCCTCACCAAGAAGAGCGGCTGGGGCCTCGGGAGCCTTAGCCACAGGCACTACGAGCGGCCGCTCGCCACCCTCAACTGCGGCAGCATGGGCCTCGGGAGCCGCTCTCCATGAGCGCCGCCCAGTGTTGTCGCCTCGGTGAGGGCACCCTCGGCCTCCGGAGGCTCATGCCTCCCTGCCCTGCCACTTGAGGAAGAGTCGCCCCGGGCGGCTGCGAGGGCGACCACCACCACTCGGTTCTCGCGAGGCCCCTGGAGGTCAGCAGGTCGCGGCCCCCATTCATCGAAGATGGGAATCTGCCTCACGAAGTCACCCCTGTTCGAGCAAAGGTACAGCAAGGCCCCCCCTTGGCGAATGCCGCCGGGAGAAGGATCCCCAGTCAAGACCAAGAGCACCTTCCTCAGCGCTTCAGGCATCAGGTCCTCTTCCTGGAGCCGCATACGGTCCCCACGACCGCTGTAGGCCCACATTCGATGAGAGTGGCGCTGGAGAGGGTTGACGCGGCGTAGCAAGAACTCCTTCACCACCTTGGGCGCCGTCACGCCAAGCTCCCTCCGGAACTCGAAGCGGCGCCAAACGAAGCGCAGGGGGCTCGCAGCGCCTCTCTGCCCCACCGAGTTGGGGACAGCAGGCGAAGATGGCTCCGTCAGCAGGGGCTGGGCACCCCTACATCCACATACAGCCACCGCTCGCGAAACTCAGGCACGGGCGAAGGAAGACTGAATTCAATTCCAGAAGCCGTTGTCTCTGGCGCAGCGATGAAGCTCACGCACCCCGAGCATTGGGTGGGGTCGACAAGGCGCAAAGAGAAGAAGTGGCGCAGCAAGGCGACCGAAGGAAGGATGCCCATCATTGCCTCGCAAACAAAGGCAAATACCGCGAGAAGGGTGATGGATTCAGGACCCAGATGCATCATATGGATCTGATAATGGGAAAGCACGGCGTTGAAGAAATCAGAGAAGGGGGGAACCAGTCCCGACCACAGGGCATCGGTGAAATACCGGACCTCGGTGGGAATCCTATCAACGGAGAAGCGAGACGCGGGCCAGGCCGTCGTCCTCCCGCACTCATTGAAGATGGTAGCCAGGGCTGAGCGAACATTGCCCAGGCCTTCTTGATTGATTATGACCGGCCGATTGACGGCGGGGGCCACCGTCGGTGACGAGCGAGGCGGCGGCACGGGCTTCTTCCCTTTTCCCTTCCTCGGCGGAGCCATGACGACAGGAAAGGGATGGGGGAAGGTTCGAGATTGGATTGGATGTGGAAGCTGGAGTTCGAGAGAAGAAAGGGCAGGGAGCGCTCAAGCAGCAGAAAGGGGAGCGGCTGTGTGCGGTAGCGAGTCCGCCTAGCAAGGCACGAAATAAGGAGGCGTGGGGAACAGTGCCGCCCACGTCCAATCAACCGCCACGCGGCGCCAAAGGCCGCAGGCTGTTAGGGCCCGCGACACTTCGCACTTGCCCTTTCGCCTCTTTGCTCGACTGTTCGGCACGCCGTGGGCTCGGGGCTCTTGTCGGCGTTAAGGAACGGGGTCCCAGACTTGCTCGCTGGGCGTGGCTCAAAGGAGGCCTAGCACAGCCCATCTTCATCAACACAAGCTCAAGACCCTCACGAGGGGCCAAGCCTCGCGGGGAGGACGACAAGGAGCTTCCTCAGGCACGGCCTCGTCAGGCTGGCTCGCGAGGAGGCGGAGAGTTCAAGGCGGGGTACCTCGCAAGGTGCCTATGACGCAAGCCATGACGACCAAGGGCGCCAGTCGGGCAGCAGCCCGCGCAGTGTCCTCCTTTCCTCTTTGGTGCAAAGGGAGCAAGCGCAGGCGAGAGCATCAAGCAAAAGCGTCCATTTCGGTGCAACAAGACCAAGACAAGCCCAACGGCAGGAAGGAAGTCATTGTGGAGCCCAAGCCAGCGTCACCACCAGAGCATTTGACAGGCGAGGACCAACTTTAGTCAGGATAAGTGTACCCGCTGTTCCCCTTCAAAATGGCCAATTGTTGGCGCCCTTCCTGCTCAATATTTGGGAAGAGGCCCAGGGCCTTTGCCTATAAATAGGACTAGCCACCCCTAGGGTAGAGGCATCGAGCAGCTAGCATCAAGAGTCCAAGCAGCCAGAACCAAGTAACACCAGCCAAGAACAGACCCTCGCGAGGCTGTTCCTCCTTGTATTGTTCATCATCAGCCCAAGAGGCAATCCACCACACCACACACTGGAGTAGGGTATTACACCACAATGGTGGCCTGAACCAGTATAAATCTTGTGTCTCTTCTGCTGTTCTGTTTAGTAGTTTAGGTCCTAGCGATTCGGCGAGGAGCGAGCCAGTAGAGGGTTGAATCTCCGTGCGCACCCCAGTGTTCGAACCTCAAGGGTCTACCGGAACCCGGAATCCGACAGAGAGGGATCGAGAAGAGGTGTCTAGGGGGGTGATTAGGCACTAAGTACCAAAAGTTGCAGTTTTTAAATTCTTTAAGTTGGAGTGGAGTTTAGGCACAAGTTTAACACTCAAAATACATATCAAGCAAGCATGCAAAGAGTATATGAGCAGCGGAAAGTAAAGCATGCAACTTGCAAGAATGTAAAGGGAAGGGTTTGGAGAATTCAAATGCAATTTGGAGACACGGTGATTTTTGAGCCGTGGTTCCGATAGGTGGTGCTATCGTACATCCACGTTGATGGAGACTTCAACCCACGAAGGGTAACGGTTGCGCGAGTCCACAGAGGGCTCCACCCACGAAGGGTCCATGAAGAAGCAACCTTGTCTATCCCACCATGGCCGTCGCCCACGAAGGACTTGCCTCACTAGCGGTAGATCTTCACGAAGTAGGCGATCTCCTTGCCCTTACAAACTCCTTGGTTCAACTCCACAATCTTGTGGGAGGCTCCCAAGTGACACCTAGCCAATCTAGGAGACACCACTCTCCAAGAAGTAACAAATGGTGTGAATGATGAACTCCTTGCTCTTGTGCTTCAAATGATAGTCTCCCCAACACTCAACTCTCTTTCACAGGATTTGGATTTGGTGGAAAGAAGATTTGAGTGGAAAGCAACTTGGGGAAGGCTAGAGATCAAGATTCATATGATAGGAATGGAATATCTTGGCCTCAACACATGAGTAGGTGGTTCTCTCTCAGAAAATGGATGCTGGAAGTGTAGGTTTGTTCTGATGGCTCTCTCCACGAATGAAGAGGAGATGGAGGGGTATATATAGCCTCCACACAAAATCTAACCGTTACACACAACTTGCCAGACTCGGTGGGACCGAATTGGTAAACTTGGTCAGACCAATTCAGCAAATCTAGTGACCGTTAGGATTTTTGGTGGGACCGACATGCAACTCGGTAGGACCGATATGGTTAGGGTTAGGGCATAACGTAATCTCAGTGAGACCGATTACTCAAACTCGGTAGGACCGATTTTGGTAATAAGTTAACCAGAGAGTTGGTCAGGCAAACTCGGTGAGACCGATTAAACAAACTCAGTGGGACCGATTTTGGTAATAAGCTAACCAGAGAGTTTGCATTGTAATCTCGGTAGTACCGATTGCTCAAACTCGGTGAGACCGATTTTGTTAATGGACATACAGAGAGATTACAATCCCATCTCGGTGAGACCGAGATCCCTATCGGTGAAACCGATTTGCCTAGGGTTTGTGGCAGTGGCTAAGACATCTGAACTCGGTGGCGCTGGATAGAAAGAATCGGTAGGGCCGAGTTAGACATTCTGGTTTAGGACATATGTGGATGTGAGAAAGTAGTTGAGGGCTTTGGAGCATATCATTGAGCACTTGAGCAAGCAAGCCATTAAGCAACACCTCATCCCCTCTTGATAGTATTGGCTTTTCCTATAGACTCAATGTGATCTTGGATCACTAAAATAGAAAATGTAGAGTCTTGATCTTGGAGCTTGAGCCAATCCTTTGTCCTTAGCATCTTGAAGGGGTTCCACATCCTTTAGTCCATGCCACTCCATTGTTGAACATGTCTGAAACATACTAGGTAAAAGTGTTAGTCCAACAAGAGATATGTTGACATTAATTACCAAAACCACCCAGGGAGCACTTGTGCTTTCATAGCCACTGTCGATGACTTAACCGACATGCTTGACTTCAACTCCGAAGACAACGACGGTATGGACGACGATGCAGGAGAAGAACAGGAACCACTGCCTATAGGGCGCTGGACAACCACCTCATCATACGATATATATATGGTAGACACCCCCAAAGAAAGCAATGGCAATGAGGCAATAGACGATAACCCCTTGGAGAAGCAATCAAAGCACCGGCGTCACAGGCGCAGCTCCAAGCCCCGCCTGTCGGTGGGATACGACACCTATGGGATCACTGGAATCCCTTCTACGATTATGGGGAGCAGGGATCGTGAGAAGAGCAGGACTAGTAGACAACACAAAGGGGATTTACGCAGGCTCGGGCCGCAAAGATGCGTAAAAGCCTACGATCCTGCTTTGGTGGATGTATTCAGTGTTCATGAGCTTTCAAACTAACTCTAGGTGCTGTGGGGTTTGATGTGTACTACACAACCTTCTTCTTTTAGACGTTGTTGGGCCTGCAAGTGCACAGGTTTGTGGGACAGTAGCAAATTTCCCTCAAGTGGATGACCTAAGGTTTATCAATCCGTAGGAGGCGTAGGATGAAGATGGTCTCTCTCAAGCAACCCTGCAACCAAATAACAAAGAGTCTCTTGTGTCCCCAACACACCCAATACAATGGCAAATGGTATAGGTGCACTAGTTCGGCGAAGAGATGGTGATACAAGTGCAATATGGATGGTAGAAATAGGTATTTGTAATCTGGAAATATAAAAACAGAAAGGTAACTAATGATAAAAGTGAGCGTAAACGGTATTATAATGGTAGGAAACAAGGCATAGGGATCATACTTTCACTAGTGCAAGTTCTCTCAACAATAATAACATAGACAGATCATATAACAATCCCTCAACATGCAACAAAGAGTCACTCCAAAGCCACTAATAGCGGAGAACAAACAAAGAGATTATGGTAGGGTACGAAACCACCTCAAAGTTATTCTTTCGGATCAATCTATTCAAGAGTTCGTATTAGAATAACACCTTAAGACACAAATCAACCAAAACCCTAATGTCACCTAGATACTCCATTGTCACCTCAAGTATCCATGGGCATGATTATACGATATGCATCACACAATCTCCGATTCATCTATTCAACCAACACAAAGTACTTCAAAGAGTGCCCCAAAGTTTCTACCGGAGAGTCAAGACGAAAACGTGTGCCAACCCCTATGCATAGGTTCATGGGAGGAACCCGCAAGTTGATCACCAAAACATACATCAAGTGGCACGTGATATCCCATTGTCACCACCGATAAACACGGCAAGACATACATCAGGTGTTCTCAAATCCTTAAATACTCAATCCGACAAGATAACTTCAAAGGGAAAACTCAATTCATCACAAGAGAGTAGAGGGGGAGAAACATCATAAGATCCAACTATAATAGCAAAGCTCGCGATACATCAAGATCTTGCCATAGAGAGAACATGAGAGAGAGAGAGAGAGAGATCAAACACATAGCTACTGGTACATACCCTCAGGCCCGAGGGTGAACTACTCCCTCCTCGTCATGGAGAGCGCTGGGATGATGAAGATGGCCACCAGTGAGGGTTCCCCCCTTCGGCAGGGTGCCGGAACGGGCTACCGAGAGGTTTTTGGTGGCTACAGAGGCTTGTGGCGGCGAAACTCCTGATCTATCTTGATATTCGATGTTTTTAGGGTACATAGGCTTATATAGGCGAAAGAAGTTGGTCGGGGAAGCCTCGAGGGGCCCACGAGAGGGTAGGGCACGCCCCCTGTCTTGTGGCCTCCTTGATGATCTTTTGACGTGAACTCCAAGTCTCCCGGATCATAATCTTCCTAAAAATTACACTCTCGAAGTTTTCATTCCGTTTGGACTCTGTTTGATATTCCTTTTCTTCGAAATACTTAAACAGGCAATAAAACAGCAATATGGGTTGGGCCTCCGGTTAATAGGTTAGTCCCAAAAATGATATAAAATTGTATAATAAAGCCCATAATCATTCAAAACAGATAATAAAATAGCATGAATGCTTCATAAATTATAGATACATTGGAGACGTATAAGCATCCCCAAGCTTAATTCCTACTCGTCCTCGAGTAGGTAAATGATAAAAGAAAGAATTTATGAAGTGTGAATGCTAGAAGGTGCACAAGTTTGATCAATGATAATTTCAATCACCTTTTCTAGCATGATTATATGTCATAACAGTAGTTCATCTCATAAAACTCCTCATGATAAAGTAACAAGCAATTCACATGTCAAAGCATAGACCATAAACTTTCTTGAAAACTAGCAAACTTCATTCTCAGTCATCAAACAATTGCAATTCATCTTATTTTCAGGAATAGCAAACTCCACATACTCAACTATCATATAGTCTTCTACAATTGCTAGCACTCACGCAATACTAATGGTTATGGAGTTTCAATCGGACACTGAGAAAGATACGGGCTTATAGTGTTGTTTCCCAACGTATTCACCTTTGGGTGATGTCAACAATAATAGTTCATGCTAACTAACATCCAATTGGATATATATATATATATCAGGATCTTTCCAACACGAGGTGCTTGCATAAAGTAAAAGACATAAAGTAAAAGATAGGCCCTTCACAAAGGGAAGCAGAGGTTGTCATGCGCTTTTAGGGTTGGATGCACAAAATCTTAATGCGAATGAACATCACTTTATATTGCCACTTGTATATGGACCTTTATTATGCAGTCCGTCGCTTTTATTGCTTCCTTAACAAGATCGTATAAAGCTATTTTCTTCACACCAAAAGATCATACATATTTAGAGAGCAATTTTTATTGCTTGCACCGATGACAACTTACTTGAAGGATCTTACTCAATCCATTGGTAGGTATGGTGGACTCTCATGGCAAAACTGGGTTTAAGGATATTTGGAAGCATAAGTAGTATCTCTACTTGGTGCAAGGAATTTTGGCTAGCATGAGGGGGAAAGGCAAGCTCAACATGTTCGAATGATCCATGACAATATACTTTAACTGTGATGTGCGAAAACATAACCCATTACGTTGTCTTCCTTGTCCAACATCAACTCTTTAGCAGGTCATACTTAATGAGTGATCCCAATTATAAAAGATGTCTAGGATAGTGTATTTATATGTGGAATCTCTCTTCCTTCAATATTCTTTCATGAATTGTTCCAATGACCAATACAATGCTTGCTAACCTTCAATAAATTTACAACCACTACTTATTAGATGTGAAGTCATTACTCCCCATGGGGTAAGCAAATGAGACCTATAAAATTTCAGATTTATGACAATGAACTCATTGAACCATTTACTCATAGGATATAAGTGAAGCACACGAGTAAATGACAAACTACTCCAAAAAGATATAAGTGAAGATCAATGAGTAGCTAAATAATTATGTAACTATATGAAGACTCTCTCTCTCATTTAAGAATTTCAGATCTTGGTATTGTATTCAAACAGCAATCAAGGCAAAACAAAATGGCATTGCAAGGATAGCACAACTCATGTGAAGAATCAAAAGCTTAGGCTCAACCGATACTAACCGATAGTTGTTGAAGAAGAAAGGTGGGATGCCTACGGGGCATCCCCAAGCTTAGATGTGTGGGACTTCATGAAATATTATCTTGGGGTGCCTTGGGCATCCCCAATCTTGAACTTTTGTGCCTCCTTAATTCCTCTCATATCATAGTTTCTCTTTTTATCAAAAGCTTCATCCACACCAAACTCAACAAGAACTCGTGAGATAGGTTAGTATAAACCAATGCAAAACCTTATCATTTTCTACTGTAATAAATCACTAAAATTATTATTCAACATTGCATACTAAATGCCTCTGCATATTTAATACTCCTATCCTCAAATAGAATCATTAAACAAGCAAACATATGCAAACAATGCAACCATAACAGCAATCTGTCAAAACAGTATAGTCTGTAAAGAATGCAAGATTCATCATACTTCCCTAACTCCAAAATTATGAGAAAAATACTAAGCTGTAGAAGATTTATCATAGCTCATTATGCAAAAAGTTTCAACATTATATCATTCTCTTACTTTTCTAGGGAATTTTTGCAACAGCGGTAAACTTTCTGTTTTCAAACAGCAACATGTATACTAGCAAAATAAGCATGGTAAAGGCTATCCTTGACATTTTTATTGAAAATAAAGATGAAAAATATTATTCTAAATAACAGCAAGCAAATACTAACAAGAGAAAATTACACTCCAAGCAAAACACATATCATGTGGCGAATAAAAATATAGCTCCAAGTTACCAATGAACGAAGACGAAAGAGGGGATGCCCTCTGGGGCATCCCCAAGCTTAGGCTTTTGGCTATTCTTGAATATTAACTTGGGGTGCCTTGGTCATCCCCAAGCTTAGGCTCTTGCCACTCCTTATTCCATAGTCCATCGAATCTTTAGCCAAAACTTGAAAACTTCACAAGACAAAACTCAACAGAAAACTCGTAAGCTCCGTTAGTATAAGAAAATAAAACCACCACTTAGGTAATATAATGAACTCATTCTAAATTCATATTGGTGTAATATCTACTGTATTCTAACTTCTCTATGGTTCATACCCTCCGATACTACTCATAGATTCATCAAAATAAGCAAACAACACATAGAAAACAGAATCTGTCAAAAACAGAACAGTCTGTAGTAATCTGTATCAAACGTATACTTATGGAACTCCAAAAATCCTACAAAATTAGTAAGTCCAAAGAAATTAGTGTACCAATCCAGTTCAAGAAGATTAAGATCAAGAGCACGTTTCTGTGAATTAAAAAAACTAATTTACTGGGTGAAAAAGTTTCTGATTCTCAGCAGGATCAACACAACTATCACCGTAAGCCATCCTAAAGGTCTTACTTGGCACTTTACTGAAACAAAAGCTATAAAACATGATTACTACAGTAGCATAACAATGTGGACACACAAAAACAGTAAGGATAAATATTGGGTTGTCTCCCAACAAGAGCTTTTCGTTAATGCCTTTTTAGCTAGGCATGATGATGACAATGATGCTCACATAAAAGATAAGAATTGAAACATAACGGGAGCATCATGAAGCATATGACTAGAACATTTAAGTCTAACCCACTTCCTATGCATAGGGATTTTGTGAGCAAACAACTTAGGGGAACAATAATCAACTAGCATAGGGAGGTAAAACAAGCATAGCTTCAAGATTTTAAGCACATAGGGAGGAAACTTGACATTATTGTAATTCCTACAAGCATATGTTCCTCCCTCATAATAATTTTCAGTAGCATCATGAATGAATTCAACAATATAACCAGCACCTAAAGTATTCTTTTCATGATCTACAAGCATAGAAAATTGACTACTCTCCACATAAGCAAAATACTTCTCATCAATAGTAGTGGGAGCAAACTCAACAAAATAACTATCATGTGAAGCATAATCCAATTGAAAACTAAAATCATGATGACAAGTTTCATGGTTATCATTATTCTTAATAGCATACAAGTCATCACAATAATCATCATAGATAGCAACTTTGTTCTCATAATCAATTGGAACCTCTTCCGAAATAGTGGATCATCACTAAATAAAGTCATGACCTCTCCAAATCCACTTTCATCAATATAATCATCATAAATAGGAGGCATGCTTTCATCATAATAATATTCTCATAAAAATTGGGGGACTAAACATATCAACTTCATCAAACATAGCATCCCCAAGCTTGTGGCTTTGCATATCATTAGCATAATCACTCTCATCATTAAAAATATGGGTAGCACCAATAGTATAGCAATTATCATCATCACAATGAGTAGTAGGAGCAACATCATTTGGGAGGGATACCTTTCTATCTTTGTTGCTCCTTCTTTTCTTTTTCTTCTTCACATTATGTGTGGGTTCAACCTTCCTCTTTGAGCTCCTTATTGACGAGATTGGTTGAATAGAAATCTCCTCCTCGTTACCTGATTCATCATAAGAAATAATAGGAGGATATTGGGGAGTCTCTTCGCTTTCATTAGTATTCTCATCATCTTCTATTTGCTTTCTTTTCTTTAGGTAATTGGCAATATAATGATTTTCAATGCAATTCTCCGCACAAAACATATAAATCTTCTCTAGATCAAATCAAGAAATCTATCAAGATTAAATTTTGGAATACCCTCAGTTATACGTTTCATTTCTTCATACCCCAGAAGAAGACTAATCTCTTTATGATGCCCAAGGGTAATCAATCTATCACAATTTTTGGACACGATTCGATCTTGAAACAATTTGCGTTGGAGATTTAAATGACCACGTTCATTGCAAAGTTCACAAGGAGCTCGAAAAATATTGAATTTTTCAGCACCGACATCAAGGCTTTCTTGCAACAATTTAGTTTCTAAATACTTATGCCTCTTGCAAAAACTATCTTCCCTATTTGGTGTGTACTTGCAAATCCAATCTTCTCCACAAAAATCAACATGCTTATAAGATACATTTTCATCATAACTAGTGCAATCATCATTAGTACTAGGGATATTCAAAGAGTTTATACTAACAACATTGCAATCATGCTCATCATTCAAAGAATTAGTACCAAGCATTTTAATGCATTCTTCTTCTAGCACTTGAGCACAATTTTCCTTCCAACGAAAGATATTAAAAAGACGAAGCGTATGAGACAAACTCAATTCCATTTTTTGTAGTTTTGTTTTATAAACTAAACTAGTGATAAAGCAAGCAACAAAAAGATTCAATTGCAAGATCTAAAGATATACCTTCAAGCACTCACCTCCCCGGCAACAGCGCCAGAAAAGAGCTTGATGTCTACTACACAACCTTCTTCTTGTAGACGTTGTTGGGCCTGCAAGTGCACAAGTTTGTAGGACAGTAGCAAATTTCCCTCAAGTGGATGACCTAAGGTTTATCAATCCGTAGGAGGCGTAGGATGAAGATGGTCTCTCTCAAGCAACCCTGCAACCAAATAACAAAGAGTCTCTTGTGTCCCCAACACACCCAATACAATGGCAAATTGTATAGGTGCACTAGTTCAGCGAAGAGATGGTGATACAAGTGCAATATGGATGGTAGAAATAGGTATTTGTAATCTGAAAATATAAAAACAGCAAGGTAACTAATGATAAAAGTGAGTGTAAACGGTATTGCAATGGTAGGAAACAAGACATAGGGTTCATACTTTCACTAGTGCAAGTTCTCTCAGCAAGAATAACATAGATAGATCATATAACAATCCCTCAACATGCAACAAAGAGTCACTCCAAAGCCACTAATAGCGGAGAACAAACGAAGAGATTATGGTAGGGTACGAAACTACCTCAAAGTTATTCTTTTGGATCAATCTATTCAAGAGTTCGTACTAGAATAACACCTTAAGACACAAATCAACCAAAACCCTAATGTCACCTAGATACTGCATTGTCACCTCAAGTATCCATGGGCATGATTATACGATATGCATCACACAATCTCAGATTCATCTATTCAACCAACACAAATTACTTCAAAGAGTGCCCCAAAGTTTCTATCGGAGAGTCAAGACGAAAACTTGTGCCAACCCCTATGCATAGGTTCATGGGCGGAACCCGCAAGTTGATCACCAAAACATACATCAAGTGGCACGTGATATCCCATTGTCACCACAGATAAACATGGCAAGACATACATAGAGTGTTCTCAAATCCTTAAAGACTCAAACCGACAAGATAACTTTAAAGGGAAAACTCAATTCATCACAACAGAGTAGAGGGGGACAAACATCATAAGATCCAACTATAATAGCGAAGCTCGCGATACATCAAGATCGTGCCATAGAGAGAACACGAGAGAGAGAGAGAGAAAGAGAGAGAGAGAGATCAAACACATAGCTACCGGTACATACCCTCAGGCCCGAGGGTGAACTACTCCCTCCTCGTCATGGAGAGCGCAGGGATGATGAAGATGGCCACCGGTGAGGGATCGCCCCCTCCGGCAGGGTGCCGGAATGGGCTCCCGAGAAGTTTTTGGTGGATACAGAGGTTTGCGGCGGCGGAACTCACGATCTATCTAGATATTCGATGTTTTTAGGGTACGTAGGCTTATATAGGCAAAAGAAGTCGGTCGGGGGAGCCTCGAGGGGCCCACGAGAGGGTAGGGCGCGCCCAGGGGGGTGGGCGCGCCCCCCTGTCTCGTGGCCTCTGTCGGTGTTCTGGGAACGGGGTCCCTGACTTGCTCGCCTGCGGCCCATGGCGTGGCTCGAGGGGGCCAGTGCAGCCCAGCTTCATCACTCAAGCTCAAGACCTCGCGAGGGGCCAAGATTGCAGGCGGACGACAGGGAGCTTCCTCAGGAGCAGCCTCATCAGGCAGGCTCGCGAGGAGGCGAAGAGATCAAGGCAAGGGCACCTCGCGAGGAGCCCGTGACGCAAGCCATGACGATTGAGACCAAGCGGGCACCAGGAGGGTGCCGGCCTGCGTAGTGTCCTTGTTTCCCCTTCGGTGCAAAGGGGGCAAGCACAGGCCAAGGCATCAGGCAAAGGTTACTGTTTCGGCGCAACAACACCAAGACCAGCAGAACGGCAGGATGGAGGTCATCGTGGAGCCCAGGACAGCGTCATCGTCAGAGCCTTTGGCAGCCGAAGACCAAGTTTAGTCAGGATAAGTGTACTCGATGTTCCCCTTCAAAATGGCTAATTGTTGGCGCCCTTCCCGCTCATTATTTGGGATGAGGCCCAGGGCCTCCCTCTATAAATAGGACTAGCCACCACAGAGTAGAGGATCGAGAAAAGATCACGCATAGCCTAAAGAGAGGCGACTGAACTCATCCGAGCAGTTCATCGCACCAGCTCAAGAACAGCCCTCATGAGGCTGTTCTCCCTTTGTATTGTTTATCATCAGCCCATGAGGCAACCCACCATACCACACACTGGAGTAGGGTATTACACGACAATGGTGGCCTGAACCAGTATAAATCTCGTGTCCCTTATGTGTTCTTCTTCCTAGCCCAGATCCCTAGCGAGACTTCGAGACGTGAGCTGGTAGGGGAAAGATCTTCGTGTGCACCCTAGAGTTCGAACCTTAAGGGTCTGCCAGAACCCGAAATTCGACATTTGGCACACCAGGTAGGGGTGCACCAGAATCTTTCTTCCACTGGTCGCGTGTGATCTTCTGTCGTCTCCATGGATGACGCGCGCCCAGCTCGCGCCGAGCGTCGGGCTGCTCTCGCCACCCGCGTCGCCCAAACGGCGCCGGTCGTGATCGCCCGTCGCCGCCTCGTCGCTTTCTGCTAACGCCGCCACCGCCCGGCGGAAGCGAGCAGCAGCCTCGTCCTCGATCCTTCGTGTGGCGCGAAGGCCACACCGCCACCCTGTCGGCCGACTCACCGGTTCGTCGCCCCACGCCTGTCGCGCTTTCACCAGACGCATCCGTCCGCTCTAGCAATGATGCCGCAGATGGGGCGGGGGCTCGAGCCATGGCCCCCGCCTTGCGGCAGGTACATTTGCCGCTCAAGTTCAAGCCCGAGATGCCGCCGCGCTACAGCAGCGCGATGGATCCGTTGGTTTTCCTGCTGGCATACGAAGAGGCCGTCCTCAAGGCCGGGGGTGACGATAGGGTGATGGCCAACTGGTTTCCCATGGCCCTCACCGGCATTCCGCGCATGTGGCTGCTCCACCTACCGACGGCTTCTGTGACCTCCTGGGGAGAGCTGCGCGACCTCTTCCTCGCCCATTACGCCGCACCAGTGCCCCCGGTCGTCGCAGCTCTCCTGGGCGGCTCACAAGAGCCACCTACGAGCCGCCACGTCAAGCCGTTCACCCGCCAGATCGGCACCGCCTCCCAGCGCCGAGAAGCCCCCCCGGGCTGGGTGGCGCCCGAGGCCGATCTGACCTTCAACTCGGACGATCACCCCTCCAACCTGCCGGTTCGGGTGCGCTCTGCCAAGTGGTCGTCACCAGGACCCTTATTGATGGCGGTGCCGGCGTCAACGTGCTCTCTGTGGAGGCCTTTAGCCTCCTCCACGTGCCACCAGAGCGGCTTCAACCCAGCAGGCCTTTCTCGGGTGTCGGGGTCGGTTCCACCACCTCCTTGGGACAGATTCCCCTCCCGGTGACCTTCGGCACCTACGACAACTTCCGCACAGAGCTGATCGACTTCGACATCACCCCCATCGGCCTCCCCTACAATGCCATCGACGGCTACCCGGCCTTGGCCCAGTTCATGGCAGCAACTCACCCGGCGTACAACCTCATGAAGATGCCCAGGAGTAGCGGCGTCCTTACCGTGTCAGGAGACACAAAAGATGCACTGCAGGTGCTCAAGCTTGCTTTCAAGATGGCCGCGGTGGCGCAGCCCGCCAGCACTGACGCCCTCGAGCCCAAGGGGGCTGCGTCGACTAAGAAGAAGCAGCTATTCACCCAAGACAAGGCGGAAACCAAGCAGGTACCGGTCGAAGAGGACGGGTCCATGAACGCCACCTTCACCATAGGTGGCAACCTCGAACCCGAGCAGGAGGAGGCCTTGGTGAAGTTCCTGCGCGCGAACAAGAAGGTGCTCGCATGGGAACCTGATCAGCTAGCGGGGGTCCCGAGGGGTGTGATTGAGCATCACCTCAACGTGTGCCCCAACGTGCGCCCTGTGAAGCAGAAGGCTAGGCGGCAGTCCACTGAGAAGCAAGCTTTCATCGTCCAAGAGACCCGCAAGCTAGAGGCAGCAGGGGTTATTCGCGAGGTTCGCTACCCGGATTGGTTGGCTAACCCGGTTTTCGTGCCGAAGAAGGGCGGAAAGGAACGCATGTGTGTTGACTTCACCAACCTCAACAAGGCCTGCACGCAGGATCCATTTCCGCTCCCTCGCATCGACCAGATCGTCGACTCCACCGCTGAGTGTGACCTGTTGTGCTTCCTAGATGCCTTCTCGGGCTATCACCAGATCAAGATGGCGGTAGAAGACATGGAAAAAACGGCTTTCCTGACCCCGTGTGGAGTGTACTGCTATACATGCATGCCATTTAGGTTGTGCAACGCAGGCGCAACCTTTCAGCGGCTGATGCACATCGCCTTGGGCCGACAGCTCGGGAGGAACGCCGTGGCTTACGTCGATGACATTGTGGTGAAGTCTCGGGAGGCAAAAACCCTGATACAGGACTTGGAAGAAACCTTCGCGAGCCTCAATGAAGTGGACCTGCGGCTCAACCCAGAGTAGTGCGTGTTTGGAGTCCCCTCGGGCAAGCTCCTGGGTTTCCTCGTGTTGCACAGGGGCATCAAGGCCAACCCGGAGAAGGTCAAAGCAGTCAAAGACATGAGCCCACCGAAAACCCTCAGAGAAATGTAGAAGCTCACCGGGCGTGTAACCGCGCTGGGACGCTTCATCTCCAAGCTGGGGGAACGAGCACTGCCCTTCTTCAAGCTGATGAAGAAGAAGGGCCCCTTCGAATGGACTGAAGAGGCTGACAAGGCATTCCAAGATCTCAAGAGGTACCTTACCAGCCCTCCGGTGATGGTAGCTCCGCGTCCTCAGGAGCCCCTGGTGCTCTACCTTGCAACCACCCCCTACTCCGCCAGCGCAGCCCTAGTGGCGGTTAGGGAGGAGCATCGGACCAAGGCCGCAGCAACTGCCCGGGCTGAAGCCAAGCGAAGCCAAGAAAGCCTCACGAAGACCGCAACCACAGCCAAAAAGGATCAGCCACAGCAGGAGAGCGCACCCGGAGTAGAAGAGGCCTCTCCAAGCGATCAAGTGCTGGGGGCTCCGTCGTCTCAGGAGGCGCCCCAACCTCCGGAGGACGCAAGCAGAGCCAGCACCCTCAACCTCGTCGAGCATCCCATGTACTTCGTCAGCACGGTGCTACGGGACGCAAGGGCGTGGTACCCCATGCCTCAAAAACTCCTCCTCGCGCTATTGGTAGCCTCACGAAAGCTGTGGCACTACTCCCAAGGCCATCCCATCAAGGTCGTCTCAGCATACCCCTTGGAAAGGGTACTCAGGAGCCCCAACTCGGCTAGAAGGGTTGCTGAATGGAACATCGAACTGCAAGCGTTTCAGCTAGAATTCAGCACGACCAGAGTCATCAAGGGGGCCGCACTTGCAGATTTCATGGCAGAATGGGCAGAGGCACCGGGCCTCGAGGCAGGCGAGGACCGATCACTTTCCCCGGGAAGCGAGGCACCGGACGGCTGGGTCATGTACTTCGACAGGGCATTCTCCCAACATGGCGCGGGGACCGGCGCAGTGCTCGTATCTCCTACTCAGGACAAGCTCACCTTTCTGCATAACTGCTCTCCAAAGATGGAGAAAAGGTCTCCAACAACATAGCAGAGTACGAAGGCCTGATAGCAGGCCTGAAAGCCGTAGTCACCTTGGGGGTAAAGCGCCTCATCATCAAGGGCGATTCGCAACTCCTCGTCAACTTCTCCAACAAGATATACGAGCCGAAGGACGAGCACATGGAAGCCTACCTCGCGGAGGTTCGTAGGATGGAGAAACAGTTCTGGGGGCTGGAGTTACAGCATGTGTCTCTCGGCACCAATCAAGAGGCTGATGACATCGCCAAGAGGGCATCCAGGCGGCTGCCTCAGGAGCTTGGCGTCTTCGAGGAGCGACTCTTCAAGCCCTTGGTGGCGCCATCACTATCAAGCACGGCACAACCTCGGGAGGAGCTCCCTCAGCTGCCTGCCTCGGGAGCCCCGGCCTGTGGCCCGGCCTCAGGGGCACGCCTGCTCCTGGCGTTGGAGCCTCAGGAAGGATGTTGGATCGCAGAGCTCAAGAACTACTTGACGCAAGGGACCCTGCCGGAGAAGGAGGAGGACGCGGAGCGTGTGACACGGCAGGCCACAGCCTACTGCATCGAGGATGGAGAGCTCTACCGGAGGCGGCCAAATGACATGTCCCTACGTTGCATTTCCAAAGAGCAAGGGAAGGAGCTGTTGGCAGACATACACGGTGGAGACTGTGGGCATCACTCATCATCATGAACCCTCATTGGCAAGGTGTTCCGCAGCGGATTCTACTGGCCCACAACACTCAGTGACGCCATTGAGCTGGTGAAGGCTTGTGAGGCCTGCCAATTCCACACCAAGCAGATCCATCAGTCGGCAGGGGGCTGCAGACTATACCCCTCTCATGGCCGTTCGCAGTTTGGGGGCTGGACATTCTGGGCCCGTTCCCTCTGGCGCCAGGGGGCTATCGCTACCTCTCCGTCACCGTGGACAAGTTCACCAAGTGGGGTGAGGTGGAAGCTGTCCGCACCATCCCAGCGGGCTCCGCAGTCAAGTTCATCAAGGGCCTCGTGAGCCGGTTTGGGGTGCCTAACCGCATCATCACCGACAATGGTTCGCGGTTCACCAGTAATCTCTTCAAAACGTACTGTGCTAACCTTGAAACGCAGATATGCTACGCTTCGGTAGCACACCCCGGAGCAACGGGCAGGCCGAGCGAGCCAACGCAGAGGTCCTGAGGGGCCTTAAAACCAGGACCTTCAAGAAGAAGCTGGAGGCCTGCAGCAGGGGCTGGTAGGACGAGCTCAAGTCTTTGTTGTGGTCTATCCGCATGACCGCGGCCAAGCCGACTGGCGAGACCCCGTTCTTCCTCGTCTACGGAGCTGAGGCCGTCCTCCCTCACGAGGTCAGGCGTCGTTCCGCATGGGTCCTGGCGTTCGACGAGGCGCAGTAGGACGCCATGCGGGGGACGGATCTCATGATGGGGGAGGAATGCCGTCGAGAGGCCGCGCTGCGAGCGGCAAGGTATCAACAGGCGCTGCATGGTATCACTTCCGCAACATTCGCCCCAGAACTCTTGAGGTAGGGGATCTCGTGCTCAGACGCGTCCTCTCCAGGGAGGGGTTGCACAAGCTCTCTCCCATGTGGGAGGGCCTGTTCAAGGTTGTTCATGTTTCCAGGCCCGATTCCGCGCGCTTGGAGACCCAGGAGGGAGTGCCCATCCAGAACGCATGGAACATTCAACATCTCCGAAGATTGTACCCCTGAGCGAGGCCCAGTGCCTATGGAAAAGGCCCGGTGCCTGTGAAGAAGGCCAATGCCTGTGAAGCTGCCGCATTTTGGGGAAGGCCCGGTGCCTGTGAAGAAGGCCAATGCCTGTGAAGCAGCCGCATTTTGGGGAAGGCCCGATGCCTGTGAAGAAGGCCAATGCCTATGAAGCTGCTGCATTTTGGGGAAGGACCGGTGCCTGTGAAGAAGGCCAATGCCTGTGAAGCTTCCGCATTTTGGGGAAGGCCCGGTGCCTGTGAAGAAGGCTAATGCCTGTGAAACTTGCCGCCCGTGACACTCTCACGTAATAATGAGTGGGGCTGTACACGCCCCGGAGTCTCCGGAGTGCCGCTCTCGGGCCTCGGGGGCTCCCGCCCACGCCCAGTGGCAGCACTTAGCTCCGCGCTAGTGAGAAGACGTCGAAGACTAGATTAGGTGCCGGATGCGGCTTTTTCATTTGCTTTCTGCAGTTGGCTTGTTCGTTCCTATTTGAAGTTTTATTGGAGCTGTTGCCATCTCTAGCTTGTGACTCATTGTCTTTTTCACTCACTTGCCTTGTTTTCTCTCGCGCAAGTCTTGCGAGGGAGGTATGCGGGCACCCTCGCGAGTGTTTTCTGCCCCGGTCGTTTGAAGCTTTCCTATCCGAGTCCGCCATGGGAGCACCCCTCCTAGTCCGTGCCCCACGGGCATTGCGACGCGAGCACATGACCTGGGTCGGTCGCCCCCGCAACTAAGACCGGAAGCTACCCCTCCTGACTAATCCTTGCAGGACATGAAGCGCACGGCGAGGCCTCAGCCTCAGGAGGCGAAGACCGCGACAAGCCTCTCCGAGCTATGTAGTTCCAGCACACGGGCACGCGACACGGAAAAATAACACGTAAATAGCGTAAACAAGACGACGATTAATAAATGATACGGCACGCAACTACGGCCCAATACTACTTTCTTTTTGCGCAGAAAGGAAGAAAAAACAAACCAGCACGACTCGCTCGGCACCAACTTCATGGCGAGGGCTCAGACGCCTCCGAGCTCGGTCCAGATCCTGCTCTTGCTTCACCGGGCGCGACGGCGGATCGACCCTACATTTTCCTCAGTGGCGCGACGGCCCGGGGGCTGGTCGCGACCACCGCTGGAGGAGCTGCTGTCCGAAGGAAACTCGCCGAAGCTTGGTGAGCCCTGAGCGCCGCCGCCCACGCGCCTGCCTCCATCTTCGTCCTGATCAACACCGAGGCTGGGCAGACGGCCGCGGTCGTCGTCTTCGGGGCAGCACCCAGCACGACGGCCATCTTCCCCGAACACCCTCACGTAGAGGGTGGCATCGCCGTCGAACTTAAAGTGCAGGGTGCACCTCCGGCTCAGGCCACGCGCGCGGGCGAACGTTTGCCAGCCACGGGTCAGAGCCACATCCCCGGCGACGGAGACCTCCAGCGAAGCCCAGGAGGCCCTGCTGCAGCAACCGTCCACCTAAAGCCAGAGGCCGCCCGGAGCGCCGACCGGAAGTTCACCTACAAAGAAGCGGGGGAGCTGGAGCCAGGTGCTGGTCGGGTCCGCCGAACACACGACGAACTCCGGCAGAACCTCCGCCGAGCGGAAGCGCGTCCTAGGAGGGTCGCGCGGCTGCGGCGTGCCTCCCATCTGCCACCGGGCGCTCATTGCCGTGCTGGGGACCGCCTCCACGACTACGGGAAGCCACCACGGGGGCCGCAGGATGCTTACGAGGGCGGCCCGGCCGCGCTTGGTCGGAGGAGAGTCAGGCCCTTCCTGACGGGCCTTTCCCTTCTCCGCGGCCGAGAACCTCTTCGGCGGAGCCATGGGAGTGGCGAGTAGCCGGGATGGAGAGGAAGGAGTAGCGAGAACGAATAGACTGAGGGTGCTCACGATGTTCCGTACTTGTCGGAGTAATTGGCGACGGGTACCCCGAAGACGGCAAGACGATATTTCAAGACATCGGGGCTAGAAAAGCCCCTTAGTCCGACTGTCCACCGCTCTCCCGGCTCCCGTCCGATCGCTCTGCCTGACCAAGCGCCACCGCCGATTGCGCTTAACCATGACCCAGCCGATCGCTCAGCTGACCCGACACCGACGAGACGGTTGTACCCAAGCACTATTCACATGTCACCTCAGCCATCATGTATAGTGTCACTTGTCCCCTGGCACTATTTATGAAGTGACCCAGGGGACAAGGATGACACCCACCATGCCTTGTCCATGCCACCACCTAGCTTACTCTCTAAGCTAGCCCACACTATATATAGCCATCCATCCATCCATTCATCCATCCAGAGAACACCCACACCCACGCATGAGCACTCACATGCTTACGGCCATGAGCATGGCCGGCCACTAGCAGGCCACATACGAGGCATATACAAAGCCAGAGGCCTATGGTATCGAGCCCGACATCTGCCTCGGGAGCAACTCATGCAGATATACTAGATATACTCGAGACATGCAAGAGTAGGGTGCTATCTCTCGGAGAGCCCCGAACTGGTAAACTAGCTGCTACTACGTGATACCCGCCCCTGGATATTTCGGTAGCGCTTGCCCTCACACGGCCACCTTGTGCCAAATGTCGCCTTGCACCCCCGTGAGAATACCACGACATTTGGCGCCCACCGTAATCAGATTATGCTACCATGCGATTCTTGTGGTTTCGCAATCCAAGGGACCATCTTCACCATCACTGCCACAAGGCGTACTGCCTCCCAGAGCGCTTGGGGACTCGACTTCGACCCGCCCCCAGAGCGACCGCGGGGGACGGCGCATCCTCGTCGTCGGCCTCGCCACCTTCGTCATCACCACCGTTGCGACGTTGGCTGTCCGTCCGCGCGCGCGCCGCGCGCGGGCCTTGTTTCAGTCGACCGTGGCCATCCACGTGCCGCTTGCATTTGCTTCCCTCCATGTTGTGCCTTGCTTTGGCCGACACACGAGAGCTCGCCCCTCCATATACTATCTACGCAAGCTAGCTAGATGCGAGTCAACAATGGTCAAACCATTAGCCAAATGCACTAGCAAAATACTTCCCAGACTACCCCATACACCCATGCATCGTTGCTAGCCAATGACCAAAAAACCAAACCATACACTGCTCCCATATAACACAGTGGTCGGACACCGCCCGTACACTGCTCGTACAGTGGCTAAACAATGCACGCATGCACCCATGCCTGCGGGCCCTGCTGGCACACTGCTCTGCACGTCCGCGTGCGCCCCGACTTTGCCGGCCTCCGGCTCCTGCCCCGTGCCCGCACTGGCCGGCTCCCAGCCGACCCCAGGCTCCGCGCCCCACCGTCCGGCTTCGCGCGCTGGTTCTCGCTCCCCTGCCTTGCCATCTCCAAACATGCAGGTCCGGCCCGCATCGCCGCCTGCTCCGCGCCCGCTAGCGCCGGCCGCCTGCTGGCTCTGCCTGTTCGACTCGGCAACCCGGACGGCCCACAGGTCCTCTTCGCGGCGCGCCCGAGCTCTTCCGTCTGCGTCGCTCCTACGCCTGTCCGCCGAATCCCCGGGGGATTGACTCCGCATCCGGCGTCCGCGCCAGCTCCTGCGCGTGGTCCCCCAGGCCGGTTGGTCCCACTGCATCCTTGCCGCCTGCAGGCTTCGCCCGCCGGACTCCACGCGCACCGGCTGTTGGCCCGACCGCCTGCCGGCTGCCGCCTGGCTTCCTGCCGGCTCCAGTCCACGGACGCGGCCGGTTCCCCGCCGCTGCGGCCGCCTGCTTCGGCCGGGTGAGCATTGACAGAAGAGGTCGGCCGGCTGATAGAACGAAAGAAAAAGAGAGATCCGGGTGCTCAGCCCCTGCCGACTGGTAAAAGAAAGAAAAAAGAAAAGGCAGGGTGCCCATGGCTGACTGGCAAAAAGAAAGAAAGAAAGAAAAGAGAGAGATGCGGGTAGACTGCTCCATCAACATGGCCACGAGTGGAAAGCCGTCCGGCTGCCCACAGCCGGCAGAGAAAAAGAAAGAAATGTACATCCGACTGCTAGATGTGCATCCGACCGCTTTGCTGCCTGGCCAACCGATGAGCCGGTCCGGCTGTGCACAGCCGGCTGACGAGAAAAAGAAGAAGACAAAGTAGTTGCTCGGGGGCTACACCCAGCGGGTGCGCTGACGCGCCCCCACGAGGAAAGAAGACAAAGTCATTGTCGGAAGATTCGTCCAAGCGCCGCTTCGTGATACCAATCTCGAAAGACTACCAGTGAGTACTGACGCTACCATGAGGAAAGAAGACAAAGTCGTTGCCGGAAGATCCGGCCCGACTGCTCAGCAGACGGCCCGAATCTTGGGGGCTACACCCAGTGGGTGTGCTGGCGTGCACCCATGGAAGATTGCAGACAAAAGAAGAGTTTTGTCCGGCTGCCAGTAGCCGGCAGAAGAGAAAAATAAGAAAAAAGGCTGCAGGCCGCCTCGCCACCTGGCCGGTCGAGCCTGACTGGCCGGGACCCCTTCGAGCACCCGGAGGCTGGAAGACTACACCCAGCGTGTGTGCCGGCGCGCTCAGCAAGCGTTGAGCCGCGCCGGCTGTCTTCGGCAAACTCCGCCTCATATACACAAAAATCAATGTGAGCTCCTCACCCGCATATTTTTGCATCACGCAAGCACGGATAACCCCGAGCGATGCTCGGGGGCTATCTCCGCATTTTATTACAGTTGCGTCACTATTCGCCCCCGCGCCAGCCAGAGTTAGCCCGGCGGCCAGCCGCTTGGCCTGAGACGTTAGTTCCCATAGACGGCTTAGTAGCGTGCGCAGTACCAAAGGCCCACTCTTAGTCACAGACCGTAGAGTGGCTGTCCGACTAGCAAGAGTGAACGCTGGAGGCCACCCACGCGAAAAACGTCCGGGAAGAAAAACGATTCGGGCGACCCGACCGTTACCTTTATGAGTATCCGCCGTTAAATCTGCTCCTGCACTCGAGTCTCAGACACTCCGCTTCACGGCCCACTCTCTTGCACAGAGAGCAGAGCGGCTGTCCGGCAAGCAAGAGCACAAGCCAAAAAGCGGAGGGAACATGAAAAAGATTAAGGAGGCTCGGACGAAACCGAGTCGGCACCCTCCGCATAAAATTTGCAATGCTAAAAGCAAACATTTGATATATCTACGTGGACTAACTTTGTCTTTTTCATGATCATTTCCATGAACACTCGCCAAAAAACCTCCGCCCAACTTTGCCAAGTTGCCCGGAGGCTTGGGGGCTACTGTCGGAGTAATTGGCGATGGGTACCCCAAAGACGGCAAGACGATATTTCAAGACATCAGGGTAAAGCCCTCATCCGATTGTCCGGCCGCTTCCTCGCCGGCCTCCCGTCCGATCAAGCTTTCCGACCGGACCGGGCCGGCCGATCATAACCAACCAACCGGTACACCGATCAAGCAGCCCGACCCGACACCGACGAGACGGATGTACCCGAGCACTATTCACGTGTCACCTCAGCCATCATGTATAGTGTCACTTGTCCCCTGGCACTATTTATGAAGTGACCCAGAGGACAAGGATGACACCCACCATGCCTTGTCCATGCCACCACCTAGCTTACTCTCTAAGCTAGCCCACACTATATATAGCCATCCATCCATCCATCCATCCAGAGAACACACACACTCACGCATGAGCACTCACATGCTCACGGCCATGAGCATGGCCGGCCACTAGCAGGCCACATACGAGGCATATACAAAGCCAGAGGCCTATGGCACTGAGCCCAGATACAGCTCTAGGAGCAACTCTGTACCAGATATACCAGATATACTAAGACATGCAGGAGTAGGGGTGCTATCTCTCCGGCGAGCCCCGAACCTGGGTAAACTAGCACGTGCTACTCGCATACCCGTCCCTGGATATTCCGGCAGCAGTCTTGCCCTCACACGAAGCCACCTTGTGGCATATGTCGTCTTGCACCCCCCCATGAGAATACCACGACAGTACTTATAGCCGGAGAAGGCCAACCGCCGGCCTCCACGATCGCAGGTAATCATGACCCGCTTTTTGCATCGTCCAATCGATCACACGCTGCGCCTAAGGTCAGCAGGATATGGGGGCCATGGCGCCGCAGACTTGCCCCTTCGCTTCCCTGCTAAGCCAAGTCCGGGCGCACCTTGGGCCCGGGGGCTACTGTCGGCATTCTAGGAACGGGGGTCCCCAGACTTGCCTACCTATGGCCTGCAGCGTGGCTCAAGTGGGGGCCCAGTGCAGCCCAGCTTCATCTGCTCAAGCTCAAGACCGTCGCGAGGGGACAAGCCTCGCGGGGCGGACGACAGGAAGCTTCCTCAAGAGGAGCCTCATCAGGCAGGCTCGCGAGGAGGTGGAGAGATCAAGGCAAGGGTGCCTCGCGAGGAGCCCATGACGCAAGCCATGACGATCGAGACCAGGCGGGCGCTGTTGGAAATATGCCCTAGAGGCAATAATAAAAGTATTATTATATTTCATTGTTCATGATAATTGTCTTTTATTCATGCTATAACTGTATTATCCAGAAATCGTAATACACGTGTGAATACATAGACCACAATATGTCCCTAGTGAGCCTCTAGTCGACTAGCTCGTTGTGATCAACAGTAGTCATGGTTTCTGACTATGGACATTGGATGTCGTTGATAACGGGATCACATCATTAGGAGAATGATGTGATGGACAAGACCCAATCCTAAGCATAGCACAAAGATCGTGTAGTTCGCTTGCTAGAGCTTTGCCAATGTCAAGTATCTCTTCCTTAGACCATGAGATCGTGTAACTCCCGGATACCGTAGGAGTGCTTTGGGTGTATCAAACGTCACAACGTAATCGGGTGACTATAAAGGTGCACTATGGTATCTCCGAAAGTGTCATTGGTTGACACGGATCGAGATCGATTTGTCACTCCGTATGACGGAGAGGTATCTCTGGGCCCACTCGGTAATGCATCATTATAATGAGCTCAAGGTGACCAAGGAGTTGGCCACGGGATCATGCATTATGGTACGAGTAAAGTGACTTGCCGGTAACGAGGCTGAACAAGGTATTGGGATACCGACGATCGAGTCTCGCAAGTAACGTCTCGATTGACAAAGGAATTGTATATAGGGTTTGATTGAATCCTCGACATCGTGGTTGAACCGATGAAATCATCGAGGAGCATGTAGGAGCCAACATGGGTATCCAGATCCCGCTGTTGGTTATTGCCCGAGAGTCGTCTCGGTCATGTCTGCGTGTCTCCCGAACCCGTAGGGTCTACACACTTAAGGTTCGGTGACGCTAGGGTTGTATGAATATGAGTATGCAGCATACCGAATGTTGTTCGGAGTCCCGGATGAGATCCCGGACGTCACGGGGAGTTTCGGAATGGTCCGGAGGTAAAGAATAATATATAGGAAGTGGTATTTCGGCCATCGGGAAAGTTTCGGGGTCACCCGGTAATGTACCGGGACCACCAAAAGGGTCCCGGGGGTCCACCGGGTGGGGCCACCCATCCCGGAGGGCCCCATGGGCTGACGTGGGAGGGGAGACAGCCCATAATGGGTTGGTGCGCCCCCCTAGGCCCACCCCTTGCGCCTAGGGTTGAAACCCTAGGGTGGGGGGGCGCACCACATGCCTTGGGGGGCACTCCTCCCCTCTTGGCCGCCGCCCCATTGGGAGATCCAATCTCCCAGGGCCGGCGCCCCCCCTGGGGGCCTATATAAAGGAGGGCAGGGGGGAGGGCAGCCGTAACCATGTGCTTGGCGCCTCCCTCCCCCTACTACACCTCGTCCTCCTCCCGTAGTCGCTTGGCGAAGCCCTGCCAGAGTTCTACTGCATCCACCACCACGCCGTCGTGCTGCTGGATCATCATCAACCTCTCCTTCCCCCTTGCTGGATCAAGAAGGAGGAGACGTCTCCCGTCCCGTACGTGTGTTGAACGCGGAGGTGTTGTCCGTTCAGCACTTGGACATCGGTGATTTGAATCACGTCGAGTACGACTCCATCATCACCATCCCCTTGAACGCTTCCGCACGCGATCTACAAGTGGTATGTAGATGCAAACTCACTCCCTTGACTCGTTGCTTAGATGAACTCATAGATGGATCTTGGTGAAACCGTCGGAAAAATTTTAATTTTCTGCAACGTTACCCAACAGTGGCATCATGAGCCAGGTTTATGCGTAGTTCTCTAATGCACGAGTAGAACACAATTTTGTTGTGGGCGTGGATCTTGTCAACTTGCTTGCCACTACTAGTCTTTTCTTGCTTCAGCGGTATTGTGGGATGAAGCGGCCGGACCAACCTTACGTGCGCTTACGTGAGACCGGTTCCACCGATTGACATGCACTAGTTGCATAAGGTGGCTGGCGGGTGTCTGTCTCTCCCACTTTAGTTGGAGCGGAATCGATGAAAAGGGTCCTTATGAAGGGTAAATAGAAGTTGACAAAATCACGTTGTGGTTATTCGTAGGTAAGAAAACGTTCTTGCTAGAACCCAATTGCAGCCACGTAAAAGATGCAACAACAATTAGAGGACGTCTAACTTGTTTTTGCAGCGATTGATCATGTGATGTGATATGGCCAGAAGTTGTGATGAATGATGAATTGTGATGTATGAGATCATGTTCTTGTAATAGGATTCACGACTTGCATGTCGATGAGTATGACAACGGCGGGAGCCATAGGAGTTGTCTTTATTTTTGTATGACCTGCGTGTCATTGAAGAACGCCATGTAAACTACTTTACTTTATTGCTAAACACGTTAGCCATAGAAGTAGAAGTAGTCGTTGGCGTGACAACTTCATGAAGACACGATGATGGAGATCATGATGATGGAGATCATGGTGTCAAGCCGGTGACAAGATGATCATGGAGCCCCGAAGATGGAGATCAACGGAGCTATATGATATTGGCCATATCATGTCACTACTATATAATTGCATGTGATGTTTATTATGTTTATGCATCTTGTTTACTTAGGAAGACGGTAGTAAATAAGATGATCCATTACAACAATTTCAAGAAGTGTTCTCCCCTAACTGTGCACCGTTGCTACAGTTCGTCATTTCGAAGCACCACGTGATGATCGGGTGTGATAGATCCTTACGTTCACATACAACGGGTGTAAGACAGATTTACACAGCAAAACACTTAGGGTTAACTTGACGAGCCTAGCATGTACAGACATGGCCTCGGAACACGGAGACCAAAAGGTCGAACACGAGTCGTATGGAAGATACGATCAACATGAAGATGTTCACCGACGATGACTAGTCCGTCTCACGTGATGATCGGACACGGGCTAGTCGACTCGGATCGTGTAACACTTAGATGACTAGAGGGATGTCTAATCTGAGTGGGAGTTCATAATTTGATTAGATGAATTTAATTATCATGAACTTAGTCCAAAAACCTATGCAAATATGTCTTGTAGATCAAATGGCCAACGCTAATGTCAACATGAACTTCAACGCGTTCCTAGAGAAAACCAAGCTGAAAGATGATGGCAGCAACTATACGGACTGGGTCCGAACACGAGATCATCCTCATAGCTGCCAGAAGCAATATGTCCTAGAAGGACCGCTAGGTGACGCTCCGTCCTAGAGAACCAAGACATTATGAATGCTTGGCAAACTCGTCTTGATGATTACTCCCTTGTTCAAGTCGGCATGCTTTACTGACTTAGAACCGGGGCTCCAAAAGCGTTTTGAGCATCACGGAGCATATGAGATGTTGAAGAGTTGAAACTAGTTTTTCAAGCTCATGCCCGGTCGAGAGATATGATGTCTCCGACAAGTTCTATAGTTGTAAGATGGAGGAAAACAGTTACATCGGTGAGCACATCCTCAAGATGTGCAGGTTGCACAACCGTATGACCCAAATGAACATTAACCTCCCGGATGAGGCGGTCATTGACAGAATCCTCGATCGCTCCCACCAAGCTACAAGAGCTTTGTGATGAACTACAACATGCGGGGGATGGTGAAGACCATTCTGAAGTGTTCTCGATCTTGAAGTCAGCAGAGGCTGAAATCAAGAAAGAACATCAAGTGTTGATGGTCAATAAGACCACTAAGTTCAAGAAGGGCAAGGGCAAGAAGAACTTCAAGAAGGACGGCAAGGATGTTGCCGCGCCCGATAAGCCGATTACTGGGAAGAAGTCAAAGAATGGACCCAAGCCTGAGACTGAGTGCTTTTATTGCAAGGAAGGGTCACCGAAGCGGAACGCCCCAAATACTTAGCGGATAAGAAGGTCGGCAACACCAAAGGTATATTTGATATACATGTAATTGATGTGTACCTTACCAAGATCGTAGTAACTCCCGGTATTTGATACGGTGTGCGTTGCTCATATTTGTAACTCACAGCAGGAGCTGCGGAATAAGCGGAGACTGGCGAAGGGCGAGGTGACGATCTTGGCGTCGGGAATGGTTCAGTCGATGTGATCGCCGTCGACGCGCTGCCTCTACATTTACCTCTGGGATTAGTTTTGAACCTTAATAATTGTTATTTAGTGCCAAGTTTGAGCATGAACATTGTATCGGGATCTCGTTTAATCTGAGATGGCTACTCATTTAAGTCCGAGAATAATGGTTGTTCGATTTATATGAGAGATATGTTTTATGGTCATGCTCCGATGGTCAATGGTTTATTCTTAATGAATCTCGAGCGTAATATTACACATGTTCATAGTGTGGATGCCAAAAGATGTAAAGTTGATAACGATAGTCCCACATACTTGTGGCACTTCCGCCTTTGGTCACATTGGTGTCAAGCGCATGAAGAAGCTCCATCTTGATGGACTTTTAGAGTCTCTTGATTATGAATCGTTTGACACATGCGAACCATGCCTCATGGGCAAAATGACCAAGACTCCGTTCTCGGGAACAATGGGCGAGCAACCAACTTGTTGGAAATCATACATACCGATGTATGCGGTCCAATGGCGTTGAGGCTTGCGGAGGATATCGTTATGTTCTCACTCTCACTTGATGACTTGAGTAGATATGGGTATGTCTACTTAATGAAACACAAGTCTGAGACCTTTGAAAAGTTCAAGGAATTTCAGAATGAGGTAGAGAATCAACGTGACCGAAGATAAAGTTCCTACGATCGATCGTGGAGGAGAATACTTAAGTCACGAATTTGGTACACACTTAAGGAAATGTGGAATCGTTTCACAACTCACGCCGCTGGAACACCTCGGTAAACGGTGTGTCCGAGCGTCGTGTCGCACTCTATTAGATATGGTGCGATCTATGATGTCTCTTACCGATTTACCGCTATCATTTTGGGGATCGCTCTAGAGACAGCTACATTCACTTTAAATAGGGCACCGTCTAAATCCGTTGAGACGACACTTTGTATGAATTATGGTTTGGGAAGAAACCTAAGCTGTCGTTTCTAAAAGTTTGGGGATCGATGCTTATGTCAAGAAACTTCAACTGAAAAGCTCGAACCCAAGTCGGAAAAATGCGTCTTCATAGGATACCCTAAGGAAGCTGTCGGGTATACCTTCTACTTAAGATCCGAGGCAAGATCTTTGTTGCCAAGAATGGATGCTTTACGGAAAAGAGTTTCTCTCAAAAGAAGTAAGTGGGAGGAAAGTAGAACTTGATGAAGTACTACCTCTCGAGCAGGAAAGTGGTGCAGCTCAGAAAATGTTCTGTGATGCCCACACCAACTGAAGAGGAAAATAATGATGATGATCAAGGTACTTGGATCAAGTTGCTCTTGAACCCGTGGGTCCACAAGGACACGTTCCGCACCCGAGTGGTGCGGCAACCCTCACGGAAATCATGTTGTTAGACAACGGTGAACCTTGAACTATGAAGAAGCGATGGCGGGCCCAGATTCCAACAAATGGCTTGAAGCCATGAAATCCGAGATAGAATCCATGTATGAAAACAAAGTATGGACTTTGACAGACTTGCCGATGATCGGCGAGCGATAGAAAACAAATGGATTTTTAAGAAGAAGGCGGACGCGGATGGTAATGTTACCATTTATAAAGGCTCGACTTGTCGCTAAGGGTTATCGACAAGTTCAAGGGATTGACTTCTGACGAGACATTCTCTCCCATAGCGAAGCTGAAGTCCGTCCGAATCATGTTAGCAATTGCAGCATACTATGATTATGAGATATGGCAGATGGACGTCAAAACGGCATTCCTTAACGAACATCTTAAGGAAGAGCTGTATATGATTCAGCCGGAAGGTTTTGTCGATCCTAAGAACGCTAACAAAGTATGCAAGCTCCAGTGATCCATTTATGGGCTGGTGCAAGCATCTCGGAGTTGGAACATTCGCTTTGATGAGATGATCAAAGCGTTTGGGTTTATGCAAACTTATGGAGAAGCCTGCGTTTACAAGAAAGTGAGTGGGAGCTCTGTAGCATTTCTCATATTATATGTAGATGACATACTCTTGATGGGAAATGATATAAAACTTCTGGACAACATTAAGACCTACTTGAATAAGTGTTTTTCAATGAAGGACCTTGGAGAAGCTGCTTATATATTAGGCATCAAGATCTATAGAGATAGATCGAGATGCCTCATAGGTCTTTCACAAAGCACGTACCTTGATAAGATTTTGAAAAGGTTCAAAATGGATCAGTCCAAGAAGGGGTTCTTGCCTATGTTACAAGGTGTGAGATTGAGCTCGGCTCGATCGCGACCACGACAAAAGATAAAGAAGAGATGAGTGTCATCCCTATGCTTCAGCCATAGGATCTATTATGTATGCCATCTTGTGTACGGACTGATGTAAACCTTGCCGTAAGTTTGGTAGCAAGATACCAAAGTAATCCCGGCAAGGAACACCTGACAATGGTCAAGAATATCTGAAGTACACGAAAGGACAAAGGACATGTTTCTCGTTTATGGAGGAGATGAAGAGCTCGTCGTAAGGGTTACGTCGGCGCTAGCTTCGACTCAGATCTGATGACTCTAAGTCACAAACCGGATATGTGTATATGTTGAATGGTGGAGCGATGGCTAGTGCAGTTGCAAGTAGAAGCGTCGTGGCGGGATCTACGTGTGAAGCGGAGTACATGGCAGCCTCGGAGGCATCGCATGAAGCGATTTGGGTGAAGGAGTTCATCACCGACCTAGGAGTCATACCCAATGCGTCGGGGCCGATCAAACTCTTCTGTGACAACACTGGAGCTATTGCCCTTGCCAAGGCCCCAGTTTCACAAGAAGACCGAGCACATCAAGCGTCGTTTCAACTCCATCCGTGAAAATGTTCAAGATGGAGACATAGATATTTCCACAGTACATACGGATCTGAATGTCGCAGATCCGTTGACTAAACCTCTCTCGCGAGCAAAATATGATCAACACAAGAACTCTATGGGTGTCCGATTCATCACAATGTAACTAGATTGGTGACTCTAGTGCAAGTGGGAGACTGTTGGAAATATGCCCTAGAGGCAATAATAAAAGTATTATTATATTTCATTGTTCATGATAATTGTCTTTTATTCATGCTATAACTGTATTATCCGGAAATCGTAATACACGTGTGAATACATAGACCACAATATGTCCCTAGTGAGCCTCTAGTTGACTAGCTCGTTGTGATCAACAGATAGTCATGGTTTCCTGACTATGGACATTGGATGTCGTTGATAACGGGATCACATCATTAGGAGAATGATGTGATGGACAAGACAATCCTAAGCATAGCACAAAGATCGTGTAGTTCGTTTGCTAGAGCTTTGCCAATGTCAAGTATCTCTTCCTTCGACCATGAGATCGTGTAACTCCGGATACCGTAGGAGTGCTTTGGGTGTATCAAACGTCACAACGTAATCGGGTGACTATAAAGGTGCACTACAGGTATCTCCGAAAGTGTCTGTTGGGTTGACACGGATCGAGGCTGGGATTTGTCACTCCGTATGACGGAGAGGTATCTCTGGGCCCACTCGGTAATGCATCATCATAATGAGCTCAAGGTGACCAAGGTGTTGTACGGAATCATGCATTATGGTGCGAGTAAAGTGACTTGCGATGAGAGACCGAACAAGGTATTGGGATACCGACGATCGAGTCTCGGGCAAATAACGCACCGATTGACAAAGGAATTGTATCTGGGGTTTGATCGAATCCTCGACATCGTGGTTCAACCGATGAAATCATCGAGGAGCATGTAGGAGCCAACATGGGTATCCAGATCCTCATTGTTGGTTATTGCCCGAGAGTCGTCTCGGTCATGTCTGCGTGTCTCCCGAACCCGTAGGGTCTACACACTTAAGGTTCGGTGGCGCTAGGGTTGTATGAATATGAGTATGCAGCATATCGAATGTTGTTCGAGTCCCGATGAGATCCGGACGTCACGAGGAGTTTCGAATGGTCCGGAGGTAAAGAATAATATATAGGAAGTGGTATTTGGCCATCGGGAAAGTTTGGTCACGGTAATGTCTGGGACCACCGGAAGGGTCGAGGTCCACCGGTGGGGCCACCCATCCGGAGGGCCCCATGGGCTGTCGTGGGAGGAGCCAGCCCATAATGGGCTGGTGGGCCCCCCTAGGCCCACCCCCTGCGCCTAGGGTTGAAACCCTAGGGTGGGGGGGCGCACCACATGCCTTGGGGGGCACTCCTCCCCCCTTGGCCGCCGCCCCCTTGGGAGATCCAATCTCCCGGGTGGCGCCCCAGGGGCCTATATAAAGGAGGGCAGGGGGGAGGGCAGCCGCAACCTTGTGCTTGGCGCCTCCCTCCCCCTGCTACACCTCGTGCTCCTCCCGTGGTCGCTTAGCGAGCCTCTGGGAGTTCTGCCAGCATCCACCACCACGCCGTCGTCAGGGCTGGATCATCATCAACCTCTCCTTCCCCTTGCTGGATCAAGAAGGAGGAGACGTCTCCCGTCCTGTACGTGTGTTGAACGCGGAGGTGCTGTCCGTTCAGCACTTGGACATCGGTGATTTGAATCACGTCGAGTATGACTCCATCATCACCATCCCCTTGAACGCTTCCGCACACGATCTACAAGTGGTATGTAGATGCAAACTCACTCCCTTGACTCGTTGCTTAGATGAACTCATAGATGGATCTTGGTGAAACCGTAGGAAAAAATTTAATTTTCTGCAGCGTTACCCAACAGCGCCCGGTGAGCGCCGGCTCTTGATGTGTCCTTGTTTCCCCTTGATTGCAAAGGCGCAAGCACAGAGCCAAACATCGAGCAAAGGTTCTTGTTTGATGCAAGAAGACCAAGACCAGCAGAACGGCGGTATGGAGGTCATCGTGGAGCCCAGGACGGCGTCATCGTCAGAGCCTTTGGCAGCCGAAGACCAACTTTAGTCAGGATAAATGTACTCGATGTTCCCCTTCAAAATGGCCAATTGTTGGCGCCCTTCCCGCTCATTATTTGGGAAGAGGCCTAGGGCCTCCCTCTATAAATAGGACTAGACACCGCAGAGTAGAGGATCGAGAGCAGATCACGCATAGACTAAAGAGAGGCGACTGAACTCATCCGAGCAGTTCATCGCACCAGCTCAAGAACAGCCCTCGCGAGGCTGTTCTCCCTTTGTATTGTTTATCATCAGCCCATGAGGCAATCCACCACACCACACACTGAAGTAGGGTATTACACCACAATGGTGGCCTGAACCAGTATAAATCTCGTGTCCCTTGTGTGTTCTTCTTCCTAGCCTAGATCCCTTGCGAGACTTCGAGACGTGAGCTGGTAGGGGAAAGAACTTCGTGCGCACCCCAGATTTCGAACCTTAAGGGTCTGCCGGAACCCGAAATCCGACAGCCTCCTTGATGATCTTCTGACTTGAACTCCAAGTCTCCCGGATCATATTCTTCCTAAAAATCATGCTCCCGAAGGTTTCATTCCGTTTGGACTCCGTTTGATATTCATTTTCTTCGAAATACTGAAATAGGCAATAAAACAACAATATGGGCTGGGCCTCCGGTTAATAGGTTAGTCCGAAAAATGATATAAAAGTGTATAATAAAGCCCATAATCATTCAAAATAGATAATAAAATAGCATGAATGCTTCATAAATTATAGATACATTGGAGACGTATCAGGGTTCAAAAGAGCCGAATCCTTTCCCCATATGCCATGGGCCTCCTTTTATAGGCGAAAGGGGCTGCCACAGTGGCACACAAGAGGTGGAAAGTGCTACAGCGTTGCAAGCTTATCGCCGGTTATTACAGGACAAAGCGCATTTAATGCGAGGCTTAGGTGTCCCTTCGCTTTATCGGGGACGTGGGCGAGGCTCGTCCCATCCGTCGCCGCTCCTTGTTGCTTCGACACGCGCCCTGGCCAGCGATGCATGCGGTGCCATGTAGGCAGGCAAGCAGCAGAGGTGGCATGGTGGTGGAGCCTCCACGAAGGGCTGCATGTTGCCACGCAGGTGCCTGCCCAGCTGGTTGGGTCGGCAGTTGCACGCGAACAACGGCGAAGACTTGGCTGGTGCGGGCCTGGCAGTGACCCTGCCGGTGCGCTTGGCGAGGGTCTTGCCGGGTGGCCCGGCAAGGATCTTGCCGGGTGGCCCGGCAAGGGTCTTGCTGTGGTGTGCTGGCGTCCCCGGCAAGGATCTTGCCGGGGGTCTTGTGGGTTTCTTCGGTGAGGATAGTTGCCTTCCTATCCTCATTTGATCTTGAGCATTTTATGTCTTCACAAAGATCTGCATGCCACCACGGAGGTGCCTCCCGAGCCCTGTCCTGACGTGTTTGTCTAGCGTTGGTGGGCTCAAAGGTGGCTTGCTTGGCTAGTGGGGGCAAGCTCCTCCGGCAAGGGTCTTGCCGGGGCCGCTAAGGCTGCCCCCGGCAAGGGTCCTTGCCGGGGAAACCTGCTCCGTCCCTCTGATCTCTGTGGCCTTGGTCCTTGTTGTTGCTTTGTTTGTCTCGTGCCTTCGGCTTCTCTCTGGCTTCCCTTTCTTGCCATGTTATGCGTGGCTGTGGCGGGTGGCTCTGACTGCCTGTGCACAAGTAAAGGGGTCAAAAGGACAGCCTCTTCTTTTGTACCTGTGAGGCCCGGGCTGGGCACACACATAAGCGCAAAGACGTTGTTGGGCCAGGCCTGAATGGTCTTGTGAGCAGTTGGGGACGGATTTTACATGACCATTGTTCCGTCCCATGCGCTTCCCCATGACCCGTGTTGAGCAGCGGCGACGCTGGGTCGTCTTGTATGATGGAAGCATCTTTGGCGTCACCTGGTGGTGGATAGTAAAGAGGCGGCTTGCATGTCTCTTCGAGACCGCAGGGCCGCCTCCCATTTGCGGCCCTCGCTTGGGAACCGCCATTCCACGCGCCCTACTGCGCCCGCCCCTTGCGCCACGTTCAATGTATGCATAACGCAGAGCGAATAACAAGCGCGCGGGACGTGGGAAGTCGTGTGCACGCGGGTCGATTCCCACGCACCTTTAATGGAGCGGGGAAGGCAGTCGACGGCCCCGCTTGCTGTCACTTCAACGAGCCGGATTGGCTGAGAGGGGGCGGCCGAGCCTCGCCCCCGCCCCTTTATAAAGAGGGGAGCGGGAGGAACGGTGCCTCTCAACTCTTCACCATCTGCATCTCCCCATTCCTTCTTCCTTTCTTCTTCTGCCATGGCGAGGGGACGTGGCGACGCATCATCGATGGCGGTGAGGGTTTCGGCCAGACAACGCATCGCCCCTCCCCAAGAGCTCATAGTGGCAGAGCCGGCCGCTAGACGAAGGGGGAGGAGGCGAGGTCGAGGCCGTCGTGGTGCTCGAGGGAGAGGAGGACGGGGCGGCAGATCGGCCTCGCCCCCGCCAGCAGCCCTTCCCCCGATGGAGGGCCATGCCGAGGACAACCCCTGCGAATTCTTCGTCAGGCTGCGCCAGCCACCGCGCCGTTGCCTTCTCCTCCCGACTCCAATTTCGCGAGAGATGGAGCTGGATCTGTCGCAGGCGTTGCGGCTGCACATGAGGGGTTGTGGGAACAGCGGCACATGGGTCGACGTCGAGTTCCCGGCCCCTCATGTCATGTATCTTCACCGAGGGTGGAAGACCTTCGCTCGCCTCCACAGCTTGATGGATGGGCTCACTCTCCATTGCAAACTAATGGAGGGTGGCCTCCTCTCCGTCAAGATCTTGAGCGCCGGGACTCACGTGAGTCTTGTGTGGAAGCTCCTCCGGCGATGAAGATTCTTCCTCAGCGAGTGGCGAGGAAGACAACGGGCTGACAACGCGAGGGCAGCGGGCGGCAGGGATGGCCAGGTCCGACTAGGTGTGGGCGCCACCCAGCGGCACCGCGACCCCATCATCCGTGTTGCGGCTCCTTGAACTTCTTAGGAGTCGTCTCCTTGGTAATTTGGCGTTGGGAGGCTGCGGAAGAGGAAGAGGGCGAGCGGCAAGGCCGTCAAGTCGGAATGCTGAGCACGCAGCGCCTTAGTCGTATTGACGTCCTGCCGCCTCATCTTCGAGCTCTACCTCCGATGCCGCCATCACCATCCAGCCCTTGGACGGCCACCGAGATGTTCTCTTGGTGTCTTCTGCCACTCGTAGCTCGCCTAGGCGCCCATTTTGCCCTTCTGCTTTCTTGTTCCATTTCCTGAGGAGAGGGACAAGAAATGGATTACGGGCACCTTATATCTTTTTAGTCTTGTAAGCCTTTGGGCCTTTGCTAACTTTAGAACTTGTAATCCCCTTGTTCATGTTTTTCATTTTGTATGGACTGTACCTGTGCAGGATGTTTTTTAATGAAAAAGGGATGTTTGTCGGGTTTCCCGTTCGCGGGTGGAACCCACGACAAGGAGTGAATCCTTGTCACCTTTAAGATAAATGTTTTTTTCGCCCGGCAACAGGCCTTGCCGTCCCCCCACTTCGCTTTACCTTTCTCATGCCCTTGGCGGAGGCAGGGATGCGGTGGCCTTAGGCCCCTCGTTTCATTTCCTTACTGTCGCGACTACGACCAAACTCAGTCCCAGGAGATGAGTCCTAGGGTCCGGAATGGAGGGAGCACGGTAGCCTAAGGATAAAACGAGGTTTCACATACCTCAGCCCATAACGACACGCATGATAGAGGATAGAAGACTTATCTGGATCTATAGCCCCCCGGCAACCTTGGCTTGCCACGGATGGGTCCTTGCTCTTGTAGGCCCCGGCAACTTTGGCTTGCCGGGGCTCGGATGCTGGTCCGTCCCCTTTTCTCCAAAATAGCTTGGCAAGGATATTTGTGTGTCCTGCGAACCAAGGAAGACAGAGAAGAACAGAGAGACGCACACTCGACCTCTAAGCTAGGGGTTAGCCGCCGCTAAGCACTATCAACTCTAACCAAGGAAGAGACTCAACCTAGCATGCATGCTATAACTTAGGGTGCCAGCACTTCGTTTATTTATGGTCAAGGTCTGCGCCTGGCTTTGTACAAAGAGTTACATGCCGTGCCGGCAAGGCTTGTACAAAAGGGTGGCTTGCCGGGAGGCCCGACTGCCGCGCCTTATGGGTAAAACTTGCGAAGATGCTCGATGGTCCAGGAGTTGCTCACTGGAATGGCATCTTCGGTCTCCAGCCGTACTACGCCTGGCCTGGTGACTCGTGTTACCTGATAAGGGCCTTCCCACTTTGGCGTCAACTTGTTGTAATTCTTGGCCGACTGAATGTGCCAAAGAAGAAGGTCGCCTTCCTCAAAGCTCCGGGCACGAACCTTGCGGCTATGGTAGCGGCGCAAGCCTTGCTGGTAGCATGCTGCTCTCACAGTAACCCGGAGATGATCTTCCTCAAGGAGCGTCGCGTCATCTTGCCGCAACCGCTCTTTCTCAAGCTCATCATAAGCGAGCACTCGAGGTGACCCGTATATATGAGTTCCGTGGGAGAACTCCTTACGCCCGTAAACCAGGGCAAAAGGGTGTATGCGGCCGGTGGCTCGATTTGGCGTCGTTCGATCGACCAAAGAAGCTACGGCAACTCATCAATCAGCGCCTCCCGCTTTGCGTAGCTCCGTCAAAAGTCTTAGATCCTTAGGCCTCGCGGAGGACTTGACATTTGCTCTCTCCGGCAGCGTTGCTCCGAGGGTGTGCCCGCGAAGCAAAGCAGAACCCTGCTGCCGAGATCCTCAATGTATTGCATGAAGGCGTGGCTCGTGAACCGTATGTGCCATTGCGGTGATGATCTGTTGGGCACCCCAAAACGGCACACTAGTCCCTTGAAGAACTTGATGGTTGACTGCGCTGTCACCTTCCTCACTGCTTCCACTTCCGGCCATTTTGTGAACTTGTCGATTGCGACGTACAAGTACTCAAAGCCCCCGACTGCGCGGGGGAAGGGGCCCAAGATGTCGAGCCCCCAGACCGAGAAGGGCCAGGAGGGAGGGATAGTTTGCAGGGCTTGAGCTGGTTGATGGAGCTTCTTTGAATGGAACTGGCATGCTTCACACTTTGTTACTAGTGTCGTCGCATCCTGGAGGGCGGTGGGCCAGAAGAAACCTTGCCGGGAAGCCTTGCCGGCAAGGGCCCTTGACCCTATGTGGGAGCCACATATGCCTCCATGTATCCCTGTCAACAGCTTTAGTCCTACCTCCCGGGAGATGCACATTAATTTCACCCCATTTGGTCTTCTTCTGTACGATACGTTATCAATGAATTGGTACAAAGTAGACCAGCAAGCTACTCTTTCTGCCTCTTCCTGCTCTTCAGGAAGCTCTCCTTTTTGAAGGAATCGGACGGTGTGCTGCGCCCATGCCGGAGCCTGTGGCTCGACGACAAGGACCAAAGGCATCTCTTCTGCCACGAGAGCGGCCGCCTCCATGGCCATGACCCGAGGTCCTGCCGGAGTCGGTTGCCCTGCGGCAGGATCGGCATCCACGACAACATCTTCGCCGGCGGCTCCGGGGAGCTCGGTGGGGAAGTACTTGCCGGGGCCTAGCTTCCTCCGCTTTTTCCGCCCGGTCAACGGCTCAACGGATGGTTGGGTTAACTGAAGCACAAAAGTACCTGGTTCCACAGGTAGCTTGAGGGAAGCGCACTTTCACAGGTAGTCGGCGATGTGGTTCTCCACCCGAGGGACATGCTCCGCTTGTATACCGTCAAAGCGCTCCTCCAGTTTCCTCACCTCATCTACCTAAGCTTACATCAATGGGCTTTGATAATCTTTGTTGATCTGCCTGACGACAAGCTATGAGTCGCCCCTGACGATGAGCTACTTGACTCCAAGGTCTACCGCGATCCTGAGACCGGCAAGCAAACCCTCGTACTCGGAGGTGTTGTTGGCTGACATCTCCCGGGGAAAGTGCATCTGGATGGCATACTTGAGGTGCTCTCTAGTGGGTGCGACAAGCAGACACAGCCGCCGTGCCTTGCGACAAGAAGAGGCACCAGCAAAAGTACATGATCGATTCTTGGCTCGTTTCCTTGGCGGGGAGAGTGGTCTCCTGTACCTCTTCCTCGGGCGTCGAGGTCCATTCCGCAAAAAACTCCACCAAGACTCTGCTCTGAATCATCGAGGTACTTTCAAACTTCAAACCAAAACTTGACAGCTCCAGGGCCCATTCTACGATCCTCCCCGTCGCATCTGGGTTGTGTAGTATCCGTTGCAATGGGAGGCGGGTGACCACCGTGATTTCGTGCGCTTGGAAGTAATGGCGTAGCTTCCTCGAAGCCATAAGGAGGCCGAAGATCAGCTTTTGCACACCTAAGTACCTCGACCTAGCCCCCTGCAAGAGGTCGCTGACGAAATACACTGGGTGCTGCACCATTTTCTTCTCCTGCGCCTCTTCACCCGGTCGCGCGGGTCCTGTCGTGCTGGCGTCAGCCCCTGCCGGGGACTCAATCTCACCGGGATCGAGCCCTGCCGGAGAGGGTTTCAGCTTGCCATCTATTGGCTCTGCCAATGTCACTGCCTTCTCGTCGACCTCTCTCTGCGCCACTAGTGCGGTGCTAACCACCTGATTTGTTGCCGCTAGATAAAGCAGCAACGGTTCTTGTGGTTTGGGCGCGACCAACCTTTGGGGTAGAGAGTATCTCTTCAAATCTTGCGAGCTGCCTCGGCCTCACAGGGTCCCTCCTCAGCCTGCCTTCTTCAAGATCTTGAAAAAAGGAAGGGCACGCTTCTGCAGAACTTAATGATGAACGGCTCATGGCGGCAAGCGCAACAGTGAGCCAATGCAAATCCTTGATCCGTTTGGGTGCCTCAATGCTTTCGATGGCCTTGATCTTAGGTGGGTTTGCTTCAATCCTTATTTGGGACAAAGAACCCGAGAAGTTTGCGGATGGGACACGAAGACACACTTCTCGAGGTTCAATTTGAGGATTGATCTTAGCAGAGTTCCCAAATGTTTCCTCCAGATCTTGCACAAGTGTTGCTTTGTCCTTGGTTTTGACCACTATGTCATCCATATAAGCTTCCATATTTCTATGTAGTCGGGGCTCAAAACCAATTTGGACCGCTCTTCCAAAGTTGAGCCAACACTCTTCAACCCGAAAGCATCCGTAAAAAGAAATCGCATTACCACATGGGGTGATGAATCTTGTCTTTTCCTCGTCTTCTTTTGTCATGAAGATCTGGTGGTATCCAGTAGGCGTCAAGGAATGATAACGAGTCACACCGCCGTGGAGTCAACAATACAGTCGATCTTGATAACGGTGAGGAAGGGATCGTTTGGACAGGCCTTATTGATGTACGTGTAGTCAATACACAGCCTCCACTTCAATTTGCCTTCACGCACCACTACTTGATTGGCCACCACTTCGGATGGAGTACTCCTCTCACCAAGCTGCCGCCTCTAGCTTTTCGATTTCCTTTGTGATGAACTCTGCCTCTCTAGAGCTTGCTTCTGACCTTCCCTTGCCGGCCGCGCATGAGGACATACTGACAAGGTGGTGCTCAATCACCTCCACAGGAGCGCGGGGATGTCGGAGGCTTGCCATGCAAACACATTGACATTCGCGCGCAGGAAGGTGTGAGCTTCGCTTTCCTATTGCCGTCGAGGTGGAGCTTATGGTGAGCGCTCCCCCCGTGCCGTCCTCCTTGACGGGCACCTTCTTGGTCTCCGGTGGTGTAGCTCTGGACTTCTTGCTCTTGTGGCGGAGCTCTCTGGCACATTCTCAACGGAAGCACAACACCTTGAAGAGGTGCGCTTGCCAGAGTGGGTGCGAGGGGTCTCGCCGATCTTCTTCTCCCCCGGGGCTCCGTCGGCGGGAAGCGGTGCCTTAGCGGCAGTCTTTGCAACTACTTCCAGTAGAGTTGGTGGCGCAGATCAACGCATCTTTCTTGTCGGAGGGGACGGTGATGATGTTCATCGGCCCGGGCATCTTCAGCATGTTGTAGGCGTAGTGTGAAGCCTCGATGAACTTCGCTAGTGCCGGGCGGCCGAGGATCCCGTTGTAAGGCAAGGGGATCTCGGCTACATCGGAAACAATCCTTTCCGTCCTATGGTTCAGCTCGCCTCCGAATGTCACGGGCAGTGTGACCTTTCCCTTTGGATGGCTCCTCCCTGGGTTAACCCCTTGGAACGTGCCCGTCTCCTCGAGGTCTCCGTCGGGGATCTGCAGCCTTCTGAACACAACAGGCGAGATCAAGTTCAGGCCGGCCCCGCCGTCACCTAACATCTTTGTTACCTTGAGGTTGCGGATTGTGGGTGAAACCAACAATGGCAAGCACCCGACCGCAGTGGTGCGGTCAGGGTGGTCCTCGGTGTCGAAGATGATGGGTGTGCTGGACCATTTTAGCGGCTTCCGTGCGTCGAACGATGGCTCCACCGCCGTGATCTCACGCGCTCACTGCTTGAGTTCTGGTGGGGCGATGTCTGACCAGCGCCACCATCGGCCACATGGCCTCACGTGGCTTTACGAAACTTCGTGGTCATTTGGACTTATCGTCCTCGCCATGATCATCGTCTTCCTGCTTCTTGTCGTGGCCCCGGGCGGGCCTCTCTTGCTGATTATCCTTGCCGCAGCGTCCTCCTTGGCCGCCACGTTTCTTGCCGGACCCCTCGGCACCATATGGGCCTTTCTCCTTGTCCCGCCGCTCATACTCGGCTTTCTGCTTCTTGGCGAGCAACTCTACCTGCCGGCAGTTTTGGAGATCATGGCCCTTAGTGCGGTGGATCTTGCAGTACTGCTTGTCAGAGCCTCCTGGCTTGTCGGTAGCTGCCAAGGCCTAGCAAGCATCACACCCGGCAACCTCCTTGCCGGGGTCGCTCGCCTTGGTCTTCTTGGTGGCACCGGTGTCGTCGGATCCCTCGACGGAAAGCACGACCTTGCCCTTGCGCTTCCTGTTACAGCGTCGGGCCTTCTTCGCTGGGGTGACGGTGTCATCCGTGGAGTCGGTTTCCGCACCGGCGTCTTCGTCGGGGTACTTCCTTCCCTCTTCAGCACGAGCGCACCGATCGGCCAGAACATAAAGTTCGGCCACATCTCTGACCTTGTTCATCGCCAGCTCTTCATGCATCTTACGATTGCGCACATTCTGATGGAACGCACTGATCACCGCGACAGGATGAACGTCTAGGATGTTGTATTGCACTCAGCTTAACCTTTGGACGTACTTGCGCAAGTTCTCCCCTTCCTTATGGGGGATAATGTGTAAATCAATCGCCTGGCCATGAGCCTGGTGACCTCCGGTAAGGCGCCAACAAACTCATGGCACAGATCCTCCCAAGAAGAGATGAAATCCACCGGCAAGTGCATCAACCATGACATAACATTAGGCTTGAGTGCCAACGGGAAGTAGTTGGCAAGCACCTTATCGTTGCGAGCCCCAGTAGCTTGCATCGTGATGGTGTAGATGCTGAGGAACTCTGAGGGTGAGTCTTGCCATTGTACTTCTCACCATCGTCGGGCTTGAACGTACGGTGGGAGGGCCACTGGAACTGTCGCAGCTCACAGGTGAAGGCCGGACAACCCACCTCGTAAGGTAGGCCACCGTAGCCTCCCGACGCTGGGCGATCCATAGCAGGCCCCGCCCGCCTGTCCGACTAGTGGTGCGCGTCACGTTGGTGCTCGATCGTAGTTCGAGCGTCCTAATGAGCCCGCTCCCGAGGGACTTGACGCTGATCGCGGTTGGTTCGCGGGTCGGACGATGCGATGGAGATATCGTTTCGAGCGTTGTCATGACGAACCGACTCCCGGGGTGGCCGGGGCGGAGGAGGGGAGTGCATCGTGGCTGCATCGCCTCCAGCATGGTCTCTGCTGACATGCGGTGGCCCAGTGAAGCGATGGCCTACGGGTCCCGCCGTCCGCAACTCATCGTTGTTGGCGATGCCGACGAGGCTCCGCATGGTGGCCCTCCACTCGTCGAGCTTCGCCGGTGGGCCGGAAAAATCGAGGAGCAGTTGCATGCGCTTAGAACTTCCGGCGTGGGTGGCGCCGAGAGCTGGGTGGACCGTGATGCGCCTCGGCTTCTAACCGCGTTAGAAGGAGTTGCATCCACGGCTCCGCAGCCCGCTCATAATTCCATCAGCACCTCAGTGCATGGATGCTGCCCTCTTCTTCATGTGATGGGCGACGGTGTAAGTGGTTCTAAGTCCTGACAAGAGAAGTAGGGGTAGGTTAAGGAGAGGCGATGTCCTAGCTATGGAGCAGCTTGTGGTGACAAAGGATGTACGAGTTCAGGCCCTTCCGGAGGAAGTAACAGCCCTCGCCCCGGAGCCCCGAGGCGGTCGAGTGGATTATGAGTATGAGTATTACAAGAATCAACCCTTCTATCTCGTGGAGGGGGTGGCTTATATAGAGTGCGCCAGACCCCAGCCAGCCCACATAATGGAGGGATTAAAGTACATTAAGCCGGTTATGGGTTCTTGTGCTCATAAGGCGCTTTAACTATCATTAAGTCTATTCAATAGCAAACCGTTGTCGTTGAGTGCCTTCTCGACCTTCGGGTGGTCGAGTGATTCTTCATGGTCGAGTCCTTCCAAATCCAAATGAGTGACTCTCTTTGGTCGATCCGAAGATGATCTCTTCTACGAGTGCCCTTGGTAGGACGTTTAGGTCAGGCCTATGACCCTACCCTAGGTACATGAATCCATCATTAGCCCCGAATGGATTGAGGCTTGAGTGAAGGAGGAGTTGACGTTGTTTCCAATCGTCTTTTGCATTCTCGCTATGTGTTGTCTTGGATCAAGATCTTCTCTCATTGGTAACAAGAAACTTTCCTTCACCGACTTGATCCATTCTTGTTCTTTAGTCGAGTGACTTCTTTTTGCTATTTCGAGCAACGGATCGCAGAAATCTCGCGACTTGAGGTGATCTGTTCGCGGATCTCATGGATCTCGAGATAAATTTGGGGGAAGCGCGAAAGCGGAACGGATCGCGGCGCTTGATGGGACGAATAGGCGCCTCGATTTCGCGCACCGCTTTCCGCCACGACGCAAGAAGGCGCTTTCCGGATATGATTGGATTGCTTGGGTCCACTGTCATCCACTCGGAAGGATGCTATAAATGTAACTCCTTGAGGCTCGATGCACAAGACTTTGTTCTTCCTCCTTCGTTCTTCCGCCTCCGCTTCTCTCCCCATTGCCGCTTCCTCGCCATCTCCCCTTGCATTCTCCGCGCGCCATGGGCAAAGAGAAGACGACGATGTTGGAGCGCCGAAGAAGGTCGGTGGCGGAGAAGGCGTTAGCGGCGAGAAGGCGAAGGGGAGATCCACCGGTCGCGTGGTTCTTCGTCGAGATCCAAATCGCCAAAGGCTGGGTCCAGGAGATCGATCCGCCGACCATCAGGAGAAGGATCTCCTCGATATGGCCGACGACGGATTGATTCCCCACTGCCGCGAGACTTCGGCCGAGAGTGGCAGCCTCAACCGTAAGAGGGTGAGTCGTGCTTTTGGCCACCCATGTCGTATCGAGGTTTTTCGTTTGCACCGAAAGTGTCTTCTTTCGAGGTTTTCTGAATTTCTTCGAGCCCAGCTCCACCATTTTACTCCAAACTCCATCGCATACCTTGCCGCTTTGTGTCTATGTGCTAAAACTTCACTGGCTGTCGAATCGTGACTGGGTTTGTTCAAGTACATCTTCATGTCGCCTCAGATGTGAAGAAGGCAAGCCCCGTGACGAAGACCCAAGTAGTCCGATGTGTGGTGGTTTAGGGGTCCAGATTGAGGAACAAAAGCACCTTTCCAGCTATGCATTTTCCCGAAGTCGGTCGAGGTCGGCAATGACCTGGTTCTATTGCGGAATGAGACGACGCCAGGGCACTCGACCGCCTTCCCGAATTCACCATGAGTCGAGTGAATAGACCCTCCCTCCAAGGTTGTTCCAAGAGAGGGCTGAAGTGAAGATGCTGATGGACCGTGGTGCAGCTGGTTAGGGACGGAGGACGGCATGGACCTCTGGAGGTTTTTCTTCGAGGCGAATCCAGCCCCTTGATTCGGAGTCATCAGATGTGGTTGTATCATGCAAGACCAGACGAGACTCGGCGTCCACCCGGAGGCAGCCGACGATGCCGTAGTGGAAAGATGGATGGCTTCGATCACGGAACAAGGACAATCCTCGCGATCCCGGAGGATTTCTCCGCTTGATCGTGATGGCTGCCCGTATAAGGTACACTTGCTCTGCTTTCCGTTGTATATTTGCCGAAAAGTGCTCAGAATTGGTCGATCGAACTCTGCTTTGGTGCTTCCAGCCCTCACCGAAGCTATACTCAATGCCCAACGGCGCCCAGATTCCCGAGGAGGGGAAGCGGTGGGGTGAGAGCCAGGAAGAGGGGATTCAGATGTCGCAGGAGACGACGCCACGATGATGACGATGACGAGGATGATGATGACGAGGATGAAGAGGAGGAAGCCGCCACCACCGCTTGGAAAGGCGGTCAAAACTTGTGCATGACCCTTCTGCTGAACGCGTAAGGAGTCGCGATCGCCTCGCAATGACCAAACGCCTCGACCGCCTCCGGTGCCGACTGAGAAGGCGCCGAAGCAAGCGAAGGTAGTTCCGCCGAGGACAACCAAGCCTCTGCCAAAAATGAAAGGGTCCATCCCCACCATCTCAGGGTAAACGTATTGCTTAAATCTCCTTGTTCTATATAAATTTTGTCTCTGATTGATACTTGGATCGGTCGACTGATTCTTTGGATTCTCAGCGCTGCGACTTCCGAAACCTCAGCTAAGTCGTGACGACCCGAGAGATGGAGGACGCCACCTCAAACCCCGGTACTATATCCTTAATCCTGTTCTTAGTCGGTGACTCAAGATTTCGACTTTGACTCTTTTACGAAGCTCCAACTAATGACATCATCACTCTTCCGGCGACGATGATGAAGATGAGGAACCATTGAGGACTAGGAGGAGCGAGAAGGCATCTCCCGCAATGAAACCTAAGGTGCGACGGTGTTCGAGACCGTTGTGGCGGAAGGAGAAGTCGGCACTTTCGACACCGTATCCTTCGCTAATCCGTTGATGAGTGCTCGCCCATTTCGCCGAGTCTTTGGACAACCTTCGATCTTCACCACGCACCACGTCCGGAGGACCAGCCGATGTTTGCTAAGGAGGCGATCCGTCAGCGGGGATCATGATGGAGCGGTGAAGATCGTTCGGGATGCGAGTCGGTGACTTATGATGCCGGCTACTTCCTTGAGCAATGTTGGTCGATCGACCACCATCTGTTACTGTTAGGATATGCTATCAAAACTTTTCTTTACTGAAATTCATAGCAATAGCATCACCCACTAGGTGTGTCGATAAAAACTCCGCGTGTTAGCGAAGACATCGCTGAGTGCACCGCCGAGTGTAATCCCCAAGGCTAAGGTCATTGCTTGGCGATCGGTCTTAAACTTACCAAATGAATGTTGATCATTATCCGAATGGAATGAATGTGTTTACGAGTCCGGGGGGGCGCGGCTGAGTGCACCCAGGTGTAGTCCCCGAGGCGTAGGTCGATCACTGGCGATTGATTACTGATCTGAAAAGTTTCGATCATTTAGTGTTCGCTCTTTTTTTTTTGTTGGTCGATTGATCGACTATGTCTTGAATAAGACCCGGTTGGGGGCCTCGCTGAGTGCACCCTGGAGTGTAGTCCCGAGACTACGGTTGAATCTTGGCATTCGATTGTAGTCTTAAAACTTACAATTCTTCTTGATTCACTCGGAAGTGGATTATCTCGATATTTTGCAACTGACTCTTCGTAGAAATCTTGTGATCTTGCGTACGCTATATTTGAATGGAAGCGAAGCATATTCAGCTCGAGTTGGACTTGAAACTAGTGCGAAGAGAATCGACGAAGGCGAAGGAAGAGACCAAAGGTATGTTTGGTGAGATTTCGACGACTCTTTCCTCCTCTCACTTGCTTCAAGTTTGACTTTGCTTGCATTTACGAGCAAGGTGAGGGAGGCTCAAAGGAAGAAGGAGCTTGAGCTGTGCGAGAGAAGATCAAGCTTCGATGAAAATCGGCCTCGGTTGCTAAGCTTGAACAGGATAACGCCGATCTGAAGGCTGCTCGCCACTTGCCAACAAGGATCTTTGGCGAATGAAGGTGACAAGAAGAACTCGACCGAGAAGATCCTCCAAATGGTGGGAAGAAGAACAAGCCGGAAAGCTTCTTGGGTGGTCTTCTTTGAGAAATTGTTCCTTAAGCTCGAAGGTAACCTTCTTCACTCGACCAATTCTCCCAATTGTTATGTTTCCACTCATTATTTTCCTGATTCGGGACTTCGTCTTTGCAGAGTTCTGCCGCCAACTTTGAAGAAGAAACCAGCCACCGGAGGCGAACCTTGACCTCGCCAATTCCCCGTGAAGGATGAAGCGCTATGAACATCTTCCGATGGAGTCCGTGTTCTTCTTGTTGTGGATTATCTCGCCAAGGCGAAGGTTGCTCGTCCCGCATCGACTCGGCGCCTGGCCCAATGAGACATTCCAAAATGACCTCGAGTCATTGATGGCTCGTGAAACGCCCCGACCGAAAGTGCAAGAGTGGAAGAAATCTTGACTCGGTCTTGGCCTTGACGTTGCTCGTGGTCCGGCGCGAGTCCATTGCAAAAGCCGAGAAGATAAGTGGCGGCTCTCCGGTGGCCAACACCAAAAAGCACGACTTGGGACCTTCATGGAGACTTTCATCGCAGCTGCCACGCGGATTGCCGGCGGGATTGATCTTGATGAGTTCGTTGCTCCATCGACCCTCCACGGAGGGGTAAAAACTTTCCTTGACCTTAAATTTGCCTCGGTATGTTAGAGTGGAGTTATAACCGATAAAACTTTAACGGGCTTAGCGCTGAGCACTCTCAGTTATTTTAGGTGTCGACCTAAATTTGGATTGGATGTTTTGGAAATGATTGCTCTGGCTTGAATTGCTCTTTGCGGGTTAACAATGAGATGCCTCTGCGATCGACTTATTCCTTAGGCGAGCACCGAGCTGCAGCTAAGCCTCCGAGTGGAAGTCGGCTTACCACTCGGTAGGATTTTAATAACTTAGGCGACACACGGGCTGCAGCTAAGCCCCAGTGGGAGGTTGCTCTCCACTCGGTGGGATTTCTTATATCTTAGGCGAGCCTTTGGGCTGCAGCTAAGCCCCCGAGGGAGGTTTGCTCTCCCACTCGGTGGGATTTCTTATACCTTAGGCGAGCCTTGGGCTGCAGCTAAGCCCCAGTGGGAGGTTTGCTCTCCACTTTCGGTGAGGATTTCTTATACCTTAGGCGAGCAGGGCTGCAGCTAAGCCCCGAGTGAGGGTTTGCTCTCTACTCGGTGGGATTTCTTATATCTTAGGCGAAGCACTGGGCTGCACTAAGCCCCGAGTGGGAGGTTTGCTCTCCACTCGGTGGGATTTCTTTGTATTTGTGTCAAGCTCGGAGAAGAGGGTCACGATCGACCTGCACTTCGTCTTCCTTGCAATCGCACATCATACTTATGGTGTAGCTCGGGAGGGTGCGATCGACCTGCGCCTCGTTTTCCTTGCTAGTACACTTTATACTTAGGTGAGTTCTTGAGCTGCTGCTAAGCCTCGAGTGGAGTCACCACTCGGTGGGATTTAATAACTTAGGCGAGCAATTGCAGCTAAGCCCAGTGGAAGTCTCGGCACCACTCGGTGGGATTTAATAACTTAGGCGAGCACTAAGTGCAGCTAAGCCTCCGAGTGGAAGTCGGCTTACCACTCGGTGGGATTTTAATAACTTAGGCGAGCAGCAGACTAAGCCTCGGAGTGGAAGTCCGCACCACTCGGTGGGATTTTAATAACTTAGGCGAGCAGCTGCTGACTAAGCCTCAGTGGAGTCAAACACCACTCGGTGGGATTTAATAACTTAGGCGAGCAGAGTGCAGCTAAGCCTCAGAGTGGAAGTCGGCACCACTCGGTGGGATTTAATAACTTAGGCGAGCACTGAGGGTGTGAGTAAGCCTCCGAGTGGAAGTCGGCACCACTCGGTGGGATTTTAATAACTTAGGCGAGCAGTTCGCGCCCACCCAGGGGGAGGTGAAAATTTTACTCGACGAAAAATAAAGAGTGACAAAATTATGAAGGAATTATGACACTATTACTTCAAAGCTCGTGAGCTCTGAGGTACTATTACAACTCTTAGAGTGAAAAACCTTAAGTGTAAAAGCAGTGGAGCAGATCCGCATTCAAGCTCGGGGCTCATCGATATCGTGTTCGACATTGTAGAGGCGATATGCCCCATTAATGGAGAACCTTTGTGGCGATGAAGGGACCTTCCCATGAGGAGCAAGCTTATGTTGCTTCTGTGATCCACCAAGGACGGATCTCCTTCTGGAAGGCCGACCTCTCACATTTAAAGCGTATAGTGGCGCCAAGTCTTCTTTGGTAAATGGTCGAGCGGATCGAGCCATTTCCCTTTCCTCCTCCGGAGGTCGGTTGCATCTGGCCTTGCTCGACTTACGCTTCATTATAAAGCTCAATTCGTGGAGCATTGTGAAGAGATCACTTTCGGTAAAACTATACGCCCCATAGACCGGAAAAAGGAGTTCTCCCGGTCGACCGATTAAGGCGTGGTCATAAACCCCAAAGCACTTTGAAGGAAGTTACGTCGGCCCAAGCTCGGCCGCATGCTTGAGATCTAGCATCAAGCGGGGCTTGGACCCTTGAGGATCAATCCATTGGCTCGATTACGCGTCCATTCATTCGTGGGTGGGCGGAAGCGTGGTCGACTCGTATGCCTTGGGAGTTGCGAAATCCTTGAATTCTTCCGAGTCAAAATTCGACCCATTTTCCGTGATAATCTTGTGCGGGACTCCATACCGAGCGTCAATTTTACGTGAAGAAGCAGCGATACCGACATCAAGTTTTTGATTGGCTTAGCCTCAATCCATTTGGTGAACTTGTCATTGCTACTAGTACATCGTGAAACGCTCCGGCGCTTCGCAAGGGACCGATCATGTCCAACCCCCATCTTGCGAAAGGCAGACGAGCGGAATGGTCTTCAAAGTGGACGCAGCTTATGTGACATATTGGAGTAGAAGCGGCATCGCCGCACTTGTCCACTATTTCTTCCGCCATCTCATTTGCTCTTGGCGGTAAAATCCAGCTCGGTATGCTTTGGCTACAATGGTCGAGAAGGGCGCATAGTGACCACGAGGTCCCCGAGTGGATATCATTGAGTATGACTCGACCTTCTTACGGCGTTATGCATTTTGTCCGACTCGTTGGGCTTTCTCTATAATCATCCATTGATAGCGGTAAAGGCTTTGGATCGACGGACGATCTGTCGAGCCTCTTCCTCATCCTCTGGGAGTTCCTTTCTCGAATATATCGCAATGTATGGAATTGTCAATCGGGAGTGACTACTAAAACCTCCATGACCAAATCGACCCTTTGCGGGACCTCAACCTCGGTCGAGTCCGTGGCACTCTTGGGTTGTGGAACTTCCTCATGTAAGGATCTTCTTTGGTGACGGTGTGTATATGTTCCAAAAACACGCCACTCGGAATGGCTTCCCTCTTGGACCCTATCTTGGCGGATCATCTGCTTTACTGATTTTTCGATCGGGGGGATGTGATGGAGCTCAACCCCTCAAACTTCTTTTCGGCTTCCTCCTTTGCATTGCGATATCCGATCCTCATGGGGCTTCTCGTCCTCCTTCATCACTTGATTGACCACTAGATCCAGTCGCCATAAACCATCGAGGCGACGGGCGGCAGAGTGAGATGGCCATCTGTAATCCATATAAAAAGGGCCTCATACTACGCCTCATTGTTGGAGGAATCAAAGTGAATCTGGAGCACATACTTAAGCTTATCTCCTGCAGGGAAACGAGAACAACCCGACACGGAACCATTCAACATCTTGGAGCCGTCGAAGAACATGGTCAATGCTCAAGTGAACTTGATTAATTTCTTTGTTGTTCAATCCACTCGGCAAGGAAATCAGCTATAGCACAGGGACTTAATGGCTTTCTTTGCCTCGAATTTGATATCAAGGGAAGAAGTTCAATACGCCCACTTAGCCACTTTCGACCGGTTCGCGTCTCTGTTATGCAAGATCTCGATAAAGGGCGTCGTGACGACTATGACAGAATGATCGGAGAAATAGTGAGCAACCTTCTTTGTGGTCATGTATATACCATACACAAGCCGATAATGAGGTATCTTTGCTTGGATGGAGTCAAAACTTGGACAAATAATACCGGGCGCCAACTTTGAAGGCCTTTCCTTCCTCTTCCGCTCGATCAGTAAGCCTGAGGCCCGACAACTTGTCCGGTGGCTGCAATGTAAGCAGCAGAGGCTCTTTGCTGATTGGGCGGCAAGCACCTACTGGGTGGAAGCGAGCTTTTAGCTCGGCAAACGCCGTGCATCGGCTTCGGAGTCCACTCGAACACATCGACCTTCTTCATCGATCGGTAAAGAGGTAATGCCTTTTCACGAGTCGTGAGATGAATCGACTTAAAGCGGCCAAGCATCGATAAGCTTACGGGCGTCGTGCACTTTCGCCAGGGCATTTCATTAGGAGAATAGTGCGATCTTCTCGGGTTAGCGTCGATTCCCGTTCGGAAGCGAAAACCGAGTAATTTTCCACGGGAACTCGAATGTGCACTTTGTGGATTGAGCTTGATATCGTACCTTACGAGGTTGGCAAATGTTTGGCCGAGGTCGTGGCGGTCGGAACCTTTTAGCGACTTAACGGCGATATCATCCATATCGCTTCCACATTCCGTGATTTGGTGAAGACACTTCGAATCATTACGCATAAATGTGGCTCCGGCATTCTTGAGGCGAATGGCATGGTGATATAGCGAAGCACCGAATGGAGTGATGAAAGCTGTTTTATTTCGTCGGGTCCATCTGAGGCGGATCGATGATACCGGAATATGCATCTAGAAAAGACAACCTCTCACACCCAGCGGTCGAGTCGACAATTTGATCGATCGGGGAGAGAAAATGATCCTTAGGGCAGGCCCGATTAATGTGCTTAAAATCAATGCACATGCGGGTGAGTCATCCTTCTTGGGGACCATGACAACATTAGCGAGCCACTCGGGTGGTAAATCTCTCGGATAAATCCTCTTGTCGGCAGTCGAGCCACTTCTTCTCCAATAGCCTTTCTCTTACGGGCGGCGGACCGTCGCGAATGCTCTTTGGATTGGTTTGACTTGTCGACTGAAAGGCGATGCTCGGCCAGTTCCACAGGAACACGGCATGTCGGTGGCTTCCATGCAAAGATGTCGATTCTCACGGAGGAAGCGGATGGCGCTTCTTCCTATTTGAGTCGAGTGTTGTGGATATGTGGGTCGGAGCTGCGCCGGGTCGATCGGATGAATATGGGCGGGCTTTGTCTCACCGAGGCGACTTGAATCTGAGACTCTATGGCTGGCTTCTTAGATCGTAGCAAATCACTTTCGGATCTGCGTTTTGCATGTACTCGTCGAATTCGATTAGCGACACTTAGAAGTCGGCAATCTTTGAGCCCTTGAAAGCACTCTTAGCCTTCTTAGATCCCGGTGTGATGATCACTCCTTGGGTCTGGTATTTTCGGTTTGAGGTACCGTAGCATGGTGGGGCCATGAATCGTGCGTGGCGGGCCTCCCAAAATGGCATGGTATGCACTCGAAAATCCACAACCTCAAAGGTCGACTTTTCTTTGCGGAAGTGCTTGGAATCACCAAAAACCACGTCCGAGGCTATTTGGCGAGTGAGTTTGCCTTCTTCCTGGTATGACTCGTGGAAACTCATATTCTTTGGCGCTCAATCGGGACATCGAATGCCCATCCCTTTCAAGGTATCCGCATATAACAAATTCAGCCCACTACCACCATCCATCGGCACTTTTGTCGATCGAGTGCCTTCGACATTGGATCGACCACCAGCGCTTGCCGCCTGAGGGTGGCAATGTGAGTCGGGTGATCAGTTGATCGAATGTGATGGGTGTCTGGGACCACTTCACATAACTTGGCTTAACTGGGCAACCATATTCACCTCCCGATTGATGAATTTGATCGACTTTTGCTTTCCACATCCGCGAAGATCATCAGTGGAGTTGACATCGGGTATTCCTCCTCCTTTGTCCTCTTTATCTCGGCCTTGTCGCTCCTTCTCCTTGTCCTTAGGCTGTTTGCCTGGCTTCTTTGGATCGAGAGTCGACCTTTGGCAGTGGTGTGCCGGGTAAATAATGTTGCCATCTTCATCTTTCTTTGTGTGAATATGGCACGGCATATCCATCACGTCATTTCCTTCTTTATCTTTCACTTTTTGGATTCGAGGATCCTTTGGGCTTCCTTGAACTTCCCACGAGTCACGGCGGGGCCTCTCCAGAGCTCTTGGCTCGGCTTTTCGTTCACCTTCCATTGGAATTGCCCTTCTCCGTAGCTAGGCTTGTATTTACCGCTCGGTCGGTCTTCTTCCTCGCCGTTAGGCGTGTTGCTAACAATCTCCATCATTCGACTCGGGTCATGTCCCGGTTCGTGAACTTGAGACTCAATTCTCTGTTTTTGGCCTTGCGTCCTTGAAGGCATAAAGCGCTGATGGTCGAGACACATTTTCCACGATATTGTGTAAGGTAATCCACCTCTGAATATACTCTCGGAGAGTTTCATTGGTCTTACACACAAACTTGCAGCTCTGTCAAACCAGCGGTAGCCGCTTGCAAGTTCCTTCAAAAGTCTGTGAACACTGGGACAAATCTTCCCAAGTATATATCTTCTTTGTGAGGTAATTGACTCAACCATGCTCTTGCAGAACCTTCCAACATGAGGGGCAAATGTTTCATGGCCACCTCATCATTCCCTCCACCAATCTGAACAGCCACTCGGTAATCCTCGAGCCAAGTTTCAGGCTTAGATTCCCCAGTGAACTTGCAGACTCCTGCTAATCTGAAATTGGGGGATCACTGCGGCTCTGATAGCCTGCTAAAACACTCAGGACCGAGACATGCACTCATTTGCTGGTGGGTGCATCCCTCTCGGAGTCCACCTCGATGGGCTCTGTTAGGTCGATCAAGCCACCTGCGATAATGGATCGCGCATCAAAGCACAGTTCCACAGGGTCAAGCTGGAACCCTTAGCCTATCTTGAATGTTATGCATCATCTTGCCGCCGAGGAGCGTATGACCCTTCCCTCGGAGGAAAAGGGGCATTCGGCGCTGCCATCTCGGTGAATCGGTCTCGAGCTGCTCTCGCCGGTTGTCGCGCCTTCCCGCCGCGGAGGCGTCTGGGCTTGTGAGCCGGTGGGCCGATGTTCGCGGCGACGGATCGATATGTGAATCTGTTGCGATGTGCGACACGGCTGAGTTCGGTCTCCTGCGCTCGGAGTAAATCTACGATCTGCGCAAGCCTCTTCCGACTCGACCGGAAGGCTTTGGATAGACTACTGCTATCTGATTCTTGGTTGCTAAATTCTGAATTAGCGTCACGGTATACTGAGTCGGTGGGAAGAGCCCGGCGTCATTGGATCGAGTCGTTGCAGCTGCTTCGTCGAGTGCTCGTTGAAGATTCTCCAAGCGAGTCGTTTCAGCCATTATTGGCGAAACGTGCTTCCTCAAGGCCGAGCCTCGGGGGTCTCTCCGCGATAGGGTATGTAGTGCATCCATGTTCTGCGACGAAGCTCTTCTCTCTGCGCAGAGTCGAGTGTCTCGGGCTGGTACTCCTCGTGTTCTTGCGGGGTCACCTCCTCCGGCGGCTCCACCGCCGGGCGGCCGGGAGGGCTGTGAGGGCTGTCGACCATGAGGATCTCCGCCACTGGATCACTGCTATCACACTCGGATCACGATCTCTGAGCCCGATCGGCGATCGAGCAGTAGTAGAGGATTCGTCGGGCTCGATAAGCGACTTAGGCGGTGGTATGTCTGGCGAGCCACCGCGTTTCACCACCGCCGAAGCCTCGACCAGACCAGGCGCTTCGCTGGTGGGAAGCTGGCGGCGAAGCGGCCAAGCGAGAGTCGACCGTCTGGTCGGCGGTTGCCGCGACAAAGCGCCCTTGAACACATCTTGCGAAAATGTGTAAGCCCGCGGACGGGGCGCCTCGATGTCAAGAGGGGCCTCCTGGAGCCATCTTGGTCGTCGGCGACAAAGTGAAAGCTCAGAGAGCGGATCTCGTGCCCTCACCCAAAACTCCAAGATCGACATGATGAAGGTACTCGAGAATCTTGCAACTCCTCCACAAATCGCTAAAACACACCTTACGGTGGGCATGCTGTCGTGGTTCTAAGTCGGCGATAGAAGTAGGGGTAGGTTAAGGAGAGGCGATGTCTAGCTATGGAGCGATTGTGGTGACAAAGGATGTCTGAGTTGAGGCCCTTCTCGGAGGAAGTAACAGCCCTACGTCTCGGAGCCCTAAAAGTGGTCGAGTGGATTATAGTATGAGTATTACAAGAATCTAAACCCTTCTATCTCGTGGAGGGTGGCTTATATAAGTCGCCGGGACCCAAGCCAGCCCACATAATGGAGGATTAAAGTACATTAAGCCGGGGGTTCTTGTGCGCCCTCATAAGCGCTTTAACTATCATTAAGTCTATTCAATAGCAAACCGTTGTCTTTGCTGAGTGCCTTGACCTTCGGTGGTGAGTGATTCTTCATGGTGAGTCCTTCCGGTCCGGTCGAGTGGACTCCTCTTTGGTCATTGGAAGATGATCTCTTCTCTGAGTGCCCTTGGGTAGGGCGTTTAGGTCGGAACCTATGACCCTACCTAGGTACATGAATCCATCACAGGACTCTTCCAGTGGTGTACGAGAGGTCACCATGGGGTGACGCTGCTCATCACGCACCCTGAGAGGAGCGCGCCATGGGCACCGGTGTCGGCGTCTTGGAGGTCGCCGTGCCGCCACCTGGCAGGACGGCGGCGCCTCTGGAGGGCCCCGCGCCGTCTACGGGGGCCCCGACTCAACCTCTGCATCCCGCGACTGGTGGCTCGTCGCCTGGTGTGCGAGTGAAACCACTAGCCAGGCCTGGACCATCAGGGTGATGTAGATGTTCGCGGGCCGCGCCACGGGTTCTCGCCGCGACTGGCCCGCTACCAGTCCGCGCCGGTACCAACCCGGTCCCGGACAAACCGATCGCCGTGGTTGTCTTCTTCTTAGGAGCCATGGCGATCTAGAACAGCTACATCGGCTGCTAGGCCAGATTCTCACAATTGCGCCCCCTACCTGGCGCACCAAAGATGTCGGTGGGAAACGACACCTATGGGATCATTGGAATCCCTTCTACGGTTGCGGGCGCGGAATCGTGAGAAGCGGGACTAGCGAACAACACAAAGGGATTTACCGAGTTAAGACGCAAAAGATCGTAAAACCCTACGATCTGCTTTGGTGGATGTATTCGGTGTTAGTGAGCTTTCGAACTAGCTCTAGGTGCTGTGGGGTTCGAAAGAGCCGAATCCTTTCCCCGTATGCCATGGGCCTCCTTTTATAAGCGAAAGGGGCTGCCACAGTGGCACATAGGAGCTGGAAAGTGCTACAGTGTTGCGAGCTTATCACTGGTTATTACAGGACAAAGTGCATTTAATGCGAGGCTTAGGTGTCCCTTCGCTTCACGGGGCGGGCGAGGCCCGTCCCGTCGTCGCCGCTCCTCCTTGCTTGACCACACATACAGCTAGCGATGCATGCGGTGCCATGTAGGCGGCAGGTGAGGTGGCGCGGTGGTGGAGCCTCGGGAAGAAATTTTGCATATTGCCACGCAGTGCACCTTGTGGTTGGGTCGGACTACATCTGACAATGGCGAAGACTTGGTTGGCGCTGAACTGGCGGTGACCCTACGGTGCTTGGCGAGGGTCTTGCCGGGTGGCCCGGCAAGGGTCTTGCCGGGTGGCCCGGCAAGGGTCTTGCCGTGGCGCGCTCTTGATGGGGGTCTTGTGGGTTTCTTCGGTGAGGATAGTTGCCTTCCTATCCTCATTTGATCTTGAGCATTTTATGTCTTCACAAAGATCTGCATGCCACCATGGAGATGCCTCCCGAGCCCTGTCCTGACGTGTTTGTCTAGCGTTGGTGGGCTCAAAGGTGGCTCGCTCGGCTGGTGGGGGCGAGCTCCCCCGGCAAGGGTCTTGTCGGGGCCGCTGAGGTTGCCCCCGGCAAGGGTCCTTGCCGGGGAAACCTGCTCCGTCCCTCTGATCTCTGTGGCCTTGGTCCTTGTCATTGCTTTGTTTGTCTCGTGCCTTCGACTTCTCTCCGGCTTCCCTTTCCTGCCCTATTATGCGTGGCCGTGGCGGGTGGCTCTGACTGCCCGTACACAAGTAAAGGGGTCAAAAGGACAGCCTCTTCTTTTCTACACCGACACCGCCATAGCAGAAATAGCGATACCGGCACAAGAGATAACAATCCGGATGGTGCGGAAGACGAAAACAATCCTGCCAGCCAGGCTTCGAGCAGGCCGAGCAAGAGGATGGGCAAGCTAGCCCTAAAGAACAGGCAATAGATGGAGAATTAGAGGATGATAATTACATGCCTCTCTCCGAAGACGAAGTGAGCCTTGGCGATGAAGAATTCATCATGCCTGAGGATCCCGTCGAGCAGGGGTGCTTCAAACGCCGGCTTATAGCCACTGCAAAAAGCCTGAAGAAAAAATAGCAACAACTTCAAGCTGATCAAGATCTGCTAACTAACAGATGGACCGAGGTCCTCGCTACCGAAGAATACGGACTCGAGCGCCCTACCAAAAGTTACACAAAGCGCAGGATACTACATCAACTTGAGGAGGAGGCGTTAAAACCCATACTACCAGCGCATGATGCGGCTGACCAGCCACCCCGTGGCTGGAACAAAGCGGCATACCAGCCCGAAGTCCAGACCGCACCCCGTCGCCAACCAAACGGTAATACTAAGGCCTAGGGCTACACGAAGGACCTGCGAGATGTATTGGAAAACAAAGCAGGACAGTCAAGATCGATCTACGGATCACAGGGGCGCGTCCCAACGCGTGACAAGGATTGTCACGCCGGATACACTAACAAATCCGACCGGGCCGAATACAATGAAGCCCGGCACAAAGGCGCTGCACATCCCCTATGCTTCACTGATGAAGTAATGGATCATGAACTCCCGGAAGGGTTTAAACCTGTGAACGTGGAATCATACGATGGTACCACAGATCCCGCGGTATGGATATAAGATTTTTTTCCTCCACATTCACATGGCCCGCGGAGATGATCTACACGCCATCAAGTACCTCCCACTAAAACTAAAGGGACCGGCTCGGCATTGGATGAATAGCTTGCCGACAAACTCCATCGGGAGTTGGGAGAACCTGGCAGATGCATTCCTTCACAACTTCCAGGGCACTTATGTGCAACCACCGGATGCTGATGATCTAAGTCACATAACCCAACAGCCCGGAGAGTCAGCCAGGAAATTCTGGACCCGGTTCCTAACCAAAAAGAACCAAATTGTCGACTGTCCGGATGCCGAAGCCCTAGCGGCCTTTAAGCATAACATCCGCGACGAGTGAATTACCCGACATCTCGGCCAGGAAAAGCCAAAGTCCATGGCATCCCTGACAACACTCACGACCTGCTTTTGCGCGGGCGAGGATAGCTGGTTGGCTCGTAGGAACAATATAGCAAGCAATCCTGGCACATTGAAAGCCTAGGATAGCAAAGACAAACCACATTGCAACAAACACAAGCGCCGCAAAAATGGTGATAGTGCCGAAGACACATCAGTCAATTCCGGATTCAACGGCTACAAGTCCGGTTAGCGAAAGAAGCCATTCAACAAAAACAATTCAGGCCCGTCCAGTTTGGACTGCATGCTCGACTGTCCATGCCAAATTCATGGCACCCCAGGAACACCGGCCAACCACACCAATAGAGAATGCTAGGTCTTCAGACAAGCCGACAGGTCATATGCTGAAAACAAGGGGAAGGGGTCTCAAAGCGACGATGACAACGAAGAGCCCCAATCACAGAATACAGGAGGACAGAAGAAATTCCCTCCCCAGGTGAAAACGTTGAATATGATATGCGCTAAGGGAGGTCCATACAATCGACCCAAAGTTTAACCCATGGCTCTCTTGTCCGATCACGTTCGATCGCAGGGACCATCCTACCAGTATCCATCATAGCAGTTCGGTCGCACTGGTCCTCGACCCTATCATTGACGGATTACACCTCACACGAGTCCTTATGGACGGAGGTAGTAGCCTGAACCTGCTATACCAGGATACAGTGCGCAAAATGGGCATCAACCCCTCAAGGATCAAGCCCATAAAAACCACCTTCAAATGTGTCATACCAGGTGGAGAGGCCTGTTGCACGAGCTCAATCACACTAGAAGTGGTCTTCGGATCTCCGGACAATCACCGTACCAAAGATTTAGTCTTCAACATCGTCCCCTTTCGCAGTGACCATCAGGCATTGCTCGGACGAACTACGTTCGCTCGGTTCAACACGGTGCCACATTATGCCTACCGTAAATTAAAGATGCCCGGTCCACGCGGCGTCATCACGGTTAATGGCAGGTCCGAACTCCCCCTCACTGCCGAAGAGTCTACCACCGCTATAAGAGCAAGAACAACGGATGGCACCTTCCAGCCGAACCTCGAGTCGATGACCAAGTTCTCGGACACCGTCAAAGGAGTCCGAACTACTGCGCGGCGGGATAGCCCAGTTCGCCCGGAGCTTAATTAAAAACACTCCGAAAAAATATAGTACAAGACACATACTGTGGCTCAACCACCCTGCGGTGCAAAACAATTTCTTGCATTTTCATTGTAGGTTCACCTGTACATAGGCCAGGATGGATGGCGTGGAAACAGTTCGAGCGCGTAAGGGAATCTCTAGATATTCCCCTCTATGATCATGCGACTACACCCCGGGTCCGAGCAGAATTTCCTCACACCCGGTATCAGTAGGTTCTGCAATCATATTTCCTTTTATCACATCATCTGTACTCATACGCGTTGATGTATTATTCAAATACAACATGTGGATTTATGTGATGCTCATCTGCTGCTATTTCTTATTTAAAACTCTTCTGTTAAAAGGCGGCAGTTTATCACGATATGCCTTAATATGACAGGGGCTTCATCATGCCCATACTATGGCAAAAAAGTCCGAACACTTTCACGGTAGTTCGGCACCCCGAACTTATAGCATTATATGCATCAGCTCCGAATCATGTCTTGGGTCAATAGTTGGGTTTGCCCAGCTCCTATGTTTTGGTACCTTACGTTCCGCTATATCGGCTAAGGTAGCACTAGGAGAACTACTGTGATTGTTTCCCGGTTCTTCCAGACAAGCACCTCAGTAGAGAAAGCCGAAAACTGACTGTCATGATGTAGTGAGAGCTGGTCAGCTCTTCGAGAGGTTCTAAAATCTTTAAGGATTTCTTCCGCATAATGCCATAACCAATGCAGCGTGCGATGGATCGGCCTTTTCCAATCAGGTGCTTATAGAGCCCCTCGTGCAGTCTTCCGAACACCAGAGGCTACGCCTACCTTCCTCGAAAAAACTCCCATGGCTAAGTGAGAGCGATAAAGCCCTATAGTCCGATTGCCTGGTTCGCTGTGCTGAACACCTCCTTTGGGGACCCAAAACTGGGATAAAGAGTGCTCGGGTTTATCCCAAACACCCCCGTACTCACTACGTGGGGGCGGAAGCCGACGACTGGCCGACTCTCAGGATTATTATATAAAACGGCCGCACATGAGGAAAAACTTTCATACGACAATCAATAAATAATGACCTTGTTCAAATATTACAAAGGAAAACATAACTGTATTCACGGAAATATAATGTCCTTGGTGCATTGCTCCGCCGCAAGGCGGACCCCTTTCAAGACACCTTCATAATACAGTTCGGGCTTGCGGTGCTCTTTCCCCTCTGGCGGTCCCTCGGTCATTAGCTTTTCTGCATCCATCTTCCCCCAATGCACCTTTGCACGGGCAAAGGCCATTTGCGCACCTTCTATGCAGACCGACCGCTTGATGACTTTGAGTCGAGGGCTGGCACTCGCAATCCGCTTCACGAGCCTGACGTGACTACTTGGAATCGACTCGGCAGGCCACAGCCGGATAATCAAATCCTTCATGGCTAGCTCGGCCGCCTTATGCAGTTCGACCAACTGTTTCAGCTGATTGGAAAACGGCACCGGATAATTCGGCACCAGATACTGCATCCAAAAGAGTTTATCTGCAGTATTCCTCTCTACAACTCGGTAGAAATGGCGGCGGCAGATATGCTGCGTGGCAGCTCCGCAAACACTCCTGGAAAAATCAAATTTTAAACTCTCAATTTGATTTTCTTCTTTCAAATACTCGCTTTGTACAGGAAAAGCCTTACCAGCCGCAACCTTCCTCGCCTCATGGATTTCCTTCAGGGCACCTTGGGCCTCCCCCCGGGCATCACTTGCGGCTTGGCGAGCCTGGGAGAGTTCCGATTCTTTCCCTGCTAAACTCTGCTCCAAGGTCTCGCATTTCTGCACGGCCTCTTGAAGCTCTTGCTCGGCCTCAATAAGTCTAGCCTCGTGTTTCTCACGAAGAGCCTGCTCTGCGGCTGCCTTCTTCTTGGCTTCGGCCACAGCCTTCCTGAGAGCCTCAATTTTGGCCATCGCTCCTAGAGCACATTATAAAAATATTTTCATCATGCACATTTATTCATTTGTGCTACATAAACAAGGTTTCTAAATACCTTGATTACCCTCCAACTGTCTCTTCACTTGGCCAAGTTTTACTTTGGCCCGCTCCAGACTATGCCTCAGTCCGGATACTTCCGCAGCATGAGAGGCGGCAGTCGCTACAGATGCCTGCTGGTTTAAAAGAGTGATTAATATCATCAAGTGAGTCTCCCGCGAGCACGAATTTGATCCTATGTTCGGTTCTTTCTTTCACCGAACAGTGTATCAGGGGCTACTATCTATACCATGACACTCTCCCAAAAACTCATAAAACATACCTCAAAGCCTCTTATGAGGCTGATACATGATTCATTCAGTCCACTCTTAGTGGACCGAATCTTCTCAATCACCACATCCATGAGGGCACGGTGTTCATCAATGATGGAGGCACCCTTCAGCACCGCCAATAAAGTATCTGACACCTCTGGTTGGACAAACGCGGCCGGTGGAGCAGGCATACCTCCTCCAGATGGCGGAGGCCGTCTGTCTGACTCGGGGACCTTATGGGTCTCTAGAATCGTGTCCGGCTGGGGTCCGGATTCAAGGTGACCCCCACCGTCGACACCCACGGGAGCTTTCTCTACCGTGTGTCCGGCCCCTGAAGTATGGCCTCCTGGCGCCGCCTTTGCGACCTTCTCCCCTCCATGGCCTGGGTCCTTCTGGGACGAAACTTCAGTTTCATTCCTGTGTTTGGAGGAGGAGGCCTTCGGGGGTGTTCCGCTCTCCATAGCGTCCGAACCCAGCAGATCTCCTGACGCAGACTGTTCGGCGCGGGGCTTCGCCGGACTGACAAAAGCACGGCTCAGATTAGAATGTGATGCCATGACAAATCCAAACGCATGAGTGTGTTCGGATTTTATACTCACGAGTTCACCAGGGGTTCGGCCCTGGGATCCCACTCCGGGCTGCTATCAGTGGTACCGGTGGACTCCTCTCGTAGAGGAGTTTTTCCCCTCTTAGGTGGCTCGGCCTCCAAGGATGTGGAGGTCGTCCTTTTCTTTCTTCCCCCCACGGGGGATTCGTCTCCTTCCTACTCCTCATCCTCTTCAGAGGAAAGAATGGGCATTGGAATCTTCGGATGTTGTGTCCGAAGCGCCACGACGACGGAGGCTGCCTCTGGTCTTCTTGGCCTCCTTTCCGGCCTTCTTCTTCGGCGCCTTGTAAGGCGCCGGACAAACTATCTTCATCGAGTGGGCGGTGGTTCTTCAGTAGCGGGGCGGATAGTAGATCCGCCCGCCTTCTTCGCCCAGCCCTAGGAAATTTGGAAATACTTGAGCATTTTCTTAAAGAATATCACGAATGAAACACACAAACTGACAACAAGCGATCGCTTACTGAACTTGCCGGGCGGGACAGTTGGTACCCGCGGTCCTCGGCGGAGTCCGGCCATGATTTGCTGGACTTGAAAAGCACCTTCCAGATGTCCTTATGCAAGGAGCCAAAGAACTCTGACAAGGTCTGGTGCTTGGCCGGATCGAACACCCATAGATAGCAAGCCCGATGTTCACAAGGAAGAATCCGGCAAACTAACATCACCTGGACTACATTGACGAGCTTGATGTCCTTTTCTTCCATGTCTTGGACATGCGTCTGGAGCTCCGATAGCTCGTCGGACGAAGCCCGGTTCAGTCCCTTCTTGGGCCAGGACGTAAGCCGCAGGGGGCGCCAGATCTGAATTCCGGGGCGATGGCCCATTCCTTGTCACGCGGCTGGGTGATGTAGAACCACTGTTGCTGCCACTCCTTGACGAAATCATTGAAAGCACCTGTTGTCCATATGACGCTGGGCATCTTGCTCACCATGGCACCTCCGCATTCGGCATTCTCGCCGCTCACCACCTTGGGCTTCACATTAAAAACCTTCAGCCATAAACCAAAGTGTGGCAGAATGCGGAGAAAGGCCTCGCACACGATGATGAATGTCGAGATGTTGAGGAAAGAATTGGGAGATAGATCATGAAAATCAATACCATAATAGTACATGATGCCACGAACAAATGGGTGGAGGGGAAACCTTAGCCCGCGGACCAAATGAGGGAGGAATACCACCCTCTCATGGGGTTCCGGGGTGGGGACAATTTGTCCCGCTATCGGAAGACGGTGGCTGATTCTCTTGGCCAAATACCCAGCCCCTCGAAGCTTTTTGATATCCTTCTCCCAGACGGTAGAGGCCATCCACTTGCCTCCTGCTCCGGATCCGGAAATTTTTGGGAAACCTTTTTGATGGAGAAGGCGAACGCTTGAGCGCTAGGGTTTGAGCAAGAAGGGACAAATGCGCTGTGGAAGATGGCGTGGGTGAAAGAGGGAGTTCTTATCCCCTTATAAAGGAAGCAGGGATCATGCGCCTCCCCACTTGCCCATTAAAATCACTTATTCCTCGAGCGCCACTTCTGATGGCACGGTTAGGTTACCCATGTCCATATTGATGAGGATCCCGTGATAAGGGGACACGATCTCTGCTTCGACAAGACGTGCTAATAAAACCGCCTCGCGATATGTGCGGTGTATGGTTGCGAAAAATGGTTCGAATAAAGACCGGGCCATGGTGTGACGTCACGCTATGAAAGGCCTTCAGCAGATTAGATTTGTGGAATATTGTGCTCTCTACGATGGTATGTGGAATTTGTTTTGCAGAGCCGGACATGATCCTTGTGTTCTAAATCTTCTATGGAGTATTTGGAGAAGGAACCCGCCTTGCAATGCCGAAGACAATCTGCGTGCCGGACTCATCGTCATTGAAGCCTGGTTGAGAGCTCTTGAGGAGTCTGGATTAAGGGTACTCGGACAGCCGGACTATATACTTTGGCCGGACTGTTGGACTATGAAGATACAAGATTGAAGACTTCATCCCGTGTCCGGATGGGACTCTCCTTTGCGTGGAAGGCAAGCTTGCAATTCAGATATGTAGATTCCTTCTCTGTAACCGACTTTGTGTAACCCTAGCCCTCTCCAGTGTCTATATAAACTGGTGGGTTTAGTCCGTAGGACAACAACAATCATAATCATAGGCTAGCTTATAGGGTTTAGCCTCTACGATCTCGTGGTAGATCAACTCTTGTAATACTCATATCATCAAGATCAATCAAGCAGGAAGTAGGGTATTACCTCCATCGAGAGGGCCCGAACCTGGGTAAAACATCGTGTCCCCTGCCTCATGTTACCATTATCCTTAGACAGATAGTTCAGGACCCTTTACCTGAGATCCGCTAGTTTTGACACCGACAGTGCTACTGGGGCCGAGAGGGAGTGGATGGCGAGGTGAGACACGGTCCAGGGGTGCTTAAATAGGCGGGGCGAGGAGCTCCTGCGCTAGCGTTGCCTCAGACGCGTGTCCGGCGCCATGGACGCGTGGCCACGCTCCCGGGCTTGCTGGTAGACGACGGGGTGGAGTAGTGGAGGAGCTCACGGGGTAGAGGGAGCGAACGGGAACTGGAGAAACGGACGGGACGAGGGAGGCCGTGGTCGTGTGCCGCCGCTTGAGCTCGGCCAACTCTCTAGTGAGCTGAGCAAGCACGGGAGGGCACGGGAACACGACGAGGTATCGCTGGAAACATTCACGGGGAGGTAGACGACGCCGGGGAGCAGAGGAAGCGACCAAAACAAGCTCAGAGCCAAACGGGGCACAGTGCTCCCGTGGGCGTGCGTCGGCGAGCGCTGACGAGGAGGTTTCTGGAGTGGCAGATGAGTCCAGGGGGACGGCAATGACGAGGCAATGCTGCTAGACACGGTCACGCGCGCGAATACGATGAGAGGAGGAGGTGCCAAAGCACAAACGACTCTCTGGACACGGCCACTGTGCACAGAGCGCGTGCACAGGCGTGCCAGCTGTGCGGTCACCACTGTGGCCGGCAAGGAGGGGACGCAAGAGGCAGGGAAACTTTGTATAGAGTGTTGTCTTTCCATCGGAAGGGCTGTGGGAGTTGATGGATCATCAAAAGAAGCCAAGGTGGGAAGTCAGGCCTCGCTGCATGTTTGCTGCATCAAACTTGGAGGGTTACTGGTTATCAACAAGGAGCTAATTGGGATCAAAGAGTTTGTCTTGGGTGATTAGCTTAGGAAGGACTACGATCCTAGGGGCTTAGAGAAGAAATAGACCACAAATGACTAGGGTTGCTCTGTAAGTGCATTTTTGGTCCTGTACTTGATCAACATGATGCACTCACATGGATAAGCAACTTGGGCTGAAATTGGGCAAGACTTGATGATTTGGACATATAAAGATGCTGTAAAAAGCTCATACCAAATGGGTTCACCAAAATGGTACTTGCTTCACAAACATCATTTCTGTCCAGAAACTTGGAATAATTTTGGTGATAAAATGGCTCCATGAAATGATCCCAAATTGGGTGGAGAGATGTTTTATGGGTAGGAGCACATCTGGTAATTTATCAGAATTTTTGAAGCAATATAAAATACACTTGCTTCACAACCTGGAAATATTGCCAGGATCAAAGATTTGGTCCTGTGCTCACATAGATGATTGGATGGGGCTGCAAATGGGTGGAGGGGTTTAATATGAGCACATGAAGGATTGTGCAATTGGATACTCCTAGCTAGTACTTCCTTCACAAAGCCTTCTGTCTGACAGAAACTTTGAAAAAAACACTGAGGAAGGTTGGCTAAGCAAATGAGGTTGAAGTTGTGCATGAGACAATTATTTCGACATATAAGCATGTCCAAAAACTGTGGGAGCAACTAGGAAAATATAAATGACACTTCCTTCACAAAGTTCCATTTAGGCTAGAATAGAAAAAGGAATATTGTAGAATTATTTTTGAACTTGTCAAGGAAAGTTTGGGCATATTTGAGCAATATATGACCCAAAGGAATTATGAGAATTATATGGGAATTTTTGGATGGACAAAAATATAGGTTGCTCACAAACTAAGGCAATTGAGGTTATTCCTTTAATGGAAAAGGAATTTTCCCCAAGAAAATTAATATTGGGATTTGGGCTAGGATAGAAATGGCATGGTCTTGGGATGAGTTTGTGGGAGATGAGCCACTTGGGAGGAGAAATGAGAATGATTTCCCAGGTGGCAAGGCCACAGAACCACTCCAACAAGATAACAGAGCAAAAATCAAATAAATCAAAGGAAAAAAGAAAAGGGCCAAAAGCCAGGCTGTGACAAATTTGGTCTTGCACATGTAGGTCCTGCTGTCAGAGGCTTAAACCAACTGTTCGACCCATTTTGCATATGGGGAAATGAGATGTCCATGAATATCAGTATGGTCAAGAAACTCAGAAAGATTGTTAGGATGAAGAAACTAGCGACGAATAACAGCAAGATATTTGTTTGCACAATGAAGAAGACATCAGTCAACTATAGGATGGTACTAACTCTTTTACCTTGTTTTTACCCCTTGCGCCCTTTCAAAATTTATAGCAGCGATTTATGCATATCTTTGTTTTTAGTACTTTTCAAAGCAATTAACCGATGATTATCTCTCAAACCACCTGCATGGTCAAGAGGCGAGGAGGGTATTCATTCAACACCCACGGTGCAATATTGTAGTCTTGCTGAAGAGGATGAAGGTTGGCTGGACAATTATCCATGGCCACTGGCCTAAAGTTGCAACGACATTCAACATCACTGAAGGCTCAATATTTGCCTTCCGCTTCTGTAGTTTCCCAGATGAGATTCATCTGTCTATTTACCCTGTATGATGCTACTTTCTAAAGGTTTTTTATGTTGCATGTGCAACTTGGTGCTGTTGTGTAATGGCGTAACTGAGTGCCGAAGCTATCTGTTGTAATTCGATTATGAAATCTTGGTTGCTGTTATACGGATATGAAATATCTGGTGTGTATTTATAAGAAATATCAATTTGATTAGTACATAGATTATCAATAATAGGCTAATTACCCTGCTTATTGGGGTTAACTATTGCAGACGGTTACTCAGACAACACCATGGGTGATGAACTCAAACAACTCGCATGGTTTCTAGAAAGTAGGCGTGTTCGATCAACTAACAATCAAACATGGCTTCCGGCAGAGAACCGTTTGCGTTAGGCCACCTTGGACAAACATTTCCACACAAAAATTGTGTGTGATATACATACGAAAGGAAATGTTTTTCTGGGATTCACCGTGTGGGATGTACATACGAACGGAAACAATTGGGTTTCGATGCCCCACCAGATCGCACATGAGCTCATTTTGCCCTAGCCTGTGTGCCAGGAGGGCCTATCCCCGACGGTTTTTGGGTCATGTAGGAAGGACCCCCTATCACCCACACTCACTTGGCGACTGTTCCAAACGCCGTCGCGGAAAGGGGTTAAAAACCGTTTGTATAGCAGGTCTCTGCACTAGTGTATGGTGCACTCTCATGGCAAAACTGGGTTTAGGGATTTTGGATGCACAAGTAATATCTCTACTTGGTGCAAATTATTTGGCTAGCATAGGATGGGAAGCAAGCAAAACATGTTGGAGGATCCAAGACAATATAACTTCTATTCGGATATAAGAAAACATGACCCATTATGTTGTCTTCCTTGTCCAACATCAACCTTTTAGCATATAATATTTTAATGAGTGCTCACAGTCATAAAAGATGTCCAAGATAATGTATTTATATGTGACCTCTCTTTCTTTATTACTTCCTATTAATTGCAACAATGACCAAAATTGTGTCCATCAACCCTCAACAAACTTTACTCATCATACTCTTGATATGTGAAGTCATTACTCTCCATAAGCCCGGTATATAATCCTTTTACTTGTTTTATTCTTTCCTTTTTATTTTTCTCAAGATCATAGCAAGAAAGCAAAGCCCTCAACTCAAAATTACTCTTTATTATATAACCAATAGACTCGATTACATAGATAGAACACAAAGCAAAACTCAAGGCTAGATCATACTAAAAACTTTTATTCTACTAGATAAAGATATAACCAAAAGGATCGAACTAAGAAAAATGAAAAAGGTAAAGATGTGATGGTGATACGAGACCGGGGAACCTCCCCCAAGCTTGGCACAAGCCAAGGGAGTGCCCATACCCATATACTCAATTTTCCTTCTTCGGAGGTGGTGATGATGGAGTTGTGGACGTATCCGTCAGCTTTATTAAGGCACATTTCAAGACTTGCAATTACTGGAGCACATGTTGGAGCATTTTGCATTCTTGTGGTTTCCTCTAGAAGATGCTTATTTTTAGGCCACCAAGAACCTTTTCCTGCATTGCTTTCACTTAAATGGGATATGTCCCAATTGGAGGGTATATGTACACGAGTGGTATTCTCCACTCCGTAATTACGAACCAAATTATGAACATTGTTCCGATGTGACCTGTGTAAGGGTCTCATAGGGGGAAGCCCTTCTCGAACCTCTTGGCCTTCATGGTTGCTTGTCCCTATTGCTTGATGGGGATTTGGGATGGTCAAGATGCCGACTAGGGTACCTCTCTCCGAAGACGGAGTCTGAACCCCAAGTGAATCTCCTTCACCTTCCTACATCGTGACTCCCTCGGCATCCTCACTCCTAAGATCTATCCGCATCAACCAAGCATCCTCTTCCACATTGTCGGAGGAGGAAGAAGACATGATGTCTGGCCTTGAAAACTCTGCCAGAAAACAGCTCAAAACAAGAATAGGGGATATTGCCGTGGTACGGTGGTCAAAACCCTCGGGAGATTATATAAAGAATTTTTACCAACCAAAAGAAGTGTTGTGTAAGAAAATGGAGTCCGGGGGGCACACGAGGTGGCCACAAGCCCGGGATGTGTGCCCAGGGGGGTAGGGCGTGCCCCCAGGGCTTGTCGCCTCCTCGTGCACTTCTCAGACTACTTTTTGTTTTCCTAAATTTTTAAATATTCCAAAACTGAGTAAAATTGCTTTTGGAAAAGTTTTGGAGTTGGTTTATGTACCGTACCACATACCTATTCCTTTTAGGACTCTCAGACGTTCTGGTATATATCCCTTATGTACTCCTCCCATGTTATGGTATTAATAATATTGGTTTCAACATTTATGGCCGTATGATACGCCTCCAACGTATCTATAATTTTTGATTGTCCATGCTAATATATTATCTGTTTTGGATGTTTTATATGCATGAATATGTTATTTTATATTATTTCTGCGACTAACTGAATAACTTAGAGCCTAGTGCCAGTTTCTATTTTTCCTTGTTTTTGAGTTTTACAGAAAAAGAATATCAAATGGAGTCCAAACGGAATAAAAATTTTGCTATGATTTTTCTTGGACCAGAAGACAATTAGCAGACTTGGAGATGAAGTCAGAGGAGTCCCGAGGAGGCCACAAGCGAGGGAGCGCGCCCTAGGGGGCGCCCTGAGGGCTTATTGGCCACTCTGAGCTCCCCTAACCCTAATTCTTCCTCTATATATTCCCAAATTTTCCCAAACGACCAGAAGCGTCCACCAAAATACTTTTCCACCGCTATAACATTTTGTACCCGTGAGATCTCATCTTGGGGCCTTTTCGGCATCCTGCTGGAGGGGGATTCAATCACGGAGGGCTTCTACATCTATTGCCTTCCGATGATGTGTGAGTAGTTTACCACAGACCTACGGGTCCTTAGCTAGTAGCTGGATGGCTTCTTCTCTCTCTTTGATTCTCAATAGCATGTTCTCCTCGATGTTCTTGGAGAACTATCTGATGTAATATTCTTTTGCAGTGTGTTTGTCGAGATCCAATGAATTGTGGATTTATGATCAGATTATCTATGAATATTATCGATGAATTGTGATTTCTCATATGCATGATTTGATATCTTTGTATTTCTCTTTGAATTATCAGTTTGATTTGGCGAACTAGAATGGTTCTTCTTGCAAAGAGATATGTGCTTAGATTGTGTTCAATCTTGCGGTGTCCTCATGCAGTGACAAAGTAGGGGTAGCGAGGCACATATTGTATTGTTGCCGTCAAGGGTAAAAAGATGGGGTTTTCATCATATTGCTTGAGCTTATCCCTCTACATCATGTCGTCTTACTTAAGGTGTTACTCCGTTCTTTATGAACTTAATACTCTAGATGCTTGCGGGATAGTGGTCAATGTGTGGAGTAATAGTAGTAGATGCAGGTAGGAGTCGGTCTACTTGACACATACGTGAATCCTATCTATCTATCTATACCTATACTAATTAGCGATTCCCAAGAAATTACCACGTTAATCAGTAAATAGGAACCGTCAATCTGGTGGGACCGTGTTATTACGGTGCAGATCAACCGTAAGTTTTTTTAAGATCAACCGTAATTTTTTTAAGATATAGATCAACTAATTTTTTTTGAGTGGTAGATCAACCGTATAAATCAATTACAAATCCCAACCGCATGCTATCACGATTGCACGATATATCTACTCAGTATATAGCCATCAAAATTGTGTAAAAAATGCCCTCAAAATCCCTCAAAAAAGTCTATCTTCTCCACGCCTCTTACTCTCCATGTAAAAAAAACCGTCCTCCCCATGGTCTCCTCCTCCCCAGAGAAAGGAAATCAATCATATCTCTCAAATTGGAGCAAAGAAATTAGGAAATTGATCTGGTGCGCTCACGCCATGGAATCTCTCATCCTCCTCCCATGGATAAAACAAACAAATCTCTCTCAAATTGGAGCAACCAAGTTGGGGAATAGATCAGGTTCGTCACTTTTTTTTTGTTTTTTTTCCTGATTTAACACTTGAATCGACCTTATCTTTTCAATTGCATTAGGATTCATGTTTTCTACTGCGTCCTTTGACAGTCCTAGGATTCAATCCTAGGTTTGCTGACGTACGCTCTTTGGGCACTTCGTGGAGATCGCGACGGGGCAGAACCAAGCCCACGCCGCCATCTTATAAATTAACTGCAGCCTGACACAAACAATCTACACATCAAGGAGGCTCCTGTCGGTCGTGAACATCCTCGCCGGTGAACCTTCTCCCGTTTGTTACGTAAGCTTCGTCGTTGCCCAGTTTTTCAGAGACTGTTTGTTTCGTTGGTTAATTCAAAATTTTAGGGTATTTACTTCATATTGCTTATGAACTTCATGATTGGCTAAGAAATCTTTCTTCCCAAGTGAAGCCTTGGATTTGCCAGACTAAGAAATTACTAAGCAACAAAATTATGCTTGCTTACAATTCAAATAACTTTTTGTTGCTTTCTGGCCCAGTTCTGAGAGAGATTATTTGTTTCGTTGGCTCAATCAAATTGTTAGGCTTTGGACTTCATACTACATGCAAATTGCATGGCCACCAATATGTAATCTTCTGGGAAAAAAATTGTAGGTCAACTTCTTTTGTTTACCTTCAAAACAATGGCATACGATATGCTCCATGAGATTAGCAATCAGAAGGATTCCTGGAAAGTCAAGGGCAGAATAATTAGGCTATGGGATGCCATTAATCTCAACAACAATGAACTTATTAGCCTGGACATGATACTACTTGATGAAGAGGTTAGCTTAATGATGAAACTTTATGAATTTCCAACATAAATACACTATTGTGAGTTGTAGTAGTTACTATAATATTGATGCATCTTCTCGCTGCACTGTAATGTTTCAGGGTACTATGATACATGGCAAGGTAATTAAGCATATGGTTAACAAGTTCAGACCATTGATCCGAGAAGGTTTAGTCTACATGATATCAAATTTTAAGGTTATATCTGCAATGAATTTCCGCTCAGTTGAAAGCGAAAAGGTTCTAAATTTCTTGCACACGACAAAAATTCAAGAGATAAAAGGTCAAAAAAATATCAAAATAGCAGAACAAAGCTTCACGTTTTGTACTGTTGAAGTTCTTTCCACAAGAGACAGCCAAAAGATTTACTTATCTAGTATGATTTAATTTGTTTCAATTATTAACTTCCATGTATTATGCATATTAATACCACTTTATTAGCAGATGTCATTGGCATAGCAAGTTACATAGGACATATTGAAGAAACACAGACAACCCACGGGATTTCAAAGATTCGAGATATTGTGCTTCGGATTGAGTGAGTACACTAAAAACAATTAGACAAATACAATTATCGTGGGTGCTAATAGATATTTCTCTTGGAATATACAGGGATCAAAAAATTAATATTAGACTATGGGGTAATAAGGTTGGTCAAATTGATGAAGATTCTTTGGGGCGTGTGGCCATCGTAACATCAACTACTGTTAGAAAACTGAAAGGTTTGTATTCGTATTAACAATGGGCAAGTATTTCTAGGCATGTCTTTTTTATATACATAATCTAATATATCAAGTGCATGCAGAGTACTCGCTGTCATCTACAGGTGCGACCAGAGTTTACATCGATTTGGATATCCCTGAAAAAATGAGCTTCAAACGAGGTGAAACAAATTTTCTGCAGTAATATGAAAAACATGTTCTACTACATACATGGATACTTATCTCATGCAAAACAAGTATTGCTTGCAAGATGATATGGTAGAAGAAATAGAGCCAGAAGCCCATTTGCAAGGCACAATTCAAGAACAGATGCTCTATAACAGAAGAACCCTAAAAGAAATAATTGAAATTACATATGAATCTGAAAAACAGGTATTTATAGTTAGTATTATATTATTTTCTCATAAATTTTATGTGCTAATTTAACCTGTAATGGACAGGAAAAGTTCTATACTGCAGAAGCAATTATTAAGTCAACTAATACATCAGATGAGTGGTACTACATAGGATGCCGTAAATGCAACAAAAAAGTACAAAAACAAGGGAACCACTTCTACTGTCCGAATGTGAAAAAGAACCTGAGAAGATATGTCCAAGGTGAATTTCATACTATCTCATTCTTTAGTTAGTAAATTATCCTGCACTAACCACATGTTCCATTTTATTACTAGGTACAAACTGAAACTAGAGATATGTGATCTGAGTGCAACAACAACTTGCACCATGTTTGAGGCAGAAGCAAAAAAATTGATAGAGAGGGATGATTGTGATATCCATGAGCAGACAAAACAAATCCAGAAAATATGTGGGCAGAGATTGATTTTTCAATTCAGATTGAATGACTATAATTTGAAGTACGGTTATCAAGAATACACTGTTCATAGAATCTTTTTCATGGATTCTGAAAAAGATACATCAGTAAATCATTCAAATGTTGAACAGGTATCATCTATTTCTACTACAATGCTCTATATTATTTTGTATCTGCATGCCATATTTTATAATGAATGTTGATGGCACTTTACCCAAATTGAAATGTTTTGGTACAAGCCCCTTACTGACACACCCAATGTCTTGAATGGGCAGATGGAGGATGATAAACCCATTCTAACAGACACTAAAAAGTCTAGGGAGGACTAGGAACACACGTTTTTTTCGAGAGTACGCCAAAGGCGTACCATATTTTTATAGAAGAGAGCAAACATAATTACAAGAGGCTAGGCATAGATGCGAACATCATGCTAGCAAACCCACTCAACACCTACTGGAATACAAAGATCTAACTTCTCACAAGACGGTGTATTCTTCCCACTCCGGCCTCGTCCCATTCTCTAAGCTCATCGAAGATTTGGTGCACCAATTGGCTCGGCCTCCTCTGTTGCTCCAGCCGCCCAAAGACTCTGGCATTCCTTTGTTTCCATAGTGACCAGGCGACGAAAATGACAATAGTGTCAAAACCTCTTCTATCCCTTGTCAGAATTTCATTCCTCACTTGAAGCCACCATGTCTCAAGTGAATCACCAGGTTGCGGATGCCTCACGGTGACGCAGATTTGTGTGAAGCATAGGTGCCACACCTCCGGCGTAGAAGGCGATGAAGAAGTATGTGATCAACCGTGTCTTCTTCTTGTAAGCATGTGTAGCAAGCCACCGCGCTATCCTGCGCAGCCGTGCCTAGCTCGCATGGTCCAAGTCCAAAGTCTATATTGCACCGCAGCCATGCAAAGATTTTGCATTTGAGGATCGCCCACTCCTCGGATGCACTCATACGTTGGAGAGGTCGCAAGCCCAAGATCAGAGCCGATACGGACCGAAATGTATCTTGCCCAAGCGTCCACGGCCATGTAAACGTATCCGGCGCTTGTGGGTCACGAAAAGCATCCATAGAAGCCACTCTGAGGTGCATGAGCTGTATAAGGGCCATGAAAGGTGGTTCTCCATTGATATCCATCTCCCACGTGCTATCCACCATGGCCTGACCGACTGTCCGCTTGTTTTGCACTCTGGTGGGAACCAAAGGCAAGATGGACGGCGCAATGTCTTCAACCGCCAAGCCGTTCATCCATCGATCCTTCCAGAAGAGCACTCTGTTGCCGGCACCCACCGTGATTTGCACGAGTTGGTTGTAGAGCTGCCTCGCTTCTTCATCGACCAAGAACGGTATGCCTTGCCAGGGTCTATCCAAGTCCGTTCGCCTCAACCATTCCCATCTCACCCGGAGTGCCATAGCTTGCAGTTTTAGATTCTTAACTCCGAGGCCTCCAAACCTTGTTGGGCGACATACGGTGTTCCACGCCACAAGGCATTGTCCGCCGTTCACCTTGTCTTTCTCAGCCCAAAAGAACGACCTCATCCTGGCATTAATCTCATCAAACACCCAATCATGAGCGTCTAGCACCATAAGGTGATGAATGGGCCTCGCGGCCACCACTGATTTGATGAGAACAAGACGCCCTAGCCATTGAATAAGACCTCGTTGCCAGGATGGTAATAGACTCCTCACTTGATCAACGAGAGGCTGCTAGTCCGCTCTTGACAGTTGATGGATCGCCTGGGGAATGCCCAGATACTTACAAGGGAACTGCCCAAAGTCACATTGCAGATGCGCGGCAACCCTGCGTTGGTCGTCCTCCGTGCTCCGAATCAAGATCGCCTTAGATTTCGTGTAGTTCACCTCCAAGCCTGAAGCATGTCCAAAGCTTGCTAGCGCTTGCTTAACAAAAATCAAGTCCATCTCCGTTGGCTTGATGAACAACGCAACGTCATCCGCGTAGATTGATAACCTTTGAGTCGGGGAGATCCCAGTGAGGTTGCTGATCACACCTTCCTCAGCGCCTTTCCTGAACATCACCGTTAGGGCTTCCATTGCGATGACAAATAGTAGTGGTGAAACTGGGTCCCCTCGGCAAAGGCCACAAGCATGAACAAAGCTCTGTCCCGGACATCCGTTGACCACCACCTTGGTACTAGCTGTCTGAAGCAGAATGGCCACCCACCTGATCCACGCCTCCCCAAAGCCTTTCTTTCTCAGCACTTGGAACAAAAGCGGCGGGATAAAAGTTGAAACGCCCGCGTAATGTCGAGCCAGAAACACTCGGGTGTTTTTAAATGCGTGAAGTTTCCTGGCGATCTGTCTGACCAGGAGATAATTGTCATGTAAGCATCATCCGGCGATGAAAGCTGACTGATTGGCCTGGACAATTTCCTTCATTCCTCTCCTTGCCCTGATAGCCAGCGCCTTGGCGAAGAGTTTCGCAAAACTATGCGTCAGGCTAATCGGGCGAAAATCTCCCACCGAGTCAGCATCTGCGCGCTTGGGAATGAGAGTGATCAGCGCCTTGTTTAACTTGCCAAACCCGCGGTTGTCTCCGACATAAAGCTTCATAATGGCGGCCATAATATCCTGCTTGATAATAGGCCATGCCTTCTGGTAGAACATGCCAATAAATCCGCTGCAGTCTGGCGCTCGATCAATAGGAAGGTCTTTGATTACATTCCAAATCTCCTCCTCCGTAAATATGGCGTCTAGATCATGGAGATCCACAGCTTCCATCTCAAGGTAATCAAGGTTAAGGGTGAAATCTACGGCTTGGCACTTTCCCATTACATTCTGAATTGATGGTGAACACCTCTTCCTTTTGGTTACGATCGGTGATAATATTATCTCCTCCTTGACATGTGCAATGTAGTTCTTGAGTGCGCCTTCCGTTAGCCATCGCTCGAAAAGTCGGTGTTGGCATCGCGGCGACTGACCATCTAATCCTCGGCGTTGCTGCGATCGTCCTCTCAAGCGGCCTTGACCCAAGCAACGTCATCTTCAAGGTTCTCGCAACCAAAGCTCTTCCACGGTGAGGGTGCAGGACTCCTGCGCTTGCTCTAGCCTTAAGATCACCCAGTTTGCTACTGCCAACCTGACTTTGATGTTCCCCGTTTTCCTCTGCCCCCACGATTGCAGAGACATGGCCGCGTTCCGAAATAGGCGTCAAGTCTTTTGAAGGGATCCACGATGGCCTCATCACACACCTAGGCCTCTCTGATAGCCTCCTCAAACCCTTCCAGCTTAGTCCAATAGATCTCGAATCTAAATCTCCGCTTGGGGGTGCACATGGCCTGCAAACATAAGTGAAGAGGGGCGTGGTCCGAGACGTTTGTTCCCAGCGCCTGGAGAAAGCAGTCCGGGTTCGCAAGATCCCAATCCACCGAGACTAGGACACGGTCGATTTTTGTAAGAGTAGGGTTGTCCCTCTCATTGGACCACGTGAAGAGCCTCCCATGCATGTACAGTTCTTTCAGTTCTAGATCATCCACGAAAGCTTTGAAGTAGTTCATGGTTCGCCGATTAAAGTTAGAGTTGTTCTTCTCCGAGGCCCTGAGAATCATGTTAAAGTCTCCCAGAAGCATCCAAGGACTGGGGCATGCCGTCCTTCGATGCCGCAGCTCCTGCAAAAACTCTAGCTTCTGCTCGTCTCCTTGCGGAGCATACACTACTGTGATCCACCATAAGCTCCCGTCAAGGTTATGCACGACCGTAGGCGTGCATATCCAAAGACAACATGATCCACCTTCACCACGGTCGAATCCCATGCCAAGACCACACCCCCACGGGTGTCTATCGCCGGAAGGTAAGCAAAGCCATCATACGATGGTCCGATACATTGCATGATAGTAAATTGCTCTACAACATCCAGTTTTGTCTCCTGGAGACACACCATATTACACTTGACCGATGAGATGAACTCCCTCACCGCCTTCTTCTTCGCCGGGTTATTCAAACCTCGCACATTCCAACATGTAATCGAAGGGCTTGGATCCATTCAAAAACATGTGAAAAAACTCCAGCGTTCCCACAGGACAAGACTACGCAGCTAGTGCCAACATGTTGCCTCCCTCAAGCTCGGGCCGTGGTGGTAACATTTTTCCGAAGATTGCCGCAATCACTCGAACATGCTGCTCACGGAGTGGTGAGTCAAACAGCTCCTTGAGCTCTTCCACAGTCGCCTCATCTGGCTCCAGGTCCTCCGGAACCAAGCCAAGTGCCCTCAACAGAACATTCTCCGTCGGCGTTGCCTTTGATGTAGCATGCATCCCGGCCCTCTTGGCAGCTCTGGTCGTGGGACAGGGGGTGAAAGGCTCCGCTTCCGATCGAAGGGACGAAGCATTAACTTCCTTTAGGATGGGTGGTGCTAGCCTCTTGATTATGTTAGAGCAGAATGTCTTCATCCATCCATACGCAACCTCCTCCTGCTGCAAAAATCCCTTGGCGCCCGAGGAGTCCTATACCACATGCACCGCTGACTGCAGAGCCACATCCGTAGCGCCCTGAGCTTCAACGTATACTCCTTGAGCGTATGCGTACTGGGAACCATCGCCATGCATGGGGGATGAGACAGCCACGTCCCGCATCTCCAGGCATGCGGGTATCGCCATGGGCCCACTCGCACCTCGAAGAACCGGCGGTGGATTCGCGCCTCGGTAAAGCAAGGCGGCAATCATTGGCGAGCGAGGATTGGCGATCGCGTCTGCCCGCCAAGCATGGAAGCGGACCGTTGCATGCAGAGGGGGCATGCACCAGTGGGTCCCGATCTGCAGCCTTATCCACCAAAAATGCGTATCACTTTCGATTCACGGCACGCCTGTCTCAAAGCCCAACTCCAGCGGTGTGGGGTCGGGTGCACGTCCATTCGAGCAGCAATGTCCCACCTCCGTCCTGTCCCCTTCCAAATGCCAAGATCGCGGCGGGCCCTCTGCGGTTGTGGAGTGCCTTTGGATAGGCTCCTGCTCCTCGACCCCCGCGATGGTCGCATCAGCCTGGACAGGGGTTTGAATCATGCCAGCACCCCCCCACCGCGTCCTTGGGATCCGAGGCGGGGTCCACGGTCAGGGGCACCTCGGGTACCACCACAACTGATGCCAGCTGTTGCCGTTGGTCCTCTACCTGTTCCACCACCAAAACTCCCGCATCGCGAGGCCACGATCCACTTCAGCGTCTGCAGCTCTCTGGGCCCCGAGCGAGCTGCGCTGGTGATCTGATCTGGTGGCCCGATCGGTGGTGGTGAGGTCTGACCGCAATCTGATCGCTTCGTGGCCCGGTGGCGCACCGGGGCCACCACCGGCGAAACCTCCATGGCGGGCAGCTTCCACTCCATGGCCGCCACTGCCGGACCACGGCCGTTGCCGGCCGCAACCGCACCGGAGCCGGCACGCCCCGAACTCGGCCCACCCCGTGAGTCCCGAGTACCGAACTGCCATGACCGGCGGCGAGCGACGGCACCACCGCCACCATCCATGCTGCCCTCAGAATCCGGCAAGCCGCTTTGGCCACTGCTAGAAGACCCGCCTCCAAGAAACCATGGCTCCTCCGCCTCCGCGAAATCCTGAACTTGCACGAGATGAATGAGGACTTTGTATTGCAGCAGCGCCGGCTGAGAGGGCCGCACCCCTAGGCCAGGTTCGGGCACCCCCAGCCACCGAAGTGTCGGGATCGCCTCCGGGTCTGCCGTCCACGCCGTGACCTTGAAAGAGGAGAGGTCCGCACGAGAGCTCGTCTCCGGTGCCATCGCATCCACCAGGCAGGACGATCCTAGAATCCGCTCCACCACCTCCAGCTCCCACGCGTGCGGCGGGATGCCCTCCAACTCAATCCACACCTTGGATCTGAAAACCGAATGCACAGCTTGGGCTTGCCGATTCCACTGGCGAAAGAACAATCTGACCCCACGATGATCCACCACCGGCATAGCGCAAAGACTGTTCCTGTGCTCCGGGCGCGCGAAGACGATGAGGAAATCTTCCGGCCGGAAACGATGCACAGACACCCACTCCGGGTCAATGCCCACCTTGACCTGCAGCACCTCGAGGATGAACTCCGGCGAGATATCCTTCCTTGCACCCGCCGCGTAAGCCACCATGGATAGGTGCAGCCGGCCTTCGAGCCCCTCCATGGATTGTGAACGGCGCACGATGCAGAGCTCCGACGGGTCGAACTCCTCGTCCACGGGAAGCACCGGACGCGGCACCGGGTGAGGCGGGCGGGCCGAGGCCTAAAGGCGGCACGACGGAGGCGGGAAAGGGGCGAGCGAGACCGGCGGCACCGCGCGGCGCGAGAAGCGATGGCGGGGAGGTGCGCGCGCCCGACGCCCCCAAGGCGCGACTAGCGAGAGCGAGCCCATGCCCCGGCGAGCTACTTTCTCGACGACGAGCCTTCGAAGTTCCTCGGGCGATGATGGGCTGCGGGGCCTCTTGCAGTCCCGAGATCCATGACCCGACAACCCACACCTGAAGCAGACGATGTCGTTGGTGCAGTCCTTCCTGTAGTGCCCATCCTGGAAGCAGCGGAAGCACAGGCCCACCATCTCCGGTGACACCTCGCGGGGAGGGGGGGAAGGCTGCGGCTGGGCGCGCGGCGGCTGTGCAGCCGGGTCATGGCGACGCCTCCACTTGGCACGCCCAGAGGGGGGCGGACGCTCCCACGGCACCAGCTGCGGGCCCTCGACCTCAGCAACCAGCGGCCTCGACGAGGCCTCAACCCCCTCCGGGGCAGTCGACGATGCCGAGCAGGACGACAAACCAATGCCAGACACTACAGGGCGCTCCCCCGTGGGGCGCGAGGTCGCGGAGTGCGAGTGCGGGCTGGCGGCCATGGCGAAGAGGGAGCGGGGAGGGTGGCCGACGCGGCCGGAGTGGCGAGCGCCGGGAGAGGTGGTGGATGCCGGCGTCGGAGTGACGCGCGGCGGTGCTCAAGGGCGGAGAGGGGAGCGCAAGAGATGTGGAATGTGGATGCGGTCTACTAGGAACACACGTCATGTTGTACATTCTGATGAAGAATCAGAAAATCTGGATAGTCAAGAGAAAGATGAATTCATATCTGTTGTTGATAAGGAATCTAAGAAAAAGGGAATTCAAAAAGATAGCCATGTAAGTTTTTTTGCTGCATTTGCTTATTCTTTCATAGTTCTGCAAGTCACTAATTGTTACAAATGTTTTGGCAGGAGCAAGCGGACAAGTTACCAGTTATGAAAACTATAAAGCAAGAACCAGAGGATGGTGAACCCACTATTAACCGGACTAAAAGGGGTAGGAGAAGTAGCACAACTCATGTTGTACATCTTGATGAAGAACCAAAAAATGAAGGTAGTCAGGAAATAATGAAATCAAAATCTATGGAAGCAGGCCCCAAGAGGAAACGCGCCGTATGTGCTGGTATTGATAGCAAACAAGTAAAGAATCACCATGAAGAAGAATCAGAACAGGCAAGTACTGAGGAGCACAATGATTCAAGGCCTAGGACAAGGCGTAGTTGTGTCAATAAAGAATTGATGAACAAAGACATTCAGAAGTGTGGTGTATCAAGAACTCGAAAGTCAAATCGTTGATTATTGGAAATCCAATTATTTAGCATGTAATAGAACATATAGGAGCATCAGATTTGTACTTCATATGAACATCATTGTTTAAGATTGATTTTAGTAAATGTAAATGTGTACCTTTGTGTTAGTAAAGTCATTAGTGACAAGCAGCCACATGGGGTGGTACATGAGTTTTACAAAAAAACATTGTCATTTATCGTACACATATTAGCGATTTTCACATGTTCATCCGCTACAGAATAGGCCTCTCGACGACATAAAATTTTTCACATGTTGAGACAGCTACAGAGAAAGGATATGACAGCCAAACAATCAACGGTGTGCACATCATCATCTATTCTCGCCAAGAGCCCATTGTGCGTGGAACTAACGACCACTAAAACTGAAGTGCACCACTTAGTAATCTGCATTGCCAATCAATAGGTCATTCCATCTTGCCATCTAGACATATCATGCGTGACCACTGACCAGCCATGACTTAGATTTTAATTCGAATTAAATAGGTTAAATATTAAAATTCTTTAAAGAAAAACAATTCTGTCGAGATAAGGAGTCGTGTGTGTAACATACAATTCTCTGAAGAAAAACAATGTGTAGACAAGACGTGTAAGAAACAGAGACGTGCATATATTGTAGTATACATGGAAACTGACTTCAAGTAGGAGCTATCTATCTGGTGACACAAAATAATAACGGCTCAGATATTGTATAGGTTTAAAACGTACAGATGACAAACTCTAGCCTACAAACTCTAGCCTTAACTACGCTTCTTTACAAATAAGAATTCTATATCGACTCAATTCGTGCACATCCAGGCAAGACACCGCCCCCGATCTCATCCTTCATCACATACAGGCAATAATTAGTCCTCTCGCCAGCAACAAGGAGCAGCCAGGTTGTGTGGCAGTACTTGCAGGTAATGTTCATTATCTCCTTCCACAAATAATACATGAATGTCTCCTTGCAATGATTAATACTATATGCATTAACTCTCTGATCTCATTACACATGCTTTGTATTAACTTGAATTACAGAGAGAAAGCACCGATAAACTTGAGATTCAGATCACCAATTACAGAGCGTGCACATCCCGGCAAGACATTGCCCTCCTCTCGCAAGCACAAGGAGCAGACAGGTTGTATGGCAGTACTTGCAGGCAATGTTCATTATCTCCTTCCACAAATAATATATGCATGTCTCCTGCAATGATTAATATATACATCAACTCTCCGATCTCATTACACATGCTTTGTATTAATTTGAATTACAGAGAGAAAGCGGCGATAAACTTGAGATTCTGATCACCAATTACAAAGCATATACGTCCTCTCATCGGAAGGTGACAACACAAGTATCCTTCTTTCACAATAGAATAATGATTTTAGACGATTTAAAATCCTTTGTTGGAAAACAATCCATATGAAAAATAATCTTATCAGGAAACTATCTGTTCCATACAAATACCTTCAGCATCCTTGCAAACAATGTGGTGCCTGACATGTTTACATTAAATTTATCATCAGCAATTCTGAATTTCTAGACAAATAAAATCAGTTACGTATAAGATGTTCTCACTTATATCTCAGAATAAAATCAGTTACACTTTTTACCTCATTTATTTCAGGATTCACTAGCCGCAGTCAACATGCGTCGAACACGCACTAGAGAAAATCAAAACAACGGAAGGTGTTCATTACCGCAGTACCAAAAATTATCATATAAATATTAATTTACTTGGATTATTAAAGTGACGACAAAATAAAATGCAGGAATATGTGGCATCATCAAGGAATCCAAATACCTGAGCAAGCAGCCTCCAAACTAGCAACACTCGAATCTAATGATAGTCAATCAGACATCATTAGAGCAGCAGCAAAGGAAGCTAGGCGGAAAAGGAAAGAGATCCTCAAGCTGAAAAAGGCAAGCAAACGACCAAGGACAGAAAAGGGCAATGACTGTGAAGTATCTCATGTAGCGAAGGATGTCACTCAAATTTCATATCTGGGAAAACCAAATTGTGTTTGTGAATTTTGCAATGCCATTATGTGGCATGGAGAGAGAAGCACAAGCACAGGTAACATCACAGTTCCAAAATTTGGTCTCTGCTGCAAGGAAGGGAAAGTTAAATTACCACCACTGAAACAAGCTCCGCTGTATCTCCGACAGCTACTACGTTACAATGGAAGAGGAGAATCATCAAATTTCCGCAAGAACATCAGGTTGTACAACTCGATGTTCGCATTCACTTCAATGGGAGGAAAGGTTGACTATGAAATTAATAAGCAGGCATCTGGACCGTATGTTTTCCGTTTGAATGGCCAGAATTACCATCAGATTGGCACTTTACTTCCTAAAGATGACGTGACGAAGCCAAAATTTGCCCAATTGTACATACATGACACAGAAAATGAAGTGCGGAATAGGATTAATGCATCTGCTTCAACGGAGAGTAAGACACAACCAGATGAAAACATTGTCAAAGGACTACTGGAGATGCTTGATGAGCACAATGTTTTAGTCAAATCATTTCGTATGGCAAGGGACAGATTCCAAAACCGACGTATTAAAGATGTAAGACTAAGATTGATCAACAAAAGGTCGAAAGATGGACGGCAATACAACCTACCATCTGCCTCAGAAGTCGCAGCACTAATTATTGGGGAACAAGATGGAGAAAATAATGAATTTGATATAATAGTTGAGACCAAAGACAGAATGTTATAGAGGATTTCAGAGTTGCACCCAAGCTATATGTCAATGCAGTACCCCTTGCTTTTTCCATATGGAGAAGATGGTTTCAGACCAGAAATAGAGTATAAAAAAAAAGAGGCAGCAAAGGTAAAAGAAAGTATGTAACAATGCTGGAGTTTTAATGCGTATCGCATACAACAACGTCTGAACCAAGCTTCAACATTGCAAATGAGTGGACGTTTGTTCCTGCAGTTCTTAGTTGATGCAGCAACGTGCATTGAACAGTGGAGACTAAATTGGTACAGGACAAACCAAGGTAAGTTGAGGATAGAACTGTACAGAGGACTGCATGATGCAATAGAAAATGGAGATACACGAACCGAACAAGTTGGACAAAGAATCATACTACCCTCATCATATAATGGCAGTCCAAGAAATAAGCAGCAAAGCTACCAAGATGCCATGGCGATTTGTCATTGGGCTGGCTATCCTGCTCTCTTCATTACTTTTACATGCAATCCAAAATGGCTGGAAATACAAGATATGTTGGATCTGATTCCAGGCCAGAAACCTGAAGATCGTCCAGATATTGTTGCCAGAGTATTCATGTTAAAACTGAAGGAACTTATGAATGACATAAAGAACGGAAAGTGTTTTGGACAAACAATTGCAAGTAAGTTTACCTAATAAGTACATATTCACTCTTTCCTAGATGATTGTCCTAACTCATTTCTTCTCAAATTTGTTTACTTTCATAAAGTTGTCTACACTATAGAGTTCCAGAAAAGAGGCCTCCCGCATGCACACATACTGGTGTTTCTACACCCAGATGATAAAGATCCAAGTCCTTCCCAGATCGACAAAATAATATCAGCCGAAATTCCTGATAAGAATAGTGATCCAGAAGGGTACGAAGCAGTGCAAAATTACATGATACATGGTCCATGTGGTCAAGCACACCCCAAATCACCATGCATGGTCGATAAAAGTTGTGCCAAACATTTCCCCAAGAATTTTTGCACTGAGACTACCATAGATGAAGATAACTATCCAGTATATAGAAGGCGAGATGATGGCAACACTGTGGACAAAAATGGAGTGAAGCTAGACAATAGATTTGTTGTGCCATACAATAGAAACCTACTGGTCAAGTATCAAGCCCACATAAATGTTGAATGGTGCAACAGATCAAGGTCTATAAAGTATTTATTCAAATACATCCACAAAGGAGAAGATCGAACAACCGTCTTGATAGAAGCGGAAGACCAACAAAGTGAAACAAGAGCTAGCAAATTAACAAACAGGGACGACGAAATCAAGAGGTACCTTGACGCCCGGTACATATCTGGATGTGAAGCCGCATGGCGCATATTTCAGTTTCCTCTTCAATACAGAGAGCCTGCGGTTGAAAGGTTACAATTTCACCTAGAAAATGAACATGTCGTGGTGTTCCCGGACTCAATGGATTTAGATCAAATTGTATCCCGGCCTAACATAGAAAAGACAATGTTCACAGAATGGATGACAACCAACCAGTTGCATGAAGAAGCTCGCAGTTTGACGTATGCACAATTTCCAACCAAATGGACTTGGCATGAACAAGAGAAAGAATGGAGGAAAAGGCGTGGTGGAAAAAAAACCATAGGCAGGATTTACTATGCACAACCAACTAGCGGTGAAAAATACTACTTGAGAATGTTGTTAAATACCGTCAAAGGATGCAGATCATATGAAGAAATTCGAATCGTTGATGGGGTTGTACATCCAACATTCAAATCCGCATGTTATGCTCTTGGGCTACTTAATGACGACAAAGAGTGGGATGACTGCATCAAGGAAGCATCCCATTGGGCCTCTGCTCCTCAAATGCGCCAACTTTTCTGCACAATACTTTTATTTTGTGAGGTGACGGATCCCGCAAAGTTGTGGCAAACAAATTGGCAGTTACTATCTGAGGATATCCAACGTCGGCAAAGAAGAATATTCAATTTTCAGGCCCTGGAAATCAACTCGGCACAAATAAAGAGCCTGCTCCTGGCAGAGATAGAGCAACTATTGACTAAAGGTGGTAAGTCCCTCAAAGATTTTCCAGGAATGCCACTACCAGATAGTTCAGTTATTCAAGATCTAAATAATAGATTAGTAAATGAGGAACTAAACTACGATAAAGATTCTTTAAGAATAGAGCACATGAAGTTACTGAATAAGCTAAATCAGGATCAGAGGATGGCTTTTGACGTTATAATAGAATCAGTCAACGACAGTCTTGGGAAATTGATTTTTGTTGACGGATATGGTGGAACTGGAAAGACATTTCTGTGGAAAGCAGTCACAACAAAATTAAGATCTGAAGGAAAAATAGTTCTAGCAGTTGCTTCAAGTGGTATAACAGCACTTCTTTTACAGGGTGGAAGAACAACTCATTCAAGATTTCACATTCCCCTCAAGATCACTAACGAGTCCACATGCAACATCAAGCAAGGAACATTTCTTGCGGAGCTAATAAAGAAAACGTCACTGATAATATGGGATGAAGCACCTATGACACACAAGCACTGTTTTGAGGCACTAGATAAGCGTTTGAGAGACATACTTCGATTCACATATGAGGACGCAGAGCATAGACAATTTGGAGGAATGACAGTAGTCTTGGGAGGTGACTTCAGGCAAATCCTACCAGTTATACCGAAGGGGAAAAGAGAACATATCATTTCTGCATCAATAAAGAGATCCTACCTATGGAAGAACTTTCAGGAGTACCGACTCAAAGAAAATATGCGTCTGAATTCATCCGAAGGTAGTCCAGAAGAGAAAGCAAAAATAGCTGAATTTGCAAACTGGATACTAAACATAGGCGATGGCACAACGTCAACAATAGATGAAGAGGATTGGGTTGGCATCCCAGAGGACCTTATTTTACATGAAGGGGATGACCCGAAAGCATCTATTGTTAACACCACCTATCCTGACTTACACAGAAAATACACTGATAGAACATACCTAGAGGAAAGAGCAATCTTGTGCCCAAGAAACGAGACTGTTGACCAGATTAATGCCTACATCATGAGTCAAATCCCTGGAGAATAGGTAACCTATTTCAGTTCAGATACAACATGCAAGGCAATGTCTACGGTGGAAGATGAAGATATGTTGTACCCAACTGAGTTTCTGAATAGTCTTACATTTTCTGGAATTCCAGACCATGAACTAAGGCTGAAAGTAGGATTACCAATAATGCTTATGAGGAACATCAATCAAAGTGCAGGACTTTGCAATGGGACAAGACTAACAATAACACAGCTAGGAAAGCGTTTCATTGAAGGACAGGTCATAACAGGTCCTAACGTTGGTGACAAAGTTTACATCCCACGAATTATCATGTCACCAAGTGATTCAAAATGGCCTTTCATTCTAAAAAGGAGACAATACCCAATATCAGTGTGCTTTGCTATTACTATAAACAAAAGCCAGGGCCAATCTCTCAAAAAAGTTGGACTCTACTTAGAAAGGCAAGTGTTCACACATGGACAACTATATGTTGCAATGTCAAGGGTGACCAGCAGAAATGGATTGAAGATACTCATATCAGATGAAGAGCGTCCATCCGACAAGGTTGCAAAAAACATTGTTTACAAGGATATATTATAGATATTGTTACAAGCATTCTGATATGACTAAATATAATGTGATGCAGACATAGCAGCCTTATTTGGTTTCAAAAGGATATATCTGAAATATTTTATCAGAACGAAATTTATTTACTTTTGGGTATCTTATTATATTCGTATATAGTCTATAGTCATTATTTAATTTAGTATGATTTTAGAATTTCTAGCAAACTCAATGTTTTGATGCATCCATTTAACAAACCCAAATATAGTGTTTGTGAGCTTGCGCCCTTCACTTTTTTATGGTGTTCCTCTGAAGATTGAACTATATTTAAGCTCTCTCTGACTGTAAGAGGACGACCACTGTACTTTATTTTCAAAATAGTGGAAACAATTCATAAGACAATGTATTCACACAGATACCTGATGGAGGGCTCACAACTGATTTCACAAAAATCAATATCAGTTATGTATGCATCACGTATGTGCATTTATCAATTACTATAACCTTTCTTTCTTCCCTAGCAATTCAGATCTGATTTAACAAATAATAGAAAATTCCAAGAGTCTAATTGCTAGATAAAATATTAGAAACAGTAATTTGATAACCGTGCTATGCATGCCTAAAATTTATTTCATAGAGAGAGGACATGGTAAGGCAAAGGAAAGATATGCACCTGTTCGTACAAACACAGGGTCAAGGGAAAATGGGGATGGATAAGATTAGCCGCCGCTGTTGCTGGATGCGGAAACTCCGCTCAACAACGCGGGCATCGGAGGAGATTGCAGATTCAGCGGGGACGACCTACCACACGGCAAAGGGGAACGGCCGGATGGCTGCCGCTACAGCCGGCGTTGCGATGTGTTCGGGAGGAACGACTTTTTGAGGTTACTAATGTACGTTGTCAACGAGAGCCACTGGCGCATCCACTCTCATGGGGCCGATCAGGCGAGCAAACTAGACAGGACGCCAGCGCCGACCGCGGCCGGCGAACACGCCGACGACCAAAGCAAAAAATCTATCACTCATAAACATGCGCACAGTAGTGTAAAGAGGAGTAATATGTTACTCCCTCTATAAGAGCGTTCAGACCGTTTAGATTTTTTTTAAGCGAAGTTTACATCGTTTACATAGTGATCTAAACGCCTTTATATTTCTTTAGAGAGGAAGTATCAATTTAAATGCGGTAGCAAATAAAATTAGGTTTCATATATTAAAAAATTGTGTAATAAAATTATATAAGAAAAATTTAAATTAACTCCGTACCAAATATGAGCAAAGAAAATGGGGATAATTATTTATTTTGCTTACAATTTAATCCAAATGAACATCACAATTCCCTTCAAATAAACTACTAGCTCTGTACTGTGATAAAATACAAGACGGTTTTAACAGAAAATACTACCAAAAAATACCAATCTAAATAATACACATGTAATGGCCTCCTAGAAAAGTAACTACAAATCATAGCGAAATCTAATTGTTGAATATCCAGAACAAATGCTAATTTTAATAAAAGAATATAAATATATAAAAAGATTTTTGTTTGTCAAAAGAATAAATTTAGCGCTCTTTATATTCAACCGTTCATCTATTCAGACCCAGATAATTTTACATATGATCATCTATAGATCAAGATACTTTAACAAATGAACTAAATAGATGCTATTTATTATGATGGTTTTATCCACCACAATAAATATGCTAGCCCGTGCGAATGCACGGGTTGACGTCTAGTATGCATAATCATTGCCTTGGATATCGCCATAACTTTGTGCTTTTCTATTAGTTGCTCATCAGTAATTTGTTCACCCACTGTATATTTGCCTTCAAGAAAGAAGCCTCTACTGCAACCTATGGCCCCCGGGTCTATTTTCCATTATATATTTTTAGATCCATAAACCAAAAAACCCAACAATACTTTGCTGCGTTTACTTACTTTTCCTTTGTTCTACGTTTTAGAAATCTTTTATATCTATCTCTATTAGATCTCACCTTTGCAAGTGACCGTGAAGGGATTGACAACCCCTTTATCGCGTTGGGTGCAAGTGTTTGATTGTTTGTGCAGGTGCATAGATGGGGGACTTGCTTGTATCACCTACTGGATTTGATAGCTTGATTCTTAACTGAGGGAAGTACTTATCTCTACTTTGTTGCATCACCCTTTCCTCTTCAAGTGAAGAACCAACGCAAGCTCAAGAACTAGCGGGAATAATTTATGGCACCGTTGCCGAGGAGATCTATATCAAGCCTACCAAGTACCCACCATAAACTGCCATCTCTTGCATTTTATTATTTGCCATTTGCCTCTCATTTCCCTCTCCCCCAGTTCTAAAACAATTTTCGAAAAAATACAAAAAGATTTCCCTTTTTATTCGCCCTTCTTCCATTCGTCTTTTCGTTTGCTTTTTGGTTGCTCATGTGTTAGATTTCTTGCTTTGTCATGATGTCTCAAGAAAATACCAAGTTGTGTGACTTTTCCAATACTAATAATAATGATTTTATTAGTACTCCGATTGCTCCCGCCACTAGTGCAGAATCTTATAAAATTATTATCGCTTTGCTGAATCTTATTATGAAAGATTAATTTTCCAGCCTTCCTAGTGAAGATGCCGCATCCCATCTAAATACTTTCATTGAGTGGTGTGATACGCAAAAGAAGACAGATGTGGATAATGATATTGTTAAATTGAAGCTATTTCCATTCTCACTACGAGATCATGCTAAAACTTGGTTTTCATCTTTGCCTAAAAATAGTATTGATTCATGGAATAAGTGTAAAGATGCTTTTATTTCCATGTATTTTCCTCCCGCTAAGATCATCTCCCTTAGGAACGTATAACGAATTTTAAGCAACTTGATCATGAACATGTTGCACAATCTTGGGAGAGAATGAAATTGATGAGAAGAAATTGCACTACTCATGGTTTAAGTTTATGGATTATTATATAAACTTTTTATGTCGGATTGAATTTTGCATCTAGAAATCTTTTAGATTCGGCCGCTGGAGGTACTTTTATGGAAATCACATTAGGAGAAGCTACTAAACTCCTAGATAATATTATGGCTAATTACTCTCAATGGCATACGAAAAGATCCTCTACTAGTAAAAAAGTGCATGTGATTGAAGAAATTAATACTTTGAGTGGAATGATGGATGAAATTATGAAATTGTTTGCTAGTAAGAGTGCTCCTATTGATCCTAACGATATGCCTTTGTCTACTTTGATTGAGAACAATCATGAATCAATGGATGTGAATTTTGTTGGTAGGAATAATTTTGGTAATAACGCGTATATAGGTAATTTCGACCCTAGGCCGTTTCATAGTAATTCCTCCAAAAATTATGGTAATTCCTACAACAATTCTTATGGAAATTATAACAATATGCCCTTTGATCTTGAGAACAATATTAAAGAATTTATTAATTCACAAAAAGTTTTCAATGCTATGGTTGAAGAAAAATTGCTCAAGATTGATTATTTGGCTAGGAACGTGGATACAATTTCTCTTGAGATTGATTCTTTGAAAATTAGATCTATTCCACCCAAGCATGATATTAATGAGTCTTTAAAAGCTATGAGAATTTCTATTGATGAGTGCAAAGAAAGAACCGCTAGGATGCGTGCTAAGCGAGATTGGTTTGTTAAAGCGTGTTCTTTGATTTCTTGTGATAATAATGATGAAGATATTAATGCAAAAGTTGATAAAATTGGGGTTGGAGAGGTCAAAACTTTAAGGAGCGATGAACCCACTCTTTTGGATTTCAAGAATCTTAATTATGATAATTGTTCTTCGATAGATTGTATTTCCTTGTTGCAATCGATGTTGAATTTTCCTCATGCTTATAATCAAAATAAAGCTTTTACTAAACATATCGTTGATGCTATGATGAAATATTTTGAAGAAGAACTCGAGTTGGAAGTTTCTATCCCCAGAAATCTTTATGATGAGCGGGAAGCTACTATTAAGATTAAAATTAAAGATTATTAGTGTCATGCTTTGTGTTATTTGGGTGCTAGCGTTTCCACGATTCCAAAAACTTTATGAGATGTGCTAGGTTTTCGTGAATTTGATGATTGTTCTTTAAATTTGCATCTCACGAATTCCACTACTAAGAAACCTATGGGAAGAATTAATGATGTTCTTATTGTTGCAAATAGGAATTATGTGCCCGTAGATTTCATTATGCTTGATAGGTTGCAACCCTACATGTCCTATTATTCTTGGTAGACCTTTCCTTAGAACGATTGCTGCAATTATTGATATGAAAGAAGGAAACATTAGATTCCAGTTTCCGTTAAGGAAAGGCATGGAAAACTTTCCAAGAAAGAAAATTAAGTTGCCATATGAGTCTATTCTGGGGGCCACTTATGGATGGCATACTAAAGATGACAATACCTAGATCTATGTTTTATGCCTAGTTAGGGGCGTTAAACAATAGCGCTTATTGGGAGGCAACCTAATTTTATTTGTTATGTTTTTGTTTTTTGCTACTGTTCTTCAATAAATACACATTATTGTGTATGTAGTAATTGTGTTTTGGTGTTTTAATTAGTGTTCGATTCAAGTAAGACCTTTGGGATGGCTTACAGTGATAGTTGATTTCATCTTGCTGAAGAACAGAAACTTTTGCGCTTAGTAAAATAATATTCATAATTCATAGAAGCATGATAAAATCCTGAATTTTTTAAATAAGATTTGTATACAAATTGCCTAAGTTTCCCTAATTTTTTAGAACTTTTGGAGTTACAGAAGTATATGAAGTTTACAGATTGCTACAGACTGTTCTGTTTTTGACAGATTTTGTTTTCTATGTGTTGATTGTTTATTTTAACAAATCTATGGGTAGTATCGGGGGTATGATCCATGGAGAAGTTGGAATACAGTAGATATTACACCAATATGAATAAATAATGAGTTCACAACAGTACCAAAAAGTGGTGATTTATTTCCTTATACTAACGGGTCTCATGTGTTTTCTGTTGAGTTTTGTGTTGTGAAGTTTTCAACTTTTGGGTAAAGATTTGATGGACTATGGAATAAGGAGTGGCAAGAGCCTAAGCTTGGGGATGCCCAAGGAAGCCCAAGGTAATATTCAAGGACAACCAAGCATCTAAGGTTGGGGATGCCACGAATGGCATCCCCTCTTTCGTCTTTGTCTATCCGTAAATTTACTTGAGGCTATATTTTTATTCACCACATGATATGTGTTTTGCTTGGAGCGTCTTCTATTATATGAGTCTTTGCTTTTTAGTTTGCCACAATCATCCTTGATGTACACACCTTTTGAGAGGGACACGCATGAATCGTGAATTTATTAGAATACTCTATGTGCTTCACTTATATGTTTTGAGCTAGGCAATTTTGCTCTAGTGCTTCAATTATATCATTTTAGAGCACGGCGGTGGATTAATTTTATAGAAATTGTTGAACTCTCTTGCTTCACTTATATATTTTGAGAGTCTTTCTAAATAGCATGGTACTTTGCATAGGTTATGAATTTAGTCCTAATATGATGGGCATCCAAGAGGGATATAATAAAAACTTTCATATAAAGAGCATTGTATACTATGAAAAGTTTGATTCCTTATGATTGTTTTGAGATATAAAGATAGTGATATTAGAGTCATGCTAGTGAGTAATTGTGAGTTGGTAGAAATACTTGTGTTAAAGTTTGTGATTCCCGTAGCATGCACATATGGTGAACCGTTATGTGATGAAGTCAGAGCATGATTTATTTATTGATTGTCTTCCTTATGAGTGGCGGCCGGGGACGAGCGATGGTCTTTTCCTACCAATCTATCCCCCTAGGAGCTTGCGTCTAGTACATTGTTTTGATAGATAGTAGACTTTTGCAATAATTATGTGAGCTATTTATGACTAATGTTGAGTCCATGGATTATACGCACCCTCACCCTTCCACCATTGCTAGCCTCTCTAGTACGGCGCAACTTTCGCCGGTGCACTACATCCACCATATACCCTTCCTCAAAACAGCCATCATACCTACCTATTATGGCATTTCCATAGCCATTCCGAGATATATTGCCATGCAACTTCCACCATTCAGTTTTATTATGACACGCTCCATCATTGTCATATTGCTTTGCATGATCGCAAGATAGCTAGCATGATGTTTTCATGGCTTGTTTTTTTATGTCATTGCTATGCTAGATCGTTGCACATCTAGATACACAGCCACAAGCATTTATATAGAATCATATTTTTGTTCTAAGTATCGAGCTGTAATTCTTGAGTTGTATGTAAATAAAAGTGTGATTATCTTCATTATTACAGCATTGTCCCATGCGACGAAAGGATGATGGAAGCTATGATTCTCTCACAAGGTGGGATGAGTCTTCGGACTTTACAAAAAGATAAAAGAGGCCAAAGAAGCAAAATTAAAAAATGAGAGAAAATAGAGAAGGGGCAATGCTACTATCCTTTTACCACACTTGTGCTTCAAAGTAGCACCATGATCTTCATGACAGGGAGTCTCCTATTTTGTCACTTTCATATACTAGTGGGAATTTTTCATTATAGAACTTGGCTTGTATATTCCAATGATGGGATTCCTCAAATTGCCCTAGGTCTTCATGAGCAAGCGAGTTGGATGCACACCCACTTAGTTTCTTTTGACCTTTCATAAACTTATAGCTCTAGAGTGTCCGTTGCATGGCAATCCTTACTTTCTCAGATATCAATTAATGGGCATATCCATAGCACATTGATACGCCTAGTTGATGTGAGACTATCTCCTTCTTTTTATCTTCTCCACAGCAACCATATTCTAATCCACCTATAGTGCTATATCCATCGCCCACGCTCATGTATTGCGTGAAAGTTGAAAAAGTTTGAGAACATCAAAAGTATGAAACAATTGCTTGGCTTGTCATCGGGGTTGTGCATGATTTAATACTTTGTGTGATAAACTTGGAGCATAACCAGACTATATGATGTTATTGGGATAACTTTCTTTGGCCATGTTATTTTGAGAAGACATGATTGCTTTATTAGTATGCTTGAAGTATTATAGTTTTTATGTCAATATTAAACTTTTGTTTTGAATATTATGGATATGCATATTCATGCCACATTAAAGAAAATTACATGGATAAATATTTTAGGTAGCATTCCACATCAAAAATTCTGTTTTTATCATTTACCTACTCGAGGACGAGCACGAATTAAGCTTGGGGATGCTCGATACGTCTCCAACATATCTATAATTTTTTATTGTTCCATGCTATTAATTATCTGTTTTTGTTATTTTATATGCATTAATATGTTATTTTATATTATTTTTGGGACCAACTTATTAACCTAGGCCCAGTGGCAGTTTCTGTTTTTTCCTTGTTTTTGAGTTATACAGAAAAGGAATATCAAATAGAGTCCAAATGGAACAAAACTTTTGCAATGATTTTTTTGGACCAGAAAACACCCAATAGACTTGGAGATGAAGTCAGAGGAGTCCCGAGGAGGCCACAGGCCAGGGGCATGCCCTAGGGGGTGCCCTGATGGCTTGTGGTCCCCTCGGAGCTCCCCTAACCCTAATTCTTCCTCTATATATTCCCAAATGACCAGAAGCTTCCACCAAAATACTTTTCCACCGCCATAACCTTATGTACCCATAAGATCCCATCTTGGGGCTATTCTGGCATCCTGCCGGAGGGGAATTCGATAATGGAGGGCTTCTACATCTATTGCCCTTCCGATGAAGCGTGAGTAGTTTACCACACACCTACGGGTCCATAGCTAGTAGCTAGATGGCTTCTTGATTTTCAATACCATGTACTCCTCGATGTTCTTGGAGACCTATCCAATGTAATATTATTTTGCGGTGTGTTTGTCGAGATCTGATGAATTGTGGATTTATGATCAGATTATCTATGAATATTATTTGAATCTTCTCTGAATTCTTATATGCATAATTTGATATCTTTCTATTTCTCTTAATATTATCGGTTTGGTTTGGCCAACTAGATTGGTTCTTCTTGCAATGGGAGAGGTGCTTAGTTTTGGTTTCCATCTTGCAGTGTCCTCACCAAGTGACAAAGTAGGGGTAGCGAGGGATGTATTGTATTCTTGCCATCAAGGGCAAAAGATGGGGTTTTCGTCATATTGCTTGAGCTTATCCCTCTACATCATGTCATCTTACTTAAGGCATTACTCCATTCTTTATGAACTTAATACTCTATATGCATGCTGGATAGCAGTCGATGTGTGGAGTAATAGTAGTAAATGCAGGAAGGAATCGGTCTACTTGGCACAGACATGATGCCTATATGCATAATCATTGCCTTGGATATCATCATAACTTTGCGCTTTTCTATCAATTGCTCGACCATAATTTTTTCACCCACCATATTATTTTCCTTCAAGAGAGAAGCCTCTAGTGAAACCTATGGCCCCTGGGTCTATTTTCCATTATATGTTTTTAGATCTATAAACCAAAAAACCCAAATATACCTTGCTACGTTTATTTACTTTTACTTTATTTGATGTTTTAGTAATCTTTTATATCTATCTCTATCAGATCTAACCTTTGCAAGAGACCTTGAAGGAACTGACAACCCCTTTATCACGTTGGGTGCAAAGTGTACGATTGTTTGTGTAGGTGCATAGATTGGGGACTTCCTTGTATCTTCTACTGGATTTGATACCTTGGTTCTTAATTGAGGGAAATACTTATCTCTACTTTGCTGCATCACCCTTTCCTCTTCAAGGGAAAAACCAAAGCAAGCTCAAGAAGAGTAGCTGAGATATAATGTTTGATTCTTTGCCCTTTTACCACCTTCGGGTTATTGCCTTCCACATTGTTGATCTTGATGGAACCAGAACAATAAACTTCCTTGATAATGTAAGGCCCTTCCCATTTAGAGAGAAATTTTCCTCCAAAAAATCTTACACTAGAGTTGTGTAGCAAGACATGGTCACCTACATTAAATTCACGCTTTTGTATCCTTTTGTCATGCCATCTTTTAATATTTTCTTTAAACAGTTTGGCATTCTCATAGGCTTGGGTTCTGTTCTCCATTCATCAAGTGAGCTAATGTCAAATAAGCTCTTCACCGGCAAGTTTGAACTCATAGTTGAGCTCTTTAATTGCCCAATAAGCTTTATGTTCTAGTTCAAGAGGTACGTGACATGCTTTTCCGTAAACCATTTTTTATGGAGACATACCCATGGGATTTTTGTATGCAGTTCTATAAGCCCATAAAGCATCATCAAGTTTATTATGCCAATTCTTTCTAGATCTATTAACAGTCTTTTGCAAAATCAATTATATTTCCCTATTGCTCAATTCTACTTGACCACTAGATTGAGTACAATAAGGTGATGCATTTCTATGGTTGAGATCATACTTAGCAAGCAATTTACGGAAAACACCATGAATAAAGTGTGAACCACCATCCGTCATTAAATATCTAGGAACTCCAAACCTCAGGAAACTTACTTGTTTAAGCATTTTAATAGAAGTGTTTTGATAAGCACTACTAGTAGGAATAGCTTCTACCCACTTAGTAACGTAATCAACAGCAACTAAAATATGTGTATACCCAATAGAGGAAGGAAAAGGTCCCATATAATCAAAGCTCCAAACATCAAATGGTTCAATCACAAGCGAATAATTCATAGGCATATCCTGAGTTCTACTAATATTACCAATTCTTTGACATTCATCAGAAGACAAGACAAACTTACGAGCATCCTTAAAAAGAGTAGGCCGATAAAAACCAGATTGTAGTACCTTATGTGCAGTTCTATCTCCAGCATGGTGTCCTCTGTAGGCCTTGGAGTGACACTTGTGTAGGATGTATTCCTATTCATGCTCAGGTACACAAAGTCTAATAACATCATCTACTCCTTCTTCATAAAGGTGTGGGTCATCGCAAAAGTAATGTCTTAAATCATAGAAAACCTTTTTCTTTTGCTGGTATGTGAACTAGGCGGTATGAATTTAGCAACGATATAGTTAGCATAGTCCACATACCATGGAGTACTACTAGAAGCATTCATGACATCTAATTGTTCATCAGGGAAGCTATCATCAATAGGTAGTGGGTCATCAAGAATATTTTCTAACCTAGACAAGTTGTCTGCATAGGGTTCGCAGCTCCCTTTCTATTAATAATATGCAAATCAAATTCTTGTTGCAGGAGAACTCATCTAATAAGTCTAGGTTTGGTGTGTTTCTTTTCCATAAGGTATTTAATAGCAGCATGATCAGTGTGAACAGTTACCTTGGAATCAACAATATAAGATCTGAACTTATCACAAGCGAACACAACTGCTAGAAATTCTTTTTCAGTAGTAGCATAATTTCTTTGCGCAATGTATAGAGTTTTACTAGCATAATGGATAACATTTAATTTCTTATCAACTCTTTGTGCTAGAACAGCACCTACAGCATAATCAGTAGCATCACACATAATTTAAAAGGGTAGGTTCCAATCAGGTGGTTGAACAATAGGTGCAGAAATCAAGGCTTTCTTAAGAATTTCAAACGCTTGTACACAATCATCATCAAAAAGACAAAAATCCATTTTACTACCCTGAAGAAAATGGTTGGTTCACATAACCCACTGATCATTTTTTGTGCTCCTCTAACCCCCTAATCTATTCAATACCATTTAGAAATAGGTTTGAGTGGTTTTATGATACGTATCCAACGTATCTATAATTTTTGATTGTTCCATGCTATTATATTACCCCTTTTGGATGTTTATGGGCTTTATTTTACACATGTATATCATTTTTGGGACTAACCTACTAACTGGAGGCCCAGCCCGTATTGCTGTTTTTTTGCCTATTTCAGTATTTCGAAGAAAAGGAATATCAAACGGAGTCCAAACGGAATGAAACTTTTGGGAGCGTGAATTTTGGAACGAACGTGATCCAGAGGACTTGAAGTGCAAGTCAAGAAGCGATCGAGGCGGCCAGGAGATAGGAGGGCGCGCCCACCCCCTCTGGGCGCGCCCCCTGTCTTGTGGGCCCCTCGAGAGGCCACCGACCTACTTCTTCCTCCTATATATACCCACATACCGTGAAAACATCCAAGGAGCCAACGAAAAACAGTTTCCACCGCCGTAACCTTCTGTATCCGCGAGATCCCATCTTGGAGCCTTTGCCGGTGCTCCGCCGGAGGGGGAATCGACCACGAAGGGCTTCTACATCAACACCATAGCCCCTCCGATGAGTTGTGAGTAGTTTACCATAGACCTTCGGGTCCATAGTTATTAGCCAGATGGCTTCTTCTCTATTTGTGGATATCAATACCATGTTCTCCCCCTCTCTTGTGGAGATCTATTCGATGTAAACTCTTTTTGCGGTGTGTTTGTCGAGATCCGATGAATTGTGGGTTTATGATCAAGTTTATCTATGAGAAATATTTGAATCTCCTCTGAATTCTTTTATGGATGATTGAGTTATCTTTGCAAGTCTCTTCGAATTATCAGTTTGGTTTGGCCTACCAGATTGATCTTTCTTGCCATGGGAGAAGTGCTTAGCTTTGCGTTCAATCTTGCGGTGTCCTTACCCAGTGACAACAGGGGTTGCAAGGCACGTATTGTATTGTTGCCATCGAGGATAAAAAGATGGGGTTTATATCATATTGCTTGAGTTTATCCCTCTACATCATGTCATCTTTCTTAATGCATTACTCTTTTCTTATGAACTTAATACTCTAGATGCATGCTGGATAGCGGTCGATGTGTGGAGCAATAGTAGTAGATGCATGCATGAGTCGGTCTACTTGTCACGGACGTGATGCCTATATACATGATCATGCCTAGATAATCTCATAATTATTCGCTTTTCTATCAATTGCTCGACAGTAATTTGTTCACCCATCGTAATACCTACGCTATCTTGAGAGAAGTCACTAGTGAAACCTATGGCCCCCGGGTCTATCTTTTATCATATAAGCTTTCAATCTACTTTTATTTGAATCTTTACTTTTTGCATCTATATTATAAAATACCAAAAATATATTTACTTATGATACTATGTCTATCAGATCTCACTTTTGCAAGTGGCTGTGAAGGGATTGACTACCCCTTTATTGCGTTTGTTAAGAGTTCTTTGTTTGTTTGTGTAGGTGCGTGGGACTTTTGAGGAGCCTCCTACTGGATTGATACCTTGGTTCTCAAAAACTGAGGGAAATACTTACGCTACTATTGCTGCATCACCCTTTCCTCTTCAAGGAAAACCAACGCAAGCTCAAGACGTAGCAAGAAGGATTTCTGGCGCCGTTGCCGTGGAGGTCTTCGCTCAAGTCAAGACATACCAAGTGTTGGGGAACGTTGCAGAAAATTAAAATTTTTCCTATGGTTTCACCAAGATCCATCTATGAGTTCATCTAAGCAATGAGTCATGGGAGAGAGATTGCATCTACATACCACTTGTAGATCGAGTGCGGAAGCGTTCAAGGGGATGGTGATGATGGAGTCGTACTCGCCGTGATTCAGATCACCGATGACCAAGTCTTTGAGCGGACAGCACCTCCGCGTTCAACACACGTCACGAGAGGGGCGTCTCCTCCTTCTTGATCCAGCAAGGGGAAGGAGAGGTTGATGATGATCCAATGACCTGACGGCATGGTGGTGGATCTGTGAGAACTCCGGCAGGGCTTCGCCAAGCTGCTGCGGGAGGAGGAAGAGGTGTAGCAGGGGGAGGGAGGCACCAATGCACAGGGGTGCGGCTGCCCTCCCCCTGCCCTCCTTTATATAGGCTCCCAGGGGGGGGCACCGGCCCTGGGAGATTCAATCTCCCAAGGGGGCGGCGGCCAGGGGGTGGAGTGCCCCCCAAGGCATGTGGTGCGCCCCCCACCCTAGGGTTTCAACCCTAGGCGTAGGGGGTGGGCCTAGGGGGCGCACCAGCCCACTATGGGCTGGATCCCCTCCCACTTCAGCCCATGGGGCCCTCCGGGATGGGTGGCCCCACCCGGTGGACCCCCGGGACCCTTCCGGTGGTCCCGGTACATTACCGAGTGACCCCGAAACTTTCCCGATGGCCGAAATACCACTTCCTATATATAATTATTTACCTCCGGACCATTCCGAAACTCCTCGTGACGTCCGGGATCTCGTCCGGGACTCCGAACAACATTCAGTATGCTGCATACTCATATTCATACAACCCTAGCATCACCGAACCTTAAGTGTGTAGACCCTACAGGTTCGGGAGACACGTAGACATGACCGAGACGACTCTCGGGCAATAACCAACAGCGGGATCTGGATACCCATGTTGGCTCCCACATGCTCCTCGATGATTTCATCAGATGAACCACGATGTCGAGGATTAAACAACCCGTATACAATTCCCTTTGTTAATCGATGCGTTACTTGCCCGAGACTCGATCGTCGGTATCCCAATACCTTGTTCGGTCTCGTTACGGCAAGTCACTTTACTCATCCGTAATGCATGATCACGTGACCAACCACTTGGTCACTTTGAGCTCAATATGATGATGCATTACCGAGTGGGCCCAAGATACCTCTCCGTCATACGGAGTGACAAATCGATCTCGTTCGTGTCAACCCAATGACACTTTCGGAGATACCTGTAGTGCACCTTTATAGTCACCCGATTCGTTGTGACGTTTGATACACCCAAAGCACTCCTACGGTATCCGGAGTTACGATCTCATGGTCTAAGGAAGAGATACTTGACATTGGAAAAGCTCTAGCAAGCGAACTACGATCTTGTGCTATACTTAGGATTGGGTCTTGTCCATCACATCATTCTCCTAATGATGTGATCCCATTATCAACGACATCCAATGTCCATAGCGAGAAACCATGACTATCTGTTGATCAGCGAGCTAGTCGACTAGAGGCTCACTAGGGACATATTGCGGTCTTATGTATTCACACGTGTATTACGATTTCCGGATAATACAGATTATAGCATGAATAAAGACAATTATCATGAACAAAGAAATATAATAATACTTTTATTATTGCCTCTAGGGCATATTTCCAACAGTCTCCCACTTGCACTAGAGTCAATAATCTAGTTACATTGTGATGAATCGAACACCCATAGAGTTACGGTGTTGATCATGTTTTGCTTTCATGAGAGGTTTAGTCAGCGGATCTGCGACATTCGAGATCCGTATGTACTTTGCAAATTTCTATGTCTCCATCTTGAACATTTTCACGGATGGAGTTGAGCGGCAACTTGATGTGCTGGTCTTCTTGTGAAACACAGGCTCCTTGGCAAGGGCAATAGCTCGGTGTTGTCACGAGAAGAGTTTGATCGGCCCGACACATTGGGTATGACTCCTAGGTCGGTGATGAACTCCTTCACCCAAATTGCTTCATGTCTGCCTCCAAGGCTGCCATGTACTCCGCTTCACATGTAGATCCCGCCACGGCGCTCGCTTGCATTTGCACCACTCTTGTTCCACCATTCAACATATACACGTATCCGGTTTGTGACTTAGAGTCATCGGATCGTGTCGAAGCTAAGCGTCGATGTAACCCTTCTGACGAGCTCTTCGTCACCTCCATAAACGAAAACATGTCCTTTGTCCTTTTCGGTACTTCAGGATATTCTTGACTGCTGTCCGGTGTTCCTTGCGGGATTACTTTGGTACCTTCCTACCAAACTTACGGCAAGGTTTACATCAGTGCAGTACACAACATGGCATACATAATAGATCCTATGGCTGAAGCATAGGGGATGACACTCATCTCTTCTTTATCTTTTGCCGTGGTCGGGGACTGAGCTGAGCTCAATCTCACACCTTGCAACACATGCAAGAACACCTTCTTGGACTGATCCATTTTGAACTTCTTCAAAATCTTATCAAGGTATGTGCTTTGTGAAAGACCTATGAGGCGTCTCGATCTATCTCTATAGATCTTGATGCCTAATATATAAGCAGCTTCTCCAAGGTCCTTCATTGAAAAACACTTATTCAAGTAGGCCTTAATGCTGTCCAAGAGTTCTATATTATTTCCCATCAAGAGTATGTCATCTACATATAATATGAGAAATCTTTGCGCAGCTCCCACTCACTTTCTTGTAAACGCATGCTTCTCCATAAGTCTCATAAACCCAAACGCTTTGATCATCTCATCAAAGCGAATGTTCCAACTCCGAGATGCTTGCACCAGCCCATAAATGGATCGTTGGAGCTTGCATACTTTGTTAGCATTCTTAGGATCGACAAAACCTTCCGGCTGCATCATATACATCTCTTCCTTAAGATGCCCGTTAAGGAATGCCGTTTGGCGTCCATCGCCATATCTCATAATCATAGTATCGACAATTGCTAACATGATTGGGACGGACTTCACTTCGCTACGGGAGAGAATGTCTCGTCGTAGTCAATCCCTTGAACTTGTCGATAACCCTTAGCGACAAGTCGAGCTTTATAGATGGTAACATTTCCATCGCGTCCGTCTTCTTCGAAAAATCCATTTGTTTTCTATCGCTCGCCGATCATTGGGCAAGTCTGTCAAAGTCCAAACTTTGTTTTCATACATGGATTCTATCTCGGTTTCATGGCTTCAAGCCATTTGTTGGAATCTGGGCCGCCATCGCTTCTTCATAGCTCGAAGGTTCACCGTTGTCTAACAACATGATTTCCGGAGACAGGGTTGCCGTACCACTGCAGTGCGAGCGTGTCCTTGTGGACCTCTGATTCGAGAGCAACTTGATCCGAAGTACCTTGATCATCATCATTATTTTCCTCTTGGTTGGTGTATGCATCACAGGAACATTTTCCTGAGCTGCACCACTTTCCCGTTCGAGAGGTATTACTTCATCGAGTTCTAGTTTCCTCCCACTTACTTCTTTCGAGAGAAACTCTTTTTCCAGAAAGCATCCGTTCTTGGCAACAAAGATCTTGCCCTCGGATCTTAAGTAGAAGGTATACCCAACGGTTTCCTTAGGGTATCCTATGAAGACGCATTTTTCCGACTTGGGTTCAAGCTTTTCAGGTTGAAGTTTCTTAACATAAGCATCGCATCCCCAAACTTTTAGAAACGACAGCTTAGGTTTCTTCCCAAACCATAATTCATACGGTGTCGTCTCAACGGATTTAGACGATGCCCTATTTAAAGTGAATGTAGCTGTCTCTAGAGCGTATCCCCAAAATGATAGCGGTAAATCGGTAAGAGACATCATAGACCGCACCATATCCAATAGAGTGCAATTACGACGTTCGGACACACTGTTACGCTAAGGTGTTCCAGGCGGCATGAGTTGTGAAACGATTCCACATTTCCTTAAGTGTGTACCAAATTCGTGACTTAAGTATTCTCCTCCACGATCCGATCGTAGGAACTTTATCTTTCGGTCACGTTGATTCTCTACCTCATTCTGAAATTCCTTGAACTTTTCAAAGGTCTCAGACTTGTGTTTCATTAAGTAGACATACCCATATCTACTCAAGTCATCAGTGAGAGTGAGAACATAACGATATCCTCCCCGGGCCTCAATGCTCATTGGACCGCACACATCGGTATGTATGATTTCCAACAAGTTGGTTGCTCGCTCCATTGTTCCGAAGAACAGAGTCTTGGTCATTTTGCCCATGAGGCATGGTTCGCATGTGTCAAATGATTCATAATCGAGAGACTCTAAAAGTCCATCGACATGGAGCTTCTTCATGCGCTTGACACCAATGTGACCAAGGCGGCGATGCCACAAGTATGTGGGACTATTGTTATCAACTTTACATCTTTTGGCATTCACACTATGAATATGTGTAATATTACGCTCGAGATTCATTAAGAATAAACCATTGACCATCGGAGCATGACCATAAAACATATCTCTCATATAAATAGAACAACCATTATTCTCGGTTTAAATGAGTAGCCATCTCATATTAAACGAGATCACGATACAATGTTCATGCTCAAACTTGGCACTAAATAACAATTATTAAGGTTCAAAACTAATCCCGTAGGTAAATGTAGAGGCAACGTGCGACGGCGATCACATCGACTCTGGAACCATTCCCGACGCATGGTCACCTCGTCGCCCTTCGCTCCGTTTATTCCGCAGCTCTGCATGAGTTACAAATATGAACAACGGCACGGTATCAAATACCGGGAGTTACTACAGTCTTGGTAAGGTACACATCAATTACATGTATATCAAATATACCTTTGGTGTTGCGGCCTTCTTATCCGCTAAGTATTTGGGGCGTTCCACTTCGATGACCCTTCCCTTGCAATAAAAGCACTCGGTCTCGATCTTGGGTCCATTCTTTGACTTCTTCGATGGCGGCTTCTTGGGCGCGCCAACATCCTTGCCGTCCTTCTTGAAGTTCTTCTTGCCCTTGCCCTTCTTGAACTTAGTGGTCTTATTGACCATCAACACTTGATGTTCTTTCTTGATCTCAACCTCTGCTGTCTTTAGCATTGAAAATACTTGAGAATGGTCTTCACCATCCCACGCATATTGTAGTTCATCACAAAGCTCTTGTAGCTTGGTGGGAGCGATCAAGGATTCTGTCAATGACCGCCTCATCGGGGAGGTTAATGTTCAATGAGTCAGCGGTTGTGCAACCCGGACATTTTGAGTATGTGCTCCTTGTGAACTGTTTTCCTCCATCTTACAACTATAGAACTTGTCGGAGACATCATACCTCTCGACCGGGCATGAGCTTGGAAAACTAGTTTCAGCTCTTCAAACATCTCATATGCTCCGTGATGCTCAAAACGCTTTTGGAGCCCGGTTCTAAGCTGTAAAGCATGCCGCCTTGAACAAGGGAGTAATCATCGACGAGACCGCCAAGCGTTCATAACGTCTTGGTTCTGCAGGATGGGAGCGTCACCTAGCGGTCCTTCTAGGACATATTGTTTCCTGGCAGCTATGAGGATGATCCTCAGGTTCTGGACCCAGTCCGTATAGTTGCTGCCATCATCTTTTAGCTTGGTTTTCTCTAGGAACGCGTTGAAGTTCATGTTGACATGAGCGTTGGCCATTTGATCTACAAGACATATTTGCAAAGGTTTTTAGACTATGTTCATGATAATTAAGTTCATCTAATCAAATTATTACAATGAACTCTCACTCAGATTAGACATCCCTCTAGTCATCTAAGTGTTACACGATCCAAGTCGACTAGGCCGTGTCCGATCATCACGTGAGACGGACTAGTCATCGTCGGTGAACATCTTCATGTTGATCGTATCTTCCATACGACTCGTGTTCGACCTTTCGGTCTCGTGTTCGAGGCCATGTGCGTACATGCTAGGCTCGTCAAGTTAACCCTAAGTGTTTTGCATGTGTAAAACTGTCTTACACCGTTGTATGTGAGCGTAAGGATATATCACACCCGATCATCACGTGGTGCTTGAAGCGACGAACTTTAGCAACGGTGCACGCTTAGGGAGAACACTTCTTGAAATTGTTGTAAGGATCATCTTATTTACTACCGTCGTTCTAAGTAAACAAGATGCATAAACATAATAAACATCACATGCAATTATATAGTAGTGACATGATATGGCCAATATCATCTAGCTCCATTGATCTCCATCTTCGGGGCTCCATGATCATCTTGTCACCGGCATGACACCATGATCTCCATCATCGTGTGTTCATGAAGTTGTCATGCCAACGACTACTTCTACTTCTATGGCTAACGCGTTTAGCAATAAAGTAAAGTAATTTACATGGCGTTCTTCAATGACACGCAGGTCATACAAAAAAATAAAGACAACTCCTATGGCTCCTGCCGGTTGTCATACTCATCGACATGCAAGTCGTGATTCCTATTACAAGAACATGATCTCATACATCACAATATATCATTCATCATTCATCACAACTTCTGGCCATATCACATCACATGACAATTGCTGCAAAAACAAGTTAGACGTCCTCTAATTGTTGTTGCATCTTTTACGTGGCTGCAATTGGGTTCTAGCAAGAACGTTTTCTTACCTACGAATAACCACAACGTGATTTTGTCAACTTCTATTTACCCTTCATAAGGACCTTTTTCATCGAATCCGCTCCAACTAAAGTGGGAGAGATAGACACCCGCCAGCCACCTTATGCAACTAGTGCATGTCTGTCGGTGGAACCGGTCTCACATAAGCGTACGTGTAAGGTTGGTCTGGGCCGCTTCATCCCACAATACCGCTGAAGCAAGAAAAGACTAGTAGTGGCAAGCAAGTTGACAAGATCCACGCCCACAACAAAATTGTGTTCTACTCGTGCAATAGAGAACTACGCATAGACCTAGCTCATGATGCCACTATTGGGGAACGTTGCGGAAAATTAAAATTTTTCCTACGGTTTCACCAAGATTCATCTATGAGTTCATATAAGTAATGAGTTATGGGAGAGAGATTGCATCTACATACCACTTGTAGATCGAGTGCGGAAGCGTTCAAGGGGATGGTGATGATGGAGTCGTACTCGCCATGATTCAGATCACCGATGACCAAGTGCTGAATGGACAACACCTCCGCGTTCAACACACGTACGGGACGGGAGACGTCTCCTCCTTCTTGATCCAGCAAGTGGGAAGGAGAGGTTGATGATGATCTAGCAGCACGACGGCGTGGTGGTAGATCTGCAGAGAACTCCCGAGGCTTCGCCAAGCTGCTGCGGGAGGAGGGCGAGGTGTAGCGGGGGAGGGAGGCGCCAATGCAGTGCGGCTGCCTCCCCCTGCCCTCCTTATATAGGCCCCAGGCGCCGGCCCTGGGAGATTCAATCTCCCAAGGGGGCGGTGGCCAGGGGGTGGAGTGCCCCCCAAGGCATGTGGTGCCCCCCCCACCCTAGGGTTTCAACCCTAGGCGCAGGGGGTGGGCCTAGGGGGGCTGCACCAGCCCACTATGGGCTGGATCCCCTCCCACTTTAGCCCATGGGGCCCTCCGGGATGGGTGGCCCCACCAGGTGGACCCCCGGGACCCTTCCGGTGGTCCCGATACATTACCGGGTGACCCCGAAACTTTCCCGATGGCCGAAATACCACTTCCTATATATAATTCTTTACCTCCGGACCATTCCGAAACTCCTCGTGATGTCCGGGATCTTATCCGGGACTCCGAACAACATTCGGTATGCTGCATACTCATATTCATACAACCCTAGCGTCACCGAACCTTAAGTGTGTAGACCCTACGGGTTCAGGAGACACGTAGACATGACCGAGACGACTCTCGGGCAATAACCAACAGCGGGATCTGGATACCCATGTTGGCTCCCACATGCTCCTCGATGATTTCATCGGATGAACCATGATGTTGAGGATTAAACAACCCCATATACAATTCCCTTTATCAATCGGTACGTTACTTGCCCGAGACTCGATCGTCGGTATCCCAGTACCTTGTTCAGTCTCGTTATCGGCAAGTCACTTTACTCGTACCGTAATGCATGATCCCATGACCAACCACTTGGTCACTTTGAGCTCAATATGATGATGCATTACCGAGTGGGCCAGAGATACCTCTCCGTCATACTGAGTGACAAATCCGGTCTCGATCCGTGTCAACCCAATGACACTTTCGGAGATACCAGTAGTGCACCTTTATAGTCACCCGATTCGTTGTGACATTTGATACACCCAAAGCACTCCTACGGTATCCGGGAGTTACACGATCTCATGGTCTAAGGAAGAGATACTTGACATTGGAAAAGCTCTAGCAAACGAACTACACGATCTTGTGCTATGCTTAGGATTGGGTCTTGTCCATCACATCATTCTCCTAATGATGTGATCCCGTTATCAACGACATCCAATGTCCATAGCCAGGAAACCATGACTATCTGTTGATCAACGAGCTAGTCAACTAGAGGCTCACTAGGGACATATTGTGGTCTTATGTATTCACACGTGTATTACGATTTCCGGACAATACAATTATAGCATGAATAAAAGACAATTATCATGAACAAAGAAATATAATAATACTTTTATTATTGCCTCTAGGGCATATTTCCAACACCAAGTACCCATCACAAACTCATCTCCCTCGCATTTACATTATTTGCCATTTGCCTCTCGTTTTCCTCTCCCCCACTTCACCCTTGCCGTTTTATTCGCCCTCTCTTTCCCAATCTTCTCCTCTCTTTTTCGCTTGCCTTTTTCTGTTTGCTCGTGTGTTCGATCATTTACCTTGTCGTTGTGGCTAGTCCTCCTATGCTTGTTATTACTCCCGAACATGAAATTCTCAATTTTAAGCAAAGGGAGGGAGAAAATTTAAAACATGCTTGGCATAGAATTTGCAATGCTCAAAATAAATCTACTAGGAAGCTTTCTAATTCCATACTTCTTCAAAAATTTTATGTAGGCATTACTCCTTGGAATAGATGTGTTCATGATACTGTTACCGGAGGGGATTTTTTGAGTAGCCATACATTTGATGCTTATAATGCTATGTTAGATTTGTTTGGCCCACCACCTCTTTTGGTTAATGGAACTGTTTTAACTTTAGAACATGTTATGCAACGGCTTTAAATTATTGAAAATAAAGTTGCCACTATTGAATTGATTGAAAATTTGGATAAAAAGATTCATAATCATATTACTCAATACGGATCTAGGGTTGGAGTTACTTTGAAAAATCTTAAAGAGAAAGAACCTGTAGTTAATGAAAAAATATATCTAGATTCTGCAAGAATTGGTAAACTTGAGGATATCATTACCAACTTAGGTTCGGCGTTTTCTTCCATGAAAAACAGTCCATAACCTCCTACCAAAGCTGCCAAATTTATTGATGCTCCTAAAAATAAGGGTGAATCTTCTAGTAAGGGAGACGCGGATCTCAAATCAATAAGTGTTCATCCCAATTGTCTCTCTATCATTAAGGAACCTTTTGCTACAAACGAATTTCTTGAATTTTTGCCTAAAGGTTTAGTCATTACTAAAAAGGGAGAAACCCCTAAAGATTATAAGTGCTCTATTGAGGATTTGAGTGCCAAAGATGGCACTACCTAGATCAATCTTCGCTTTTATGCCTAGCTAGGGGCATTAAACGATAGCGCTAGTTGGGAGGCAACCCAATTTTATTTGTGTTTTTTGTTTTTGTTTCTATTTAGTAATAAATTTTGCATCTACCTTCTGTTTAGATTTGTTTTTATGTTTTAATTAGTATTTGTGCCAAGTAGAACCTATAAGATAACCTATGGTGATAGTTAATTTGATTATGCTGAAAAACAGAAACTTTGCATGCACAAAATTAGTTTTGTTAAATCACAGAAACCTTTGTTTATTCTTTTTTTGCTGATCAATAGACAAATTTCCCAGGACTTCCTATTTTGGTAGGATTTTTAGAGTTCCAGAAGTTTGCGTCGATTCTGATTACTCTGATCGCCTGCATTTTTGATGATTCTGCCTTTCGTGTTTTGTTTGCTTATTTTGATGCATCTATGGCTAGTAAAATAGTTTATAAACCATAGAGAAGTTGGAATACAGTAGGTTTAACACCAATATAAATAAAGAATGAGTTCATTACAGTACCTTATATGGTGGTTTTGTTTTCTTTCACTAACGGAGCTTATGGGATTTCCTGTTGAGTTTTGTGTTGTGAAGTTTTCAAGTTTTGGGTAAAGATTTGATGGACTATGGAATAAGGAGTGGCAAAAGCCTAAGCTTGGGGATGCCCATGGCACCCCAAGATATTCAAGAATAGCCAAAAGCCTAAGCTTAGGGATGCCCCGGGAAGGCATCCCCTCTTTCGTCTTCATTCATTGGTAACTTTACTTGGAGCTATATTTTTATTCGCCACATGATATGTGTTTTGCTTGGAGCGTGGTGTATGATATTAATCTTTGCTTTTTAGTTTTCCACAATCATCCTTGCTGTACACACCTTTTGGGAGAAGATTACTTGAATGGAATTTATTAGAATACTCTATGTGCTTCACTTATATCTTTTGAGCTAGATAGTTTTTGCTCTAGTGCTTCACTTATATCTTTTAGAGCACGGCGGTAGCTTAATTTTGTAGAAATTTCTAGTCTCTCATGCTTCACTTATATTATTTTGAGAGTATTTTAGAACAGCATGGTATTTGCTATGGTTATAAAATTGGTCCTAGAATGGTAGGCATCCAAGTTGGGTATAATAAAAACTATCATAGGAAGTGAATTGGATGCTATGATCAATTTGATACTTGATAATTGTTTTGAGATATGGAGGTAGTGATATTAAAGTCATGCTAGTTGGGTGATTATGAATTTAAAGAATGCTTGTGTTGAAGTTAGCAAGTCCCGTAGCATGCATGTATGGTTAAAGTTGTGTAACAAATTTGAAACATGAAGTGTACTTGGATTGTGCATCCTTATGAGTGGCGGTCGGGGACGAGTGATGGTCTTTTCCTACCAATCTATCCCTCTTGGAGCATGCGCTTAGTGCTTGGTTTTTGATGACTTCTAAATTTTTGCAATAAGTATATGAGTTCTTTTGACTAATGTTGAGTCCATGGATTATACGCACTTTTACCTTTCCACCATTGCTAGCCTCTTTGGTACCATGCATTGCCCTTTCTCACCTTGAGAGTTGGTGCAAACTTCGCCGGTGAATCCGAACCCCGTGATACGATACGCTCTATCACACATAAACCTACTTATATCTTCCTCAAAACAGCCACCATACCTACCTATTATGGCATTTCCATAGACATTCCGAGATATATTGCCATGCAACTTTCACCGTTCCGTTTATCATCATGACATACATTACTTTTGTCTTATTGCCATTGCATGATCATGTAGTTGACATCGTATTTGTGGCAAAGCCACCATGCATAATTTTTCATACATGTCACTCTTGATTCATTGCACCATCCCGGTACACCGCCGGAGGCATTCATATAGAGTCATATCTTGTTCTAGTTTTGAGTTGTAATTCATATGTTGTAATCAATAAAAATGTGATGATCATCATTATTAGAGTATTGTCCCCAAAAAGAAAAAAAATGAAAGGCCAAAAGAAGAAGAAAAAATAAAGGCCAAAGAAAAAAAAGGAAAAGAAAGAAAAAGAAAGAAAAAAAAGAAAAAAAGAAAATAAGAAGGGGCAAAGTTACTATCTCTTTTTCCACACTTGTGCTTCAAAGTAGCACCATGTTCATCATATAGTGAGTCACATATATTGTGCTTCAAAGTAGCACCATGTTCTTCATATAGCGAGTCTCATATGATGTCACTTTCATATACCAGTGGGAATTTTTCATTATTGAACTTGGCTTGTATATTCCTACGATGGGCTTCCTCAAATGCCCTAGGTCTTCGTGAGCAAGCAAGTTGGATGCACACCCACTAGTTTTCTTTTGTTGAGCTTTCATTGATTTATAGCTCTAGTGCATCCGTTGCATGGCAATCCCTACTCCCCATGTTGACATCAATTGATGGGCTTCTCCATAGCCCGTTGATTATCCTCGTCAATGTGAGACTTTCTCCTTTTTTTCTTCTCCACACAATCCCCATCATCATATTCTTTTCCACCCATAGTGCTATATCCATGGCTCACGCTCATGTATTGCATGAAAGTTGAAAAAGTTTGAGATTATTTAAGTACGAAACAATTGCTTGGCTTGTCATCGGGGGTGTAGAATAAGGGAACATCTTTGTGTGACTAAAATGAAGCATAGCCTAACTATATGATTTTGCAGGGATGAAATTTCTTTAGCCATGTTATTTTGAGAAGACATGATTGCTTTGATCAGTATGCTTGAAGTATTACTATTTCTTGTGTCAATATGAACTTTTATTTGAATCATTTGGATCTAAACATTCATGCCACAATAAAGAAAATTACATTGAGAATTATGCTAGGTAGCATTCCACATCAAAAATTATGTTTTTATCATTTACCTACTCGAGGACGAGCAGGAATTAAGCTTGGGGATGCTTGATACGTCTCCAACGTATCTACAAATTTTGATTGTTCCATGCTATTATATTACCCATTTTGGATGTTTATGGGCTTTATTTTACACATTTATATCATTTTTGGGACTAACATACTAACAGGAGGCCCAGCCCGTATTGCTGTTTTTTTTGCCTATTTCAGTATTTCGAAGAAAAGGAATATCAAACAGAGTCCAAATGGAATGAAACCTTCAGGAGAGTGATTTTTGGAACGAACCTGATCCAGAGGACTTGGAGTGCAAGTCAAGAAGCGATGGAGGCGGCCAGGAGATAGGAGGGCGCGCCCACCCCCTCTGGGCGCGCCCCCTGTCTCGTGGGCCCCTCGAGCGGCCACAGACCTACTTCTTCCTCCTATATATACCCACGTACCCCGAAAACATCCAGGGAGCCAACGAAAAACAATTTCCACCGTCGTAACCTTCTATATCCGCGAGATCCAATCTTGGATCCTTCGCCGGTGCTCTGCCGGAGGGGTATCGACCACAGAGGGCTTCTACATCAACACCATAGCCCCTCCGATGAGTTGTAAGTAGTTTACCACAGACCTTTGGTCCATAGTTATTAGCTAGATGGCTTCTTCTTTCTTTTTGGATCTCAATACCATGTTCTCCCCCTCTCTTGTGGAGATCTATTCGATGTAAACTCCTTTTGCGGTGTGCTTATCAAGATCCGATGAATTGTGGGTTTATGATCAAGTTTATCTATGAGAAATATTTGAATCTCCTCTAAATTTTTTTTATGTATGATTGAGTTATCTTTGCAAGTCTCTTCGAATTACTAGTTTGGTTTGGCCTACTAAATTGATCTTTCTTGCCATGGGAGAAGTGCTAAGCTTTGGGTTCAATCTTGCGGTGTCCTTACCAAGTGATAGTAGGGGTTGCAAGACACGTATTGTATTGTTGCCATAGAGGATAAAAAGATGGGTTTTATATCATATTTCTTGAGTTTATCCCTCTACATAATGTCATCTTTCTTAATGCGTTACTCTGTTCTTATGAACTTAATACTCTAGATGCATGCTGGATAGCGGTCGATGTGTGGAGTAATAGTAGGAGATGCAGGCAGGAGTCGGTCTACTTATCACGGACGTGATGCCTATATACATGATCATGCCTAGATAATCTCGTAATTATTCGCTTTTCTATCAATTGCACGACAGTAATTTGTTCACCCACTGTAATATTTATGCTATCTTGAGAGAAGACACTAGTGAAACCTATGGCCCCCGGGTCTACCTTTTATCATATAAGCTTTCAATCTACTTTTATTTGCATCTTTACTTTTTGCATCTATATTACAAAATACCAAAAATATATTTATCTTATCATACTATCTCTATCAGATCTCACTTTCGCAAGTGGCCGTGAATAGATTGACAACCCCTTTATTGTGTTGGTTGCGAGTTCTTTGTTTGTTTGTGTAGGTGCGTGGGACTTTTGAGGAGCCTCTTACTGGATTGATACCTTGGTTCTCAAAAACTGAGGGAAATACTTATGCTACTATTGCTGCATCACCCTTTCCTCTTCAAGGAAAACCAATGCAAGCTCAAGACGTAGCATTTTACATGTGTAATTTGCTGATGTGGGCATGGTCAAAGTGGTATGAGGGTGGGTCCATAAGTTAAATCCTTGGGCGGTGATAAGAATGGGCCAGCCATGGCACCATGTGGTGCAGCGGCATGCCAGAGCCGGCAGCTCTACCTGGGAGCAGGCTACGAGGATTGCAGGCAAGGACATCTTCCCGCTGCGCATCCGGTGACAACCCAATCCCCTCACCCGACAAGATCCCCCTTCCCCTCACCCTCCTCTTTAGGGCGGTGATCCAGTGTCACGTCCACCACCGGATGATACCACAGGCATGTGCAGGCCTCGTCCATGGAGTGTGACGACTGCGCCGGCCATGGTGAGCTGGATGCCGTGGCGTGCAGCCTACCTGTGATGCCAACACCAATGACATGCAAGCTCACGGTGCTGTCGCCGCGACACTCCTCCATGGCAGCAAGCCAGGCTGCCTAGCCGTGGCTTCGGATTTCTACTCCTCATCGATGAACACATCGCATTCCATGAATGGCTCCTTGAGCTCCGGCGGTGGCACAGAAGCAACGACAGACTCAAATGGCGCTGAGCAGGGGCAACCATGCAATGGAGGGGTGGCCCGGCAGAGCCGGCGGCCTTGCGAGCGGAGATGAGCCGGTGGCCGACAAAGATGGAAGCAGCGACAACCATAGGCGGTGCGAATCCAGTGGGACGATGCCGATCTGGAGTAGGGGAGGTCAAATCTGAAGCTAGATCATGGCCACGGGGAGGAGTTGATTGATTGACGTGGTCCTGTGGATGAGATTGGGTGTAGGTCGAGATTGGGGCGTGGACTAGGCAGAATCCATTGGAGGTTAGTGGCGACGTGGACAACTCACTACTAGGGAAAAGGCTAGCGATGGGGCGGTTTAGGTATAGCGATGGCGGCGGGCTGGCGCATCTCGACTGGCCTTCTGACTAAAGTGTATTTGTAGCGCGTGTTCGCCATGCTACTACTATACCTGCTTAGCAGTAACGCTTTTGTAGACTGCGCTGCTGGTAATTACTAGCATCATGCCTCTCTACCCGCACTACTACTATTGTTACGTATTTCTTTTTTGTTTTACGTCGTATTCATACGCCATTATACAAGTTTTCATACAGTAGCAATTTAGAGATTGTTTTTACATCAAAATGAGTTATTACATCATTGGGTGAAAGAACCATGGATTAGTTTCAAGTGCATGGATCCAAAGTGACCAGTCTATCCACTTGAAACTAAACCACGATTCTTTCACCCAATGACATAGTAACTCATCATCATCATATCATTAACAACTTATCATCATAGTATATCATTGTCATATAACAAATCCTCATGATCATCATTTTCGTACATGAGACATCATATAGCAAGTTGGTCACTAGTCATAATCACAACTCCTCCTCAACATCATCATCAAATCTAACACATTGTTCCACATAATAACACATTGTACCTAGGACCTACTCCTCTCTAATAGGACCTACTACACTCTCTTAGGGAAAATAGCATAAAACAAGATAGGCACTAACTCTCCATGACGGAGAATGGAGATTATCCTGTCTCCAATTCTTGCACGTCGCACAATGTTGCTTCCAAGTACCTCCCTACGACGGACCATACATTTTTCCAATCTTTGATTGTCATGTGTTCATCGTTTTTAGAAATCCTATATGAACAATAGTTATGCTTAGGATGACCTGGCCATAAGCTCATAACATCAAGGCGACCTCTCAGAAACATCAGATGAGGCACACAATCCTTCGGGATTTTCTGTTGAAAAACATAGTAATAACTTTGTAGTTAGCAATGTAGTTTAGTTTTAGAAGAATTTATTCAAAAGATGCATGGATGTTGTAATTGCAAAAAAATCTTACCATGCCATCTCCATGAGTGTTACCATAGTTCAACACATGCACTAGTGGCACATATTGACCATAATGAGCAGGAGTTTGATAATAGATATTGTAGTTCTCAAGATCATTAATAAATGTGATCAGATGATTTTTCTCCTGATAAGTTAATTCTACGCCATCAGTGTAGTAGGTTCTGTCTACCATCTTCCGCACATTCTTTGAAGAAAGGAAATAAGCTATCAATAGAAATAACCTGTCAACTATTTTGAAATAAACAATATAAATTAATTAATAACTATGTTTGAGAAACTCACATAGCAATACAATTGGAAGTGTATCAACAAGGACCCAAATGTCCATATTGTCTTCCTTGATGTCACGATCACCAAGATCCATGGTGGCATGCGTACCCTCATGGAAATCATATGCCTTGCAAAGTGCTTCCCAATTCGGGCAACCAAAATGGGATACACTCTCAGAATTGTATAGATTTACAGAAAAATCAAAACCATGATGTGTCCTTAGGTGAACTATCTTTGTTTCCATATTTTCATGATCTTCAAAATTCATCCTCTCCAAGACATAGTGTTGCCGCACTAGGAGCACTTCACGAGACTTTCGTCATCCGACGAAATTTCCTATGTTCATAATTCAAAGATTAAACTTCTAAAATTCAATATATGTACTACAAAAACTAAATTAGATCATTATTATTCAGCACGGGTTGACTATCGGTCCGTCGAGTCTTTTTTTGAAAACTCTTGGCTCACATGGTGTATATATTCGACCATTGGTGATGGTCACTCCTCCCTTCCTCCCCGAGTGCATTAAACCAAAATGTCTAGCACACATGAAAGAAGGAGAAGCGACCCCCACAACAACAGTCAGCATTCTTCTTCTCTCATATATGGTGGACACACTCCCTCACTGATTTTTCGACCGTCGGTGATGGTCGTTACTCCTCCTTCCCCTAGTGCATAACAAAGGTCTAGCACAAGGAGAAGAAGGAGAAACGACCCCCACGACAACAGTCGGGACTATTCCTCTATCATGTATAGAGCCTTGATAGACCTAAAGTCATCCCACAATGTCGTTTAATTATATTTCTAGAAAATCTAGTCCACTCGATATTTCCTACATATTCTAGCACAAGTCATGCCAAAATTCACGGAAATATCCGGCATGACCTTTGCTAAAAAGGACATATCGAGCGCCTGAAATTTGCCGGAACGAATATTAATCAACACTCCCACAAAACATAGGCCACTCAGAGGTGTTACCTGCAAACATGACCACTTGGGCAAGCACATATCCTATTTGCATTCAAACTTGATGGTCATTGCATTTCAATGGTTGAAAATTTGAACAAAAACATTTCAAAATATCTTATAGGACTCATATTCACATGGAGATTTGGCTGGTCTCACCTCGACGTCGGGGGGGAGGGGTCTGTGACAGGGACGATGGCGGCGATGACATGGAGATTTGGCTACAAAAACAAAATATAAATAAAAACATTATTACCCTCATCTTAGGACTTGTGAAACCCTATAAGCTATCAACTAATCAAATGCATACGCCTTGCATAGTGCTCTCCAATTTGAGCGTTCAAAATAGTAGTTCTCCAATTTGAGCATTCAATAAGCAAAACTAAATCATAAAATAAATTAGTATTCAAATTTGCATTCAATAAGCAAAACTAAATCATCTCTTGCATCCGTACGTCGTCGAATATTATCACTAATACATCTCGAATAGTATCATACATAGAACATCACTAATACAGCTACAACCCTAGCGAACGACGGGTATCGGCGCTAGCAGTGGACACCCAAAGAGAAGGAACCATGACACGATCATAGCTCCAGTGAGATCCCTGAAGAACCTGACATGTATTGTCGAACCGGCCCTCCAACGCAACCATGTAGCATGGACGTGCTCGTCCTCCTCACTGACACGGTGACGTATCACCTCCGTGGAGGACGCAAGCCTCCGCATCATCAATGGCCCATGCGACCATCACCAAAGAAGGTTCGGGTCAACAACTGGCTGGCTCCTCACCAAGCTGCGCCGCCGAAAGGTAGCACCTCCCAATACCAGCCCGACAGAGCCTAGTCCCGGACATGAACCCTCTGATCAAGCAGGCCTCCTCCACCGAGTCGACGACGTGGATGCGGGATAGGCATCATCGACGTTGATGTGTGAATAAATGCTTTAACTAAAAAAATAACAACAAATGTGACATGTTCAAAGTATGACATGTCCACTTCAAAACGAATGAACCTAGAATTATGTTTAATACACCTAAAAATAAACTAGTTCTATTAATTTTCTTACTAAAATAAACTAGTTCTATTAATTCAACTAGTTCAACTAAGCACTTACTATGAATAAAAATAAACTAGTTCTTACTATAAACAAACTAGTTCAACTAGTTCTATTAATTTTCTTACTAATTCTATTAAACATTTACTAAAAACAGTAAAAAAGTACATTATACAAGAACAATAAAGAAGAGTTTAAGGTTTTGGAGAGATGTGGAGAGGAGGGGGTGGGAGGAGGGAGGAGGGAGGAGGAGCGGGGAGGGCGGTGGGATCAGAGGAGGGGGTGGGAGGAGATAAGAGGAGGGGAGAGTGGGCGGTGGGAGGAGGGCTACCGACGAAGGGCTTGGCCGGAAGAGGAGGGAGGCGGGAGGATGGGGCGGCTGGAGGCAGAGGGAGGAGGGGACGGCCGGAAGAGGAGGGAGGAGGGCACAGTGGGAGGAGGACAGAGGGGAGGCGGGAGGAGGCAGGGACTATCTTAGTTCCGGAGGAGCAGGAGCATCCGACGACGGTGGTCGGGCGACAGCGGCGGCGGCGGACGACGACACGGGTGTACGGGAGAGTCAATGAGAGGGAGAGTGAGAGGGCGGATGCGCATGGATGATAAGTTAGGGTTAGTAGCAGCGCGGGTTGAAGAAAAGCACTACTACTACAGAGCGTAGTAGTAGCGCTGGATAAGGATACGCGCTACTACTAAGTGGGGCTAGCCATGTGCGCCCAGTTCAAACTTAGCAGTAGCGCGTTTCCCTAACAAGCGCTACTGCTAAATAGATAGCAGTAACACCTTTTACAGACACGCACTACTACTAAGTAGCAGTAGCGCTTTATTTTATCCAGCACTACTGCTAAGATTTTGTGTATAAGGGTTTCCCTAGTTATGGCTGTAGGAACTATGACAAAGACACAACAGCGATGGGAGGTGGGATCGGCAGCAGCAGCACGACGGGGGATCACATCCTCAACTTACAAGAGGGCCCTGCAGGTCAAATAATACTTTGACCAAGTCCACATCAGCAAACCACCCGAGCAAACCCACTCAGGATGGTTTATGAATGCTATCAGATAAATTAGGGGGTTAAGAGAGCGGAAAAATGAGCAGGGGGTTATGTGAACCTATCATGTTCTCAGGGTAGTAAAATGGACTTTTTCCATGAAAACAAAATGAACATCTTTTTTAAGAGGTTAGTGAGAGGCCTAGAAATTTTAGAGAAGTCTTTAATAAACCTCCTATAGAAACCAACATGACCAAGGAAACTTCTTATACCTTTGATATCTTTAGGAAACAATATCTTTTCAATAGAATCAACTTTAGCTTTATCAACTTTAATACCTCTTTCATCAATTTTATGCCCCAAGACAATACCTTCATTAACCATAAAGTGCCACTTCTTCCAATTCAACACAAGATTAGTTTCTTCACATCTCTGCAAAACCTGATCAAGGTTGGTTAAGAAATCATCAGAAGAAGTTCCGTAAATGGGGAAATCATCCATGAAAACCTCAACAATCTTTTCACTTAAGTCAGAAAATATAGCAGTCATACATCTGTGAAAGGTAGCGCGTGCATTGCATAAACCAAAAGGCATACCTCTATAAGCAAAGGTACCAAAAGGGCATGTAAAAGTAGTTTTTTCTTAATCCTCTTGTGACACAAGTATTTGGGAAAAAACAGAATAACCATCTAGAAAGCAAAAGTGTGTATGTTAGGATAGTCTTTCTAGCATCTGATCAATAAAAGGTAGAGGGTAATGATCTCCTAGTTGCATTTTCCAAAATCAATTACAATTCTATAACCTGTAACAATTCTTTGTGGTTCATTTTTTCATTGGGAACAACAGTAATACCTCCCTTCTTAGGGACACAATGACGGGACTTACACATCTACTATCAGCAACAGGATAGATTATACCTGCTTCCAGAAGCTTTAATATTTCATTTCTTACCACTTCTTTAATCTTAGGATTCAACCATCGTTGGTGATCAATAACTGGTTTAGCATCACGTTCCGTATAAATTTTATGCTAGCATAGAGTGGGACTAATGTCCTTAAGATCATCCAGAGTATATACAATAGCTGCTCGGTGCTTCTTCGGAGTTTTGAATAATTTCTTTTCCTCATGCTCTAAAAGGTTAGCACTAATAATAATAGGATATATCTTCTTTTCATCAAGATAAGCATATTTTAGTAGCAGGTAATTGTTTAACATCAAACACGGGATCACTCTTTGGTGGTAGAGGATCTCCAAGAGTCTCAACAGGCAAATTGTGTTTGAAAATAGGCATCTGTTTAAAGAATATTTCATCTATTTAATTTCTTTCATTCATGAACATATCATTTTCATGGTCTAGAAAATATTGTTCTAAAGGACCAGTAGGAAGCACAACAATAGAAGCAAGACCAATAATTTCATCTTTACTAGGCAATTCTTTATCATGGGGTTGTCTACGAAATTTGGAGAAATTAAACTCATGAGACACCCCAAAACTAACACTGATCGTTTCTTTCTCACAATCTATCTTAGCATTGGCAGTGTTCAAGAAAGGTCTACCAAATATAATGGGACAAAATCATCTTGCGGGGTAGAAAATGAGTACGGTATCTTATTTTTCCACACAAGGCTTCAATATCTCTAACAATCCAAATAGGTGATATAGTATCTCTTTTGTCAAGCTTAATAGTGACATCAATATCTTCTATTTCAGCAGGTGCAATATCATTCATAATTTCATGATATAAAGTAAAGGGAATTGCACTCACACTAGCACGCAAATCACATAAGCCATGATAACAATGATGTCCTATTTTAACAAAAACAACAGGCATGCCAACAATAGGTCTATGTTTATCTTTATTATCGGGTCTAGAAATTCTAACAGCTTCATGACAGAAATAAACAACATGCCCATAAATATTATCGACCAGGAGTTCTTTAACCATTACAATACTAGGGCCAACTTTAATTTGTTCAGGTGGTGTAGGTGTTCTAGTATAACACTTACGAACCACAGCTAAAGCATTTGCATGTTCCTTTATCCTAACAGGGAAAGGTGGTTTCTCAATATAAGCAATAGGAATAACAGGATCAACCGTATAAGTAATAGTTTCTTCTTCAACTTTGATAGGTTCTACTACTTTTACTTCAATGGGAAGATGATATTTAAACCACTTCTCCTTAGGGAGATCAACATGAGTAGCAAATGATTCACAAAAAGAAGCTACTATCTCAGAGTCAAGTCCATATTTAGTGCTCAATTCACGAAAAGCATCGGTATCAGTACAACGGGAACCCCCCTTTAGCAACCCATTGATGCGTTGTCGAATGTCCATATAAGCGTTGTTCAGGTCAACACCAATGGATGTATATGCTTTGTTGTTGGTGGCATTGCAAGGGTCGATAATGCATATAGCTACAACATAACAACACTTCATATGTGTTGGTGGTTACCCCAAACTGAGTTGAAATGGACATAACTATATTAGTGCAAGTGTTGGTGCATAGCATGAACAAATAGTATTATATACGTTACCAACAACAATTATTGGGTCAATATCGATGGTGCACAGGAGCAACAGATCATAAATAGAAAGATCTCATATATTAAATCGACTAAGCTTGAATTAAATGGGAAAAATATCCAAAAATGAACACATGATTTTCTATACATTGACCATGAAAATGTCATTCTAAAACATTAACATAAAACTATCAAGTAAAAGTTCCCATTCCCTGCCTTGCAAACAACTTAGCCATGCATCCTCTGTTTGTCTCAGCAATCTCCATCAACAAAAAAAAAACACAAGTAACATACCATATTAGAGCAATAAATTTAACAAAGGGGAAACATATACAAATGTTGAAGGCCATGCGGTAACTAATCGAGATGCATGACAATTACTTTTGACCTTTTTGAGTGGACATATCAATTGATCATATCTTTCTAATATAGCATCAACACACATTACCCATAGTTAATTTTGAAAGTTAACAAGCTCAATCTTATATTATAGGTTGGTTACAATACATACAAGTAGCAGACGCTGTAATTGGCTTGACATTTGGTTTTTCAATTGCAGATTAATGTAAGTTTGAGTCGCTAAATCGGAATAGCTTCACCGATAATTTGTATTATCATTTTGGCAGTTTATATTTTTTTATGGTTCTTTCCTCGATACACTAAATACTTTGCACAGTCATTGTTATTCAAAGATTTAGACGACTTCTATCATAGTAAGTGCAGAACAATATAAATTGCCTTTGTGGAACCATGTACTGAACTCTAATTTGTTATAGCAGTAAACAAGCAAGTTATCTGAAATATTTATGTTATGTATTATTGAGTAAAACATGTGTATAATGTGTTATATAATGAAATCTAAGTGAAACAGATAGTAAGCTTCTTCCAACATTCATCAGTGGTATACGAAGCAAAAAGTATGAATTACGTGTAAGCATTTGTTTTCTTGACCAGCCGAAGTGTATTATTATGTCAGATGGATATACTTAATCTCACTTCAGTTTAGTCAGGTTCAATTCATGTGTTACTTTTCTAGTAGTAATCGCAATCATCTTTAACATTCACCAAACCAGGAGAAAACATGTCAATTTTGTCAAGGATGATGCTTTTTAAGAAAGCCATCTGAGCCAAATTTAGTTGGGTGAGAGAAGCTTATCAATATGGTGATGGGCGTCCTTGGTGCAGCTTCAGGTGGGTGATGATTAGTAGATGGATGGTCAAAAAATCCAAATAAGTATAGATATTCGGGAAAACAGATGTATTTTGAATTGAAAATAAAAGAATTGCATGTAAAATGTTGAGAGATGTGAAATTAGCTTCCATCAGATGAATTTCTAAAAATGAAGTAAGGAACTAACATCTGTAAAAAGGCACCTGGCACACAATTGAGTGATGATGATGTACAACTGCTACAACATACTCGGCGTAAATGACATCTCAACTGCACACTGGAGATAGGTTTGTCCATTATGTATGTTAGGATACTAAAACAAGATAACAGTGCCAAAAAAGGTATAAAAACATTTTTGTATAGTGCCAGTCAGTGCCAAACAAAAGTTCTAACAAAATTGTAAGGTGGTGATAGCATTAAGCAGTAGAGTTGTGTGGTGTAAATATAGCAGGTAACAATTTATGTGGGAAGCACAAGAACTAGTTTCATAATACACATCAGAATGGGTGTGCGATGTTATCAAAATATTATTAGGAACAGAGAACAGTCGCAAATTAGTTAATTACACAATAGTTCCCTAGTACGTACTGCTACCTCTTGAGCACTGCGTTGGATTTCCCCGGAGAGGCGAGGATGATGCAGCAAAGTAGCGTACGTATTTCCCTCAGTTTTTGAGAACCAAGGTATCAATCCAGTAGGAGACCACGCACAAGTCCCTCGTACCTACACAAAACGATAGCAACTCGCAACCAACGCGATTAGGGGTTGTCAATCCCTTCAGGGTCACTTTCGATAGTGAGATCTGATAGAGATGATAAATAATATTTTTGGTATTTTTGATAGCTAGATGAAAAGTAAAAAGTAAAAGCAAAGCAAAAGCAAAGCAAGTAAATAAAGTGATAGAGATTGATATGATGAGAATAGACCTGGGGGCCATAGGTTTCACTAGTGGCTTCTCTCAAGAGCATAGATATTCTATGGTGGGTGAACAAATTACTGTTGAGCAATTGACAGAATTGAGCATAGTTATGAGTATATCTAGGGAATGATCATGTATATAGGCATCACGTCCAAGACAAGTAGATCGAAACGATTCTGCATCTACTACTATTACTCCACTCATCGACCGCTATCCAGCATGCATCTAGAGTATTAAGTTAAAAACAGAGTAACGCCTTAAGCAAGATGACATGATGTAGAGGGATAAATTCATGCAATATGATAAAAACCCCATCTTCATGTTCTTGTAATAGGAATCACGACTTGCATGTCGATGAGTATGACAACCGGCAGGAGCCATAGGAGTTGTCTTTATTTTTGTATGACCTGCGTGTCATTGAAGAACGCCATGTAAATTACTTTACTTTATTGCTAAACGCGTTAGCCATAGAAGTAGAAGTAGTCGTTGGCATGACAACTTCATGAAGACACGATGATGGAGATCATGATGATGGAGATCATGGTGTCATGCCGGTGACGATGATGATCATGGAGCCCCGAAGATGGAGATCAAAAGGAGCAAAATGATATTGGCCATATCATGTCACTTTTGATTGCATGTGATGTTTATCATGTTTTGCATCTTATTTGCTTAGAAGGACAGTAGTAAATAAGATGATCCCTCATAATAATTTCAAGAAAGTGTTCACCCTAACTGTGCACCGTTGTGAAAGTTCGTCATTTCGAAGCACCACGTGATGATTGGGTGTGATAGATTCTAACGTTCACATACAACGGGTGTAAGCCAGATTTACACACGCAATACACTTAGGTTGACTTGACGAGCCTAGCATGTACAGACATGGCCACGGAACACGGAAGACCGAAAGGTCGAGCATGAGTCGTATAGAAGATACAATCAACATGAAGATGTTCACCGACGTTGACTAGTCCGTCTCACGTGATGATCGGACACGGCCTAGTTGACTTGGATCATGTAATCACTTAGATGACTAGAGGGATGTCTATCTGAGTGGGAGTTCATAAGATGAACTCAATTATCCTGAACATAGTCAAAAGATCTTTGCAAATTATGTCGTAAGCTCGCGCTTTAGTTCTACTGCTTAGATATGTTCCTAGAGAAAGTTCGGTTGAAAGTTGATAGTAGCGCTTATGCGGACTAGGTCCGTAAACCGAGGACTGTCCTCATTGCTTCGTAGAAGGCTTATGTCCTTAATGCACCGCTCGGTGTGCTGAACCTCGAACGTTGTCTGTGGATGTTGCGAACATCTGACATACACGTTTTGATAACTACGTGATAGTTCAGTAATGTTAAACGGTTTAGAGTTGAGGCACCGAAGACGATTTCGAAATGTCGCGGAAAATATGAGATGTTTCGAGGGCTGAAATTGGGATTTCAGGCTTGTGCCGACGTCAAGAGGTATAAGACCTCCGACGAGTCTCTTAGCATGCGAACTAAGGGAGAAAAGCTCAATCGTTGAGCTTGTGCTCAGATTGTCTGAGTACCACAATCACTTGAATCGAGTGGGGTTAACCTTCCAAATGAGATAGTGATGTTTCTCCAAAGTCATTGCCACCAAGCTGCTAGAGCTTCGTGATGAACTATAACATATCAGGGATAGAAATGATGATCTTTGAGATACTCGCTATGTTTGACACCGCGAAAGTAGAAATCAAGAAGGAGCATCAATTGTTGATGGTTAGTGAAACCACTAGTTTCAGGAAGGGCAAGGGCAAGAAGGGATACTTCATGAAACGGCAAATCAGCTGCTGCTCTAGTGGAGAAACCCGAGGTTGAACCCAAACCCGAGACTAAGTGCTTCTATAATAAGGGAACAGCCACTAGATCAGAATTACCCTAGATACTTGGTAGATGAGAAGGCTGGAAAGGTCGAAAGAAGTGTATTGGATATACATTATGTTAATGTGTACTTTACTAGTACTCCTAGTAGCACCAGGGTATTAGATACCCGATTCGGTTGCTAAGTGTTAGTAACTCGAAATAAAAGCTATGGAATAAACGGAGACTAGCTAAAGGTGAGCTGATGATATGTGTTGGAAGTGTTTCCAAGCATGACGTGATCAAGCATCGCACGCTCCCTCTACCATTGATATTGGTGTTAAATCTAAATAATTGTTATTTGGTGTTTGCGTTGAGCATAGACATGATTGGATTATGTCTATCGCAATACGGTTATTCATTTAAGGAGAATAATGGTTACTCTGTTTATTTGAATAATACCTTCAATGGTTTTGCACCTAAAATGAATGGTTTATTGAATCTCGATCGTAGTGATACACATGTTCGTGCCAAAAGATATAAGATAGTAATGATAGTACCACCTACTTGTGGCACTGCCATGTAAGTCATATTGGTATAAAACGCATGAAGAAGCCCCATGTTGATGGATCTTTGGACTCACTCGTTTTTGAAAAGTTTGAGACATGCAAACCATTTCTATTGGTGTATATGCATGAAGAAACTCCATGCAAATGGACCATTTGGACTCACTTGGTTTTGAATCACTTGAGACATGCAAATCATACCACATGGGCAAGATGACTGAAAGCCTCGTTTTCAATAAAATGGAATAAGAAAGCAACTTGTTGGAAGTAATACATTTTGATGTGTGCAGTCCAATGAGTGTTGAGGCACGCAGTGGATATCGTTATGTTCTTACTTCACAGATGATTTGAGTAGATACTGAGAATATTTACTTGATGAAACACAAGTCTGAATTATTGAATGGTTCAAGTAATTTCAGAGTGAAGTTGAAGATCATCGTGACAAGAGGATAAAATGTCTATGATATGATCATAGAGATGAGTATCGATTCTGAGCTTTGGCACGCAATTAAGACATTGTGGAAATTGTTTCACAATTAATACCGCTGAACACCATAGTGTGATGGTGTGTCCGAACATCATAGTTGCACCCTATTGGATATGGCGCGTACCATGATGTCTCTTATCGAATTACCACTATCGTTCATGGGTTAGGCATTAGAGACAACCGCACTCACTTTAATAGGGCACCACATAATTCTGTTGAGACGACACCATTTGAACTATGGTTTGGAGAAACCTAAGTTGTTGTTTCTTAAAAGTTTGGGGCTGCGACGCTTATGTGGAAAAGTTTCAGGTTGATAAGCTCGAACCCAAAGCGGATAAAATGCATCTTCATAGGACACCCAAAATGGTTGGGTATACCTCCTAATTCAGATCCGAAAGCAATAGGGATTGTTTCTTGAATCGGGTCCTTTCTCGAGGAAAAGTTTGTCTCAGAAAGTTGAGTGGGAGGATGGTGGAGACTTGATGAGGTTATTGAACCGTCACTTCAACTAATGTGTAGCAGGGTACAGGAAGTTGTTCCTGTGGCGCCTACACCAATTGAAGTAGAAGCTTATGATAGTGATCATGAAACTTCAGATCAAGTCACTACCAAACCTCGTAGGACGACAAGGATGCATACTACTTCAGAGTGGTACGTACTCCTGTCTTGAAGGTCATGTTGCTAGACAACAATGAACCTACGAGCTATGGAGAAGCGATGGTGGGCCCATATTCCGACAAATGGTTAGAAACCATGAAATCCGAGATAGGATCCATGTATCAGAACAAAGCATGGACTTTGGTGAACTTGCCCGATGATCGGCAAGCCATTGAGATAAATGAATCTTTAAGAAGAAGACGGACGTGGACGGTAATGTCACCGTCTATGAAGCTCGACTTGTGGCAAAGAGTTTTTCACAAGTTCAAGGAGTTGACTATGATGAGATTTTCTCATCCGTAGCGATGCTTAAGTCCGTCGGAATCATGTTAGCATTAGCTGCATTTATGTAATCTGGCAGATGGATGTCAAAACGAGTTTCCTTACCAGTTTTCCTAAGGAAAGGTTGTATGTGATACAATCAGAAAGGTTTTGTCAATCCTAAGGATGCTAAAAGGTATTCTAGCTCCAGTGATCCTTCCATGTACTAGAGCAAGCATCTCGGAGTCAGAATGTACACTTTGATGAGATGATCAAAGATTTTGGGTTTATGCAAAGTTTATGAGAAACTTGTATTTCCAAAGAAGTGAGTGGGAGCACTATAGAATTTCTGATAAGTATATGTTGTAAACATATTGTTGATCAGAAATGATGTAGAATTTCTAGAAAGCATATAGGGTTATTTGAGAAGTGTTTTCAATAGAAAACCTGGATGTAACGCCCTCGATGCGGCTATATCTCCCACGTGTCGAAGCACGACTTAGAGGCATAACCGCATTGAAAGCAATGTCGCAAGTGAGGTAATCTTCACACAACCCATGTAATACATAAGGGAAAGAGTTACATAGTTGGCTTACAATCGCCACTTCACACAATTACATGAATAAAGCATTACATCATCCAGATACAATCAAGGTCCGACTACGGAACCAAAATAAAAGAAGAACCCCAAATGCGATAAAGGTCCCCGATCGACCCCAACCGGCTCCACTCTTGATCAACTAGAACGAAACAACACAAAGGCAAGGTCTTCATCGAGCTCCTCCTTGAGCTTGGTAGCGCCACCGCCGGGTAACATAGGCACCGCAAACTGGTTTTGAAGTATCCGTGAGTCACGAGGACTCAGCAATCTCGCACCCGCGAGATCGGACTATTTAAGCTTATAGGAAGGATGGAGTAATGAGGTGGAGCTGCAGCAAGCGACTAGCATATATGGTGGCTACAATCGCAAAAGAGAGCGAGAAGAGAAGGCAAAGCACGGTCGATAAAAGTATGACCAAGAAGTGATCCTATAGCAACCTCGCCAAGCATAACTCCAACATCAGTGTTCACTTCCGGACTCACGGAAAGAGACCATCACGGTTACACACACGGTTGATGTATTTTAATTAAGGTCAACTTCGGGTTTTCTACAACCGGACATTAACAAATTCCCATCTGTCACATAACCGCGGGCACGGCTCTCGAAAGTTTATACCCTGCAGGGGTGTCCCAACTTAGCCCATGACAAGCTCTCGCGATCAACGAAGGAATAGACCTTCACCCAAGACACTCCGATCAGACTCGGTATCCCGGTACATCAAGACATTTCGACAATGGTAGAACAAGACCAGCAAAGCCGCCCGATGTGCCGACAAATCCCGATAGGAGCTGCACATATCTCGTTCTCAGGGCAACATCGGATGAGACTAGCTACGAGTAAAAACAGCCCTCGAGTTGCCACGAGGTGGCCCCGCAGGCAGCTCAGTTCGGACCAACACTTGAAGGAGCACTGGCCCGGGGGGGGGGGGGCTAAAATAAAGATGACCCTCGGGCTCCGGAAACCCAAGGGAAAAAAAGGGCTAGGTGGGGCAAATGGTAAAACCAAGGTTGGGCCTTGCTGGACAAGTTTTATTCAAAGCGAACTATCAGGGGGGTCCCATAAATCACCCGACCGCGTAAGGAACGCAAAATCTGGGAACATAACACCGGTATGACGGAAACTAGGGCGGCAAGAGTGGAACAAAACACCAGGCATAAGGCCGAGCCTTCCACCCTTTACCAAGTATATAGATGCATTAATTAAATAAGATATATTGTGATATCCCAACAAGTAAACATGTTCCAACAAGGAACAACATCTCCATGTGCCAACAAGGAACAAACTTCATCTTCACCTGCAACTAACAACGCTATAAGAGGGGCTGAGCAAAGCGGTAACATAGCCAATCAACGGTTTGCTAGGAATGGTGTCAAAGATTAGAGGTTTGACATGGCAATTTGGGAGGCTGACAAGCAAATGGTAGGCATTGTAGCATTGGCATAGCAAAAGAGCGAGCAAACTAGCATAGCAAGGATAGTAGTGATTTCGAGGGTATGATCATCTTGCTTGAGATCCCGCTAGGAAGAAGAACGAGTCCATGAAGAAGACAAACGGACGAAGTCGAATGGATCCTCACAACTCCGGAACGAAACCGAAGCTAACGAGAGAAGCAAACCGGAAAGAAGCAAACAATATGGTAAACACACAAGCATAAACATGTCATGATGCACAAACAAGTATGATGCATGTCCGGTTTAAATAGCATGGCATGGCAATATGCACAAACAAAACTACAAGTTAAATGGAGCCCAATATGCAACGAGTTGCATATTGACGAAACACCACATCAATTATTTAGTTTCTCTCTCGGTTATGCTACCAAACAATATTAAGTGTTGTTAAACATGGTAAGAGGTGAAGCATAACATAAACTATACCATCTAAACAATTTAAATGGGGCCGGATATAAAAACAACAAATCCGGTAAATCCCCATATTTTTTTAGTAGTTAATGCAAACACAATTTTTTAAGCATTTAAATGTTGTTATCATGATGCGGATGACATATGCAAGTTTATACAGTTTTTTATGAAAACGTTAACATGAGCATGATATGAAGCATATGTCGCCATGGCGGAAGGAAAAAGGTGCCACGGCGGTGAAACGGAAATGGTGCCACGGCAACATATCCGAAAATGATGCCACGGCAACATATCCGAAAATGATGCCACGGCAACATATCCGAAAATGATGCCACGGCAACATATCGGTTCCGGTAGCTCATGGAGATACCGGTGCAAAAGGAAGCGGCATGAGCGTCTCATGAAAAGATGGTGGGGTGATCCCGAATTCCGGGTTCCCACGGGACGGCGGCAAACAAGGAACGTGCAAAGACAATTCGGACACGGTTCAAACATGAGCATCTCATACCACATGCATTCGTTCATGGGCGGTCGTCATCTCGTTATACCTTTGAAGCGAGCATTTCGGGCGGAACGCGTTTCGTAGAGGAAGTAGTCGTTCACGGCCGTAGTGGAGGTAGACGTTCACGTGTTGACGTAGAGGAAGTAGTTGTACACGGCGACGGTAGTTGTACACGGTTCGTAGGGGTTTGAGTCATCGGTAGAGGAACTTGGCGGACCATGTAGTCGAACTTGGCGCATCCGAAGGGGTACTTGACGAAATCCACCTCGGATGTAGTCGTACACGTGTAGTCGGACTTGACAAAAATGCACACCGCTGCGATCGTGGTGCTTGACATTATCCGGGACGGTCTTGGCGATCCGCATGTAGAGGTACTGGCAGTTTTGTGTAGTCGATCTTGTCGGTCTTGACGAACCAAAATGAAGCAACACCAGGGCCTCGGGTTTTGGCGTCCTTGCCACCAGCAGCGGAGGACAGCCTACAGATCACGGTGGAGCTTGGGCGTGGAAGGAGGGTGGCGAGGCGAGCAAAGAACACGAGATGCAATGAGGTCATGGGGGCGCAGGACTTGGACGCCGCTGCAGGGAAGCTCGGGGCGGGAAGCAGGAGCAGAGGGGTGGCGGAGCTCGGGGCGCCATGGCAGCAAAGACTGGGGCCGAGGACGAAGTCGAGCGAAGCGCAGGAGGTTATGGGCTCCTCAGGCGCAGACGAAGACAGCGGCAGGCACGATAGAGGAGGGGCACAGACACAGGCGACGGAGGGCCGCCGGAGTCGTGGTCAGAGGCGGGCGGCGTGGTTGTGAGGAAGCAGAGGGAGGCGCGCAGGAGGCTGAGAGGTAGGGGCGACGGGAAACCATGAAGGCCAGCAGCGCCATGGCTGCAGTCTTGGCAAAGCGAAGCTCATGGAGGAGGCGCCGAGCGGGCTAGAGCGAGGGAGAGGGAGCGAGGGGGTGCAGTGGTGCTGGCCATGGCGATGGGGAGACGAGGCGGTAGCGCTACAAGGAGGGGAGGCGAGGGACCGAGAGGAGAGGAGGCGAGCGCTAGGGAGGAGATGGGATCGAGCGTGAGGAGGGTTCGGGCGCGGCGGCGCGAGGGAAGCACGAGGGGATCGAGGGAGATGGGGATCAGGGGCTAGGGTTAAGAGCGGGATTGGTGGGCCTCGGCGATGGATGGGCCGGCGAGAGGCCCAGCTGGGCTGGACTCTCCTCTCCCTCTCCCCTATTTCCTTTTCTCTAAACAACAGAGAAATAAAGAGAAAGAAAAGAGAGAAGACAAGGTTAGAGGAAGAATTTGGGCAGGAGGACAACTTTTCCAGAGTCATAAAAATATGAGGAATTTGACAAAATGGCCTGACAATTTTTGGAGGAAGTAAAATCCACACACGTTGGATTTAACTCGGTAAGTTCGAATTTCGAAACTCATTCAAATGAACTCCAAATGGGTTGAAATTATAGGAGGTGACCCTACACAATAGATGTGATTTATGGGCAGATTTGGAACATTAATGGGTAGAGTAAAATTGCAACTCAATTTTACTAAAAGGCCCCAAAGGAAGAAAAGAAGTTGAGTAGGATAAAAGGAAATTTGAAGAGCGGTGCATATGTGTTATGGGTGATTCCAAAAATGGAATATTTATAATATCTCTCTAAATATCGAGAGGATATGTTTTAAAGATAATCACCATGTGAATTCCCTCGATTTAAATGGACCGAAGATCCATACGGTTTATTTAGATGAGTTTTAAAAAGGGTTGGATGATGACATGATGCAATGCAAATGATGCAAGGATGAATGCATGACATGTACAAAAAGCAAAACGAAGACAAAACCCAACCACAAGGAAATAACATATCACATCTCCGGAAAAGGCAAGAGTTGGAGTTACGGATATGGAAAGTTGCATCCGGGGCGTTACAACACTCCACCACTACGAGAGGATCTCGTCCCGAGATCTAGGATGGCACCGGAGGAAAAAGGAAGAGGAAGAGAAGAGGTAAAACAAAGTTGCTTCTTCGACAAATAAGTGAAACCAAAGAACCTTGAGAAAGAACATAACAGAGTTGAACACAATTGAGAGCACTGCGAAGAACAAATAGGAACAAGGAACACCATGTGAACCTTGGAGGTTGCAAAGCTATGGATGACGAGTACAATGGACAAGAAAGAATTGAGACCACTCTGGTTAAAACAAGATGAGAGGGGAAGAATTCGGGCAGCACCCTGGTTGAACATGGAAGAAATAGAACATGAACTTGAGAAGATGGAATGATACTTGATGAAATCAACTACACACTGCCTCCAGAACTATTGAAAGAATGGCACAAGGGGTAAGAAGGATTTCAGACAGCACTCCAATTGAAACGGGAGGCAAAACTTGATAAGATGAAAGAACTTGAAGAGAGGACACGACACTCTGGTTAAATGGATAAGCAAGGAAGAACATGATCTTCAATTCGAGATGATGGGTCAACGAGAGCAACATCACAATGCCTCCGGAAGAAGGAATAAAAGATAGACCATTGGAATAATAAAATGGAAAAGAAAATGACAACTTCTATCACAATTGAATTTGGAAGGCATCCTTGCCACAAGGTTAGAATAGAGTTGTTGGAAGACCAACAATGAAAAGAATAAGTTTGTAGTGGGCTTATGGAAACATCTCAACATTATGAGGTGACAACCGGCCACTAACGGAAACAATTGCTTGCTTGAGATTAACGAAGAGATGAATGCTTGTTCCATCAAGATGGAAAAGAGATAACTTGGGTCATTGATAAGCACCATAATAGCAACATTCCTTAGGGAAGGCTTTAGGTGAAACCTATACCAAGATAACTCCAATGAAGAGATTGACGGTTGAAAAGATCTCTTGAACAAAGAGAAAATGATGGATTTAAATATGTCACTCTTGAAAACTTGTGAATCATGAAACGCAAAGGGAAATTATCAAGAATGACCTAACACCACCTCAGAAGATAAGGTAGAAAAAATCGCACTTCGGAATGCAAAACGAAGAATACTTGGACTCCTCAAAACAAGACATGTGTTGAATACCATGTTTAATTTTTGAGTAAAGCTTGGCTGATCTTAACTTCAAGAGAAATCTTGAAGAACAATTGAAGAATGAAAAGAATCCTTGATGAAGCACCATGTAGAACCTCCATGAAGAACTCCGGTTAGAAAAGGATGATAAAAGAAAGAGAAGTTGAAAACACAAGGTGAAGCCTTGCAGTGATAAGATGAAGCTTTGAAATGATATAACCGAGAAAACTTTGAACTCCGGAAAGAAAAGATGAAGCATCTCGGACCGAGAATGTGATATGATGGACAAACGGCGGAAAGAAGAGATGAACAACTTAGAACTGAGAAATTGATACCATTACGAACTCCAGAAGAATGAATCAATCACTTGGATGAAACAAGAACAAGAATTATGTTATGCGTATCCTTCACCGATTTAGATTGATGACAAGCAACGGATTTGGCATACTACTTATTCTTGTAGAAAGGATTAAGGCAGATATGGCGTAAACTTGAGAAGGTATTAATGGAACCACCGGTGAGATTGGAACAACAAATGAATTGATATGATGAACAAGGAAGAGAGATCTTGAAAGAACCACCGTAAGAATTGAAAATGATCGAAGTAGGGGTGCATCACCGGTAAGAATTGCAAAATGAATGAAGATACTTGAGGGTATTTAGATACAAATGAACGAATAGATCACGAGCTGATTAGAGAATACTTGAATGATGCACCGGTATGATTTGGAGAACGAGAGCTGAAAGCTGAGAATGAATAATTCTGAGATGATTGGCTCCGAAGAATGAAACTGAAAAGACTCCTAAAATGCTCCGGATGGGTGAAAAGGATTCTCACAATCGAAAACAATTATGAGAGGATGGCAACAAGCTAGCACCATGAATCTTGAAAAGAATAGAGCAAGATTAAAGAGAAACTCTTCTTCTGTCTTCAAATGATGAGAATGACAACGAGAAACACCACCAAGAATTATTGAGGCACACCGGAAGAATCCAAAGCGAAGAGGTTGAGCTAACTATGAAAAGAATTTGAAAGATCTTGGAGAAAAGCATTTGACTGATGATAACTCATTCTTACATCAAACTTGGAGAAGAATTTAGGATAGCTCTGGGAAAATAGAAGAGTCAGGTAAGATCCTGGGAAAAGACCTGTGGGTTAGGGCCCACTCAAAAGAACACCGTTGAAAAGATTTAAAAGATATGTTGCACCGGTTGAATTAGATGACTTGAATGAGATACCAATCTCGAAAGAGCTTGAACGAATGCAGAGTGGAAACACGAATCTTCGAGATATCTTGAGCACTCCGAAATAACAAATAGCGAGAAGTAGAATGATAATGAGGTGCACCGGTATGAGAAGACATTGAAATGAGGAAAAAGGTATGATCAACAAAACTTGACTTGAATCCACCGGAGAAGAGAAAGGAACGAGGAATGATGAACTAGTAGAACATCTTCTTAAGAACCACCGGGTAAGACCATTGACGGAAAAGAATGGAGAAACTTCACAAAAATAAAAGGATACTTGGTAAAGAAATCTTAGTCCTTGAGGAAAAAGGGTGGGTGGGCGGGAGAAACGAAGGCAACTTGGAGACGGATGAAACAAACACCGTTGAGAAGAAATGATAATTGGTCTTGCTGATGTTGAAGTGATTGGATCCACTTGAAGAGAAACACGCCGGTTGAAAAGGATTGACATGACAATCTCGATTGTTGAGAAGGATTGGTATTCACATCGGAGTATGAGAACACCATTTCGGAAAGGTATGGAATCAACACTTGACTTCGAAGCAACTCGAATACCACAAATAAAACAAAAACAAAGGACTGGCTTGCAGAATAAGCCGGAACAAATACGTATGATAGAGATTTACCCAATCCCATATCATGCATCTGTCGAAAAGATATTCTAGGAGCTACTTGAATTCCCACCTATAAAAATCCCGAAACTTTCTGGTTATGCAATCTGGTGTTGGGGATACATGGGAAGCAATATATCTCACCCAAACTAACAAACCCTACATCCAGCTGTATCCATCCGTCAACACATAACCAAGAAACCTTCGGAAATCGTGTACCTCAACCTTCGAAAAGCATGCGTTATACGAGTCATGGCAATACTCCCGTACTCACCTCAAGATCGGGTTATCGGGTTATCTCACCAACAACGCATAAAAGAGATTTTCGATGTCGGCGCATTAAACTCGTATTCCGAACTGCAACGATAAAACTATGACGACAACACCTCGAGCTCAACTCCCCGGGACACTTCCACTAAAACCCTGACAGGAGGAACCAAGACAATGTTCTCATCATAAAACCATCGGAATGATTCCAAGATACCCGCGTGATCCTAAAATTTTTTTTAGTGAAATTTGAGAAGAGAAGAGTCAAAAATCTACGTCAGGATGCCTTACCAGAGCGATGAAGAGACTGGGGAGTAAAAAGAATTCCTAACTCTCCGCTATATATAATCCTAAATGACTCAAAACATTTTTCTAGACACAACTCGACCGCTAAAAACGATCAAGCAGTGGGGGCTCCTAAGGTCGGGGATGGCTCTGATTACCAACTTGTAACGCCCTCGATGCGGCTATATCTCCCACGTGTCGAAGCATGACTTAGAGGCATAACCGCATTGAAAGCAATGTCGCAAGTGAGGTAATCTTCACACAACCCATGTAATACATAAGGGAAAGAGTTACATAGTTGGCTTACAATCGCCACTTCACACAATTACATGAATAAAGCATTACATCATCCAGATACAATCAAGGTCCGACTACGGAACCAAAATAAAAGAAGAACCCCAAATGCGACAAAGGTCCCCGATCGACCCCAACTGGGCTCCACTACTGATCAACTAGAACGAAACAACACAAAGGCAAGGTCTTCATCGAGCTCCTCCTTGAGCTTGGTAGGCCACCGCTTCGGTAACATAGGCACCGCAAACTGGTTTTGAAGTATCCGTGAGTCACGAGGACTCAAAGAATCTCGCACCCGCGAGATCGTGACTATTTAAGCTTATAGAAAGGATGGAGTAATGAGGTGGAGCTGCAGCAAGCGACTAGCATATATGGTGGCTACAATCGCAAAAGAGAGCGAGAAGAGAAGGCAAAGCATGGTCGATAAAAGTATGATCAAGAAGTGATCCTATAGCAACCTCGTCAAGCATAACTCCAACATCAGTGTTCACTTCCGGACTCACGGAAAGAGACCATCATGGTTACACACACGGTTGATGTATTTTAATTAAGGTCAACTTCGGTTTTCTACAACCGACATTAACAAATTCCCATCTACCACATAACCGCAGGCACGGCTCTCGAAAGTTTATACCTGCAGGGTGTCCCAACTTAGCCCATGACAAGCTCTCGCGATCAACGAAGAATAGACCTTCACCCAAGACACTCCGATCGACTCGGTATCCCGTACATCAAGACATTTCGACAATGGTAAAACAAGACCAGCAAAGCCGCCCGATGTGCCAACAAATCCCGATAGGAGCTGCACATATCTCGTTCTCAGGGCAACATCGGATGAGACTAGCTACGAGTAAAACTAGCCCTCGAGTTGCCAAGAGGTGGCCCATAGTAGCTCGATTCAACCAACACTCAAGGAGCACCGCCCGGGGCTAAAATAAAGATGACCCTCGGGCTTCGGAAACCCAAGGGAAAAAAAGGGCTAGGTGAGGCAAATGGTAAAACCAAGGTTGGGCCTTGCTGGACAAGTTTTATTCAAAGCGAACTGTCAGGGGGGGTCCCATAAATCACCCGACCGCGTAAGGAACGCAAAATCCGGGAACATAACACCGGTATGACGAAAACTAGGGCGGCAAGAGTGGAACAAAACACCAGGCATAAGGCCGAGCCTTCCACCCTTTACCAAGTATATAGATGCATTAATTAAATAAGATATATTGTGATATCCCAACAAGTAAACATGTTCCAACAAGGAACAACATCTCCATGTTCCAACAAGGAACAAACTTCATCTTCACCTGCAACTAACAACGCTATAAGAGGGGCTGAGCAAAGCGGTAACATAGCCAATCAACTGTTTGCTAGGAATGGTGTCAAAGGTTAGAGGTTTGACATGGCAATTTGGGAGGCTGACAAGCAAATGGTAGGCATTGTAGCATTGGCATAGCAAAAGAGCGAGCAAACTAGCATAGCAAAGATAGTAGTGATTTCGAGGGTATGATCATCTTGCCTGAGATCCCGCTAGGAAGAAGAACGAGTCCATGAAGAAGACAAATGGACGAAGTCGAATGGATCCTCACAACTCCGGAACGAAACCGAAGCTAACGAGAGAAGCAAACCGGAAAGAAGCAAACAATATGGTAAACACACAAGCATAAACATGTCATGATGCACAAACAAGTTTGATGCATGTCCGGTTTAAATAGCATTGCATGGCAATATGCACAAACAAAACTACAAGTTAAATGGAGCCCAATATGCAACGAGTTGCATATTGACGAAACACCACATCAATTATTTAGTTTCTCTCTCGGTTATGCTACCAAACAATATTAAGTGTTGTTAAACATGGCAAGAGGTGAAGCGTAACAAAAACTATACCATCTAAACAATTTAAATGGGGCCGGATATAAAAACAACAAATCCGGTAAATCCCCATATGTTTTTTAGTAGTTAATGCAAACACAATTTTTTAAGCATTTAAATGTTGTTATCATGATGCGGATGACATATGCAAGTTTATACAATTTTTATGAAAACGTTAAATGAGCATGATATGAAGCATATGTCGCCATGGCGGAAGGAAAAAGGTGCCACGGCGGTGAAACGGAAATGGTGCCACGGCAACATATCCGAAAATGATGCCACGGCAACATATCCGAAAATGATGCCACGGCAACATATCCGAAAATGATGCCACAGCAACATATCCGAAAATGATGCCACGGCAACATATCGGTTCCGGTAGCTCATGGAGATACCGGTGCAAAAGGAAGCGGCATGAGCGTCTCATGAAAAGATGGTGGGGTGATCCCGAATTCCGGGTTCCCACGGGACGGCGGCAAACGAGGAACGTGCAAAGACAATTCGGACACGGTTCGAACATGAGCATCTCATACCACATGCATTCGTTCACGGGCGGTCGTCATCTCGTTATACCTTTGAAGCGAGCATTTCGGGCGGAACGCGTTTCGTAGAGGAAGTAGTCGTTCACGGCCGTAGTGGAGGTAGACGTTCACGTGGTGACGTAGAGGAAGTAGTTGTACACGGCGACGGTAGTTGTACACGGTTCGTAGGGGTTCGAGTCATCGGTAGAGGAACTTGGCGGACCATGTAGTCGAACTTGACGATCCGAAGGGTACTTGACGAAATCCACCTCGGATGTAGTCGCACACGCAGTAGTCGGACTTGACAAAATGCACACCGCTGCGATCGTGGTACTTGACATTATCCGGGACGGTCTTGGCGATCCGCGCGTAGAGGTACTGGCAGTTTTCTGTAGTCGATCTTGTCGGTCTTGACGAACCAAAACAAAGCAACACCAGGGCCTCGGGTCTTGGCGTCCTTGCCACCAGCAGCGGAGGACAGCCTACGGATCACGGGTGGAGCTTGGGCGTTGAAGGAGGGTGGCGAGGCAGAGCAGCAACACGAGATGCAGCGAGGTCATGGGGGCGCAGGACTTGGACGCCGGCTGCAGGGAAGCTCGGGGCAAGGGAAGCAGGAGCAGAGGGGTGGCGGAGCTCGGGACGCCATGGCAGCAAAGACTCGGGGCCGAGGACGAAGTCGAGCAGAAGGCAGGGAGGTTGCGGGCTCCTCTGGGCGCAGACGAAGATGGCGGCGGGCGCGGCAGAGGAGGGGCACGGACGCAGGCGACGGAGGGCCGCCGGAGTCGTGGTCAGAGGCGGGCGGCGTGGTTGTGAGGAAGCAGAGGGAGGAGCGCAGGAGGCTGAGAGGCAGGGCGACGGGAAACCATGAAGGCCGGCAGCGCCATGGCCGTGCGGGCAGGCAAGCTCGCGGAGGAGGCGCTCGGGCGCGGGGTAGAGCGAGGGCGAGGGAGCGAGGGGGTGCAGTGGTGCTGGCCATGGTGATGGGGAGACGAGGCGGCAGCGCTACAAGGAGGGGAGGCGAGGGACCGAGAGGAGAGGAGGCGAGCGCTAGGGAGGAGATGGGATCGAGCGTGAGGAGGGTTCGGGCGCGGCGGCTCGGGAAGCACGAGGGGATCGAGGGAGATGGGGATCAGGGGCTAGGGTTAAGAGCGGGATTGGTGGGCCTCGGCGATGGATGGGCGGGCGAGAGGCCCAGTGGCTGGACTCTCCTCTCCTCTCCCCTATTTCCTTTTCTCTAAATAACAGAGAAATAAAGAGAAAGAAAAGAGAGAAGAGAAGGTTAGAGGAAGAATTTGGGCAGGAGGACAACTTTTCCAGAGTCATAAAAATATGAGGAATTTGAACAAACTGGCCTGACAATTTTTGAGGAAGTAAAATCCACACGTTGGATTTAACTCGTAAGTTCAATTTCGAAACTCATTCAAATGAACTCCAAATGGGTTGAAATTATAGGAGGTGACCCTACACAATAGATGTGATTTATGGGCAGATTTGGAACATTAATGGGTAGAGTAAAATTGCAACTCAATTTTACTAAAAGGCCCCAAAGGAAGAAAATAAGTTGAGTAGGATAAAAGGAAATTTGAAGAACGGTGCATATGTGTTATGGGTGATTCCGAAAATGGAATATTTATAATATCTCTCTAAATATCGAGAGGATATGTTTTAAAGAGAATCACCATGTGAATTCCCTCGATTTAAATGGACCGAAGATCCATATGGTTTATTTAGATGAGTTTTAAAAAGGGTTGGATGATGACATGATGCAATGCAAATGATGCAATGATGAATGCATGACATGTACAAAAAGCAAAACGAAGACAAAACCCAACCACAAGGAAATAACATATCACATCTCCGGAAAAGGCAAGAGTTGGAGTTACGGATATGGAAAGTTGCATCCGGGGCGTTACACTGGATTAAGCTGCTTGAACATTGAGCATCAAGATCAATGAGGATAGATCAAAACGCTTAATGGTACTTTCAAATGAGCACATACCTTGACATGATCTTGAAGGAGTTCAAGATGGATTAGTCAAAGAAGGAGTTCTTGCCTGAGTTGTAAGGTATGAAGTTAAGACTTAAAGCTCGACCACGGCAGAAGAGAGAGAAAGGATGAAGGTCGTCCCCTATGCTTAGACGTAGGCTCCATTGTATGCTATGCTGTGTACCGCACCTGATGTGTGCCTTGCCACATGTCTGGCAAGAGGGTACAAAGGTGATCAAGGAGTGGATCACCAGATAGCGGTCAAAATTGTCCTTGGAGTAATAAGGACATGTTTCTCGATTATGGAGGTGATAAAGAGTTAGGCGTAAAGGGTTACGTCGATGCAAGCTTTAACACCTATCCGAATGGCTCTGAGTAGCAAACCGGATATGTATAGTGGAGCAACCATTTGGAATAGCTCCAAGTGGAGCGTGGAAGCATCATTTACAATATGACCTAGAGATTTGCAAAGTACATACGGATCTGAATGTTGTAGACCCGTTGACTAAAACCTCTCTCACAAGCAAAACATGATCAAACCCCAGAACTCATTGAGTCTTAACCACATGATGATGTGAACTAGTTTATTGACACTAGTAAACTCTTTGGATGTTGGTCACATGGCGATGTGACCTGTGAGTGTCAATCACATGGCGATGTGAACTAGATTATTGACTCTAGTGCAAGTGAGAGACTGTTGGAAATATGCTCTAGAGGCAATAATAAATTAGTTATTATTATTATATTTCCTTGTTCATGATAATCGTTTATTATCCATGCTATAATTGTATTGATAGGAAACTCAGATACATGTGTGGGTACATAGATAACACCATGTCCCTAGTAAGCCTCTAGTTGACTAGCTCGTTAATCAATAGATGGTTACGGTTTCCTGACCATGGACATTGGATGTTGTTGATAACGGGATCACATCATTAGGAGAATGATGTGATGGACAAGACCCAATCCTAAGCCTAGCACAAAGATCGCGACAAGCTTAAGACAGCAGCGCCAAGCAGCTTGCATTCCAAGCCACCACTCGTGCTTACGGCTCCAGCGCATCCAATCTACAGGGACCGATCGAGGCGCATGGAAACTAAGGGAAAGATGTCGGGAAACTAGGTCCGGCAGGAGCGGAGGCCGCATCAAGAGCGGATCGAGGCAGAGCACGCGAGCGATTTTTACCCAGCCGAGCTCTCCGAGAGATAATACCCTACCGCTGCTTTGTGGTTGTATTATGTTCTTGCTCGAGCGGGGAGTGTTCTGTTTCAATCACCGAACCCTTCTACATTGCGCATGGGCCTCTTTTATAGGCTCAAGGGTCACCAACAGTGGCAACGCATGCAGGGTAAAAGTGTAAAAGGTGTGGTTGGTACAACCGCTTTACAAAGGATCCTACCTAACTCTAACGGCAGGGACAAAGGCATTAAATGCCCATCCGCACGCCCAAACAAAGGCGTAAAAGCGACCGTTAGGGCGCCATCGCTCGCCACGATGGCTATCTCGCCATCTCCACTCGCCACCGCACCGCTATCGCACAGCCTCGCCACGCGGCGCTCGAACGGTCCTGCGTGGCGACATCGCCGACAGATGCGCCGGAGCGGCACAGAGTGAGGAGCCACGGCAAGCGCCTTTGCCGCGGTCGTTGTTTTGTCCCGCCTTGAAGCTTGTCGCCGCCGGTCTTGCCGGACGCTGCAAAAGCGCCGCGCAAGTTCCTTGAAATGCCTTGTTATCCTTCCCGCAAGCTCCTCTTGCCGGGCTCGCCCTTCCCTCGCAAGCTCCTCTTGCCGGGCCTTGTCTTCTCGCTAAAACACTTTGTTCTTGAATGGCTCCAATAGGAACTACGGAGGATCTTGGCGGCACCCGCAAGCCTTGCCGCTGGCGCCATGACCGCCTGTGCACAAGTTCGGGATACTAAGGTACCCCTACTTTAGTACAATCGACAGAGCCCCTGTGCCGGGCCATACACGGTGCCGAAGGCCATTGGGCCAGCCCAAAACAGGCACGGCACGCGCCCGGGTCCGCATCAGACCGACTCCATATCCACCGCGCCCTCTCGTAACGTCACATGTCAAATGCGGCGTCGTGGGAGAGATCGTGGGTGATTCTTTATTCGGAAAAAGTGTAACGTTCGCCTCCTCCTCTTTATAAGCAGGGGAAACAGTGGCAGTTCCCCACCTTCGCCACTTGCGGTTCCAATCTCAGAAATCTCCGCCGCTCCCCTCCGCTTCCCAAAGCCGAAAGAGAGCAGCGCTCCACCCCTCGTTGCTGCCGCCGCCACCAACGCCCTCGACCTCCCCCACCGCCTCCGCCATGGCTCCGAAGACCGGGAAGAGTGCGAAGTCGGCCGAGGCATCGCGCTTGAGGCGCCGCGAAGGAGCGGCAACCTTCCCCGAGCTCTCCGCCAAGGAGCTGAGGGAATGGTTCTATCTCTTCGTCGACGGAGACGCGAGCGCATCCGCAAGACGCAGTACTCTCCGCCACCGCTTCGCTTCAAAAGGTGTCCAAAGGATACCCTTCTTCGCTACTGTTTTCTACTACGGGCTCGCCCGCCTTCTCTGATTTCTTTTGCGACATCATGAACACCTACGGGTTCCACCTCCTTGATTTCACCCCCAACGCCGCTCGACCATGGCGGTTTCGCACATCTCTCGCGAGAACTTTGTCGGAATCCACCCAAACGTAGCCCTTTTCGCCACTACTTCATGCCCCGGTCGAGAGAGGAGAGCCCTTAGCTGGCGGGATCGCCTGGATCTCGAGAGCCGGCATGAAGGAGGTCTATCTGGAGGGGGAGCTCCGCAGCAAATGGGAGGAGTGGAGGGCGGAATGGTGTTGGGTTGCTGATGAGAACCCGCAGCCGTTCACTGCCCTGCGCCAAACTCCAGCAGTGCGCGGCAACTATTGGAGCGCCTTGGCGGCGGACGATGCTAGACTGAAGATCGCCACCACCCGGATCCTGTGACTCAGGCTTGCCGGGCTCACTGTGGGCGCTGTTGGCGCGGACTTTCTTCGCCGCCCAGACGCTTCTCCGCAGAGAGGGGAGACCCGCCGGCTGTTCGGGGGCCCAGCGGATATCATGAGGCTGCGCCCGGGCCTAACTTCAATTTTACTGTCTTGGAGTTGGATGGGACGCTCAAGGAGCTGTTCAAGCATGACCCCAATCATCCCGAGTGGTTTAGGCTGCTGCAGGGCGTCGTCCCGTTGTGCAACAACTCCTCGCTCGATCGCATCCGCGCAATGATGCCGGAGTGCGACTCGCATGGAATTATTCCAACTTGGCAGGAGCCCGCCGCCGACATAGTGCAGCAGTTCTTCAATAGTTTGGTGGAGGTGGCGGTCCGCGCCGACGAGCAGAGGAGCCTCACCCGCGACACCACCGACGATGAGATGCGGCGCATTGCCACTAGGGCGGAAGAGGCGGCAGCGGCCGCCGCCGCGGGCGAGTTTGGGTTCACTGTGGAGGAGGCAGAGGCAGCCGAGGCGGCAAGCCTTGCCGAGCGGGAGGAGCTTGTCGGGGAGGTCGTCAGCGACGGAGTGCCCGAAGCTGAATCGAGCGAGCCCGCCGAAGGTGCAAGCGGCCAGCCGTCTTCAAGCAGCTTGCCGCAAGCAGAGCTCCCAGCGCAGCCCCCAGCTCCACCAAGAAGGCGCCTCCGCAGGACCGGAGACATAGCAGGGCGGCAGACGGGCCAACAGCCGCCACGCCGCGGGACACGCTCCACCGCGACAAGCACCGTTGCCGCGGGAGCATCTCACGCCGCGCCGGCAACTGGAGCGGGATCCTCTCGGGCCGCCGCTTCTGATCCTCCCGCAACTCCCGCCAAGCGGCCAAGGGAGCCTACTCCTCCGCCTCGTCGCACCGAAAGAGTACCGGACTTTGATCTCTCCACGCTCAGCTCCGACGAGGAGGAAGAAGAGGAGTAAGTTTCTCTGTTGTGTTTGTATTTCTTCAATTCTTGTTGTTTCTTGTCTTGTATCTCGACCGCTTTCTTGAACCTTGTTCCTTTTCGTGACTCGCCCAGAGAGCAGCGAAGAGAGCCAAGGTCCCCGTGGTTGTCATCGAGGACGATCCTGCTGTGTGACAGAGGGCACGTCCGAGACCACCTTGTCGGACCCGGCAATTACTCCCCGAAGCAGCCCCCAGCGCAGCCCCAGCCAGAAGTATATAATTTTACTTCCCGCTGTCAGCGCCAAGCATGGGTGTTCTTTCCTTGTCGATATCTTGATTATTGGTTTGCTTGTGTAGGAGCAGTAACAGCCCACCAGAACAAACTGTAAGCCGCCCCGAGGTGCTATCTGCTTCAACCACGCCGCCAAGGAGGATTCCCTGCAAGGGAACGCCTCCGCAAGGGAGAGGGTCCCGGCAAAGAGTAGGTCTCCGGCAAGGGACGGGACCAGCGATCCCCCAGTGGTGGAGCCCATGACTACAGAGCCCAGCACAGGTAATCCTTCTTGTCGGAAAGCTTCCCTTGGGTTCTTCTTATCCCGATCTATCTTTTTGGATATTTGCTTGACTCTTTCTCCCTCTTCCTGCCTTCAGATCCTCCCTCCACGAAGCCGATGGAGACCGAGGCCACCGGCGAGGAGAACGTGCGCAGCAACACTGACGATGCCGCCGCCACCGAAGAAGAGGCCGGCGCTGATGATCCCGCCGACGAAGAGGCCGCCAAGGCTGCCGGTGCAGGAGCTGGCGAGGGATCCGGCGATCGCACTGACGACCCTGGGGCCACAGGAGCGCATGGCACTACGCAGACCACCGATCCCTCCACGGCTGACACAACGCCAGGCTCTGAAGAGCCCCAGCCCGGCGCCTACTTGAAGGCCGGCGATGGTATCTTCATCAAGCTCCCCTGGGCTTCGAGCTCCAGGGCGCCGGTTGAAGGAGAGGTTTTTGACGGGGAAGTGCTTGCCTCCGCTGGGTTGACAATGGTCGACGCGCCAAGCAACAAAGAACAAGCAGCCTAAGGAGGAACAATCTGCGGAGGCTGCTATCACTCTACCGCACGATAAGCCAAACCGAGTCCCGGAAGCGCTTGTCGCGCAGGCGGGAGTGGACATTGAGAAGCATGCGGAGGAGCTCCAGAGCCGCAACCAAGAGGCCCTCCGGTCCATTGCTGAGGAGAGGGCGCAGCTTGCCGAGGTGCGGAAGGCCTTCCTCCTCGAGAAGGCTGAAGCCGAAGAGCAGCAGCGGCTTGCCGCCGAGGAGATGTCCGTGCGAGAAGGCGAGCTGACGGAGCGGAAGGTCAATCTGGACAGCTATGAGGAGGAGCTTGCCGCGCGCGAGGAGACACTTGGCGGGGCCCTCAAGGAAGCGAAGGATGCTGCTGCAGCTGCCGAGGCCGCCAAGAAGGAGCTGGAGGTGAAGGTGACGCAGCTAGAAGCCACTCTCAAGGCAAAGAATGAAGAGCTTGCCGTGCTGCAGCGCGAGCGCGAGAAGGACGCCCTTGCCCATGGTGAGCTGCAGGGTCGTCTCCTCGAGAGGGGCAAAGAGCTGAGCGCCGCCAAAGACTCAAATGCTGATCTAGAGCTGAAGCTGGCCACGCTGACTGAGACGCTGGACGGCACCAAGAAGTGGGAGGAGGACTTGAAAGGGGAGATCAAGGCCAACGAGGCGCTGCTGATGAGGGCCACCGAAACCCAGAATACCTTCAGGGATACCGTGGAGCTCTGGACGGAGGGCCTCGTCAACATCGCCGCAGTCATCGACGAGGAGCTGGCGCAGTTGGAACTGGAGGGTTTCGGGTACTCCTCCGACGAGAACCACCAGCCCAGCGCCAAGCTCACTCTGTTCTTCAAGGGCGTGGTGACGGCGCTCCAGCAACTCCGAGAAAGGATCCCCAAGCAGCTGGCCGACGAGTCACGCACGATCTGTGCCAGAGTTCTGGAGAAGGTGTTGGTGAAGGTGGTCTTCCGCAACCCAGGCCTCAACCTCACCAACGTCCTCAAGAAGCTGCCGGCGGGTGCTGATCATGAAGAGCTCAAAGCCCTTGTCGCACCCATTGTGGACAAGGTGAATGAAGTCAAGAGGGTTGATGGTGGCCGCGTAGATTAGGCCGCCCGTTTCTTCTCTTTCTTGCCGCTGCTAGACACGTTACGGGAACAATCTATTAGTGCGCGGCAAGTTACCTTTGTAATATAACTTTATCTTGGGCAGTATTTGCTATGTTATTTCCTTTACTTGATTCCTTCCTTTGTATGCTTTTACCCTACGCTTTTAGGGAACTTGCCGGCGCAGGCACACTTGCCGCGAGCGCTGAGTGCGGAACATCAGCAGCTTCTTTGGTGGTGTCGCCCGCAAGAAAAACTTGTCGCGACTAGTCGCAGCACACTTAAGTTGTTGAGCGGACTCGAAACAAAGTAAGGGCGCAACTAGCTATGAGTTGGTTCCTCCGCGCACATGTTTTCCATACAAAGCACGGTCGTTCAAGGAAGATAACTTAAATTTTTTTAAAACTGATTGTGCTCAAACTTTGGCAACTTAGCTTTTCTGTCGTCTGCGTCCCGGCAAGGTGATACTTTCTTGAACGATGCCTGGTCCACACCATTATCTTCTCCTTCCCCCCCGGTGAACTTGTGGGCTAGGGAACCTTCCTTTTGGGAAAAAGAAAGAAGAGAAAAGATATGGAGCCTTAAGGCTCGTTATTGCTTACCGGGGGCAAGCGCTGCATAAGGTGTCAGATAATACATGCAAAGAATAGAAAACATGCAATTTTGACAAGATGTGCGGAGCATATGATCTTTATTTATGCACGGGATCTGCGCCCTGCTTTGTACAAAGGGTTACATGCAACAGCGGCAAGGCTTGTACAAAAGGTGGTTACAGGAACAGGTTCCGACAACCGCTCCTTATGGGTAAAACTTACGAAGATGCTCAATGTTCCAGGAGTTGCTCACCGGAAAGTCATCTTCGGTCTCAAGGCGGACATCGCCAATCCTAGTGACTCGCTTTACCCGATAAGGGCCTTCCCACTTCGGCGTCAACTTGTTGGAATTCTTGGCGGATTGAACGCGCCAAAGAACAAGGTCGCCTTCCTCGAGACTTCTGGCATTGACTTTGCGGCTATGGTAGCGGCGCAAAGCTTGCTGGTATCGAGCAGCTCGTACAGCAGCCTAAAGACAATCTCCCTCAAGGAGCAGCGCGTTATCTTGTCGCAGCTGCTCTTGCTCAAGCTCATCATAAGCGAGCACTCGAGGCGATCTGTATACGAGTTCCGTGGGGAGAACTGCCTCTGCTCCATAAACTAGAGCGAAAGGTGTCTGGCCAGTGGCTCGATTCGGCATCGTCCTGATCGACCAAAGAACCACTGGCATCTCCTCTATCCAATTTTGTCCGCACTTGTGCAGCCTGTCGAAAGTCTTGGTCTTGAGCCCGCGCAGCACTTCAGCGTTTGCCCTCTACGCTTGGCCGTTGCTTCTTGGGTGAGCAATGTGCGAAGGCACCTTAGCGCCAAGATCTTGGACGCATCGCATGAAGGTGCGGCTCGTGAATTGTGTGCCGTTGTCGGTGATGATCCCGTTAGGGACTCCAAAACGGTAAACAATCGACCAAGAACTTGATCACCGATCGTGCTGTCACCTTCCTCATCGCTTCCACCTCCGCCACTTTGTGAACTTGTCGATTGCAACGCATAAGTATTCAAAGCCCCGACAGCTCGGGAAAAGGGCCGAGGATATCGAGCCCCTAGACCGAAAATGTCCGGATAAAGGGATCGTCCGAGAGCTTGAGCTGGCTGGTGTATCTCGCTGGAGTGGAACTGCACGCTTCACACTTGGTTACTTGTGCAGTTGCATCCTCGAGAGCTGTCGGCCAAAATAAACCTTGCCGGAATGCTTTGCGGCAAGTGCTCTTCTTGTAATGTGATGACCACATATGCCTCCATGTATCTCCGCCAACAGCTTCTCATCCATCTTCCCGGAATGCACTTCAATTTCACTGTTGAATCTTCTTCAGATAGTATGTCGTCGATAAACCGGTACATACTTGATTGCCGCTACTCTCTCCGCTTCTTCTTGCTCTTCGGAAGTTCTCCGTCTCAAGGAAATGGACAATCTGTTGTGCCCATGCTAGAGCTTATGGCTCGACAACAAGGACTAAAGGCACAAATGCTGCTGGGGAACATCTGGTTCTACGGAAGAACTCGCGGCTCAGCCGAGCTTGATGTTTCCGGCAAGCTTGCCGAGCAAAACTTGTCGGGAGCGCCTCGCTTCAACGGAGCAAACCCTAGGGCTTGTCTGAGCAGATCGCTCCTCAAAGACTCTTTGTGTTGATCTTGGGGACCTTCTTAGCGGCGGCTTCGGGAGCTCTGCGGAAAGTAGTCACCGAAATCAACTTCCTCTTCTTGTTCTGTCCAGTTGATGGTGTTACGATGGTTGAGTCAGCTTGAGCACAAAGATCCTCGGTTCCACAGTAACTTGAGGCGGCGACTTTGACAAAGCCATCTGCAATGTCGTTCTGAGCTCTCGTAATATGTCCATCTGCAGGCCGTCAAAATGTTCTTCCAACTTTCTCACTTCATCAATGTAAGCTTCCATCAATGGACTCTGATAGTCTTTGTTTACTTGGTGGACGATAAGCTGCGAGTCACCCCTGACAATAAGCTTCTTGATCCCAAGGTCTGCCGCGATCCTGAGTCCGGCAAGCAAACCTTCATACTCTGCAGTATTGTTTGTCGCTTGCTCCTTGGGAAAGTGCATCTGGACCACGTACTTGAGGTGTTCTCCGGTGGGTGCGACAAGTAATACGGCCGCACCGGCTCCTTGCAGCGAGAAGGCACCATCAAATTTCATGATCCATTCTCTGCTTGCTTCCTTGACGGGGATGCTCGTTTCCGGAATTTCTTCATCAGGTGTTGGCGTCCATTCTGCTATAAATTCTGCCAACGCTCGGCTCTGGATAGTTGAAGTACTCTCGAACTTGAGGCCAAAGCTTGACAATTCCAAAGGCCCACTCGACAATCCTACCGTTGCTTCGGATTCTGCAATATCCTCTTCAACGGAAAGCGAGTGACAACTGTGATCTCATGTGCTTGAAAGTAATGGCGCAGCTTTCTCGAGGCCATGAGAAGGCCGAAAAGCAATTTCTGCACACTAGAGTACCTTGATCTAGCCCCCTGCAGAAGGGAACTGACAAAGTAAACTGGGCGCTGCACCATTCTCTTCTGCTTCTCTTCTTGTGGCTGCACAGATCCATCCTTGTCGGGACCAAAGCTTGTCGGGGAAGCCCCCTGCTTGTCGCTGGACGTGCTTGCCGTGGCCGCTGGCTCATCATCTGCCTCCCTTTCCGCTACTAACACAGCACTAACCACTTGATTGGTTGCCGCTAGATACAACAACAACTTCTCTTGTGGCTTAGGTGCGACAAGTATTGGAGTGGAGGACAGGTATCTCTTCAAATCCTGCAGCGCAGCCTCCGCTTCCGGAGTCCATTTCATTGGACCTGCCTTTTTCATTATTTTGAAAAACGGCAGGGCGCGCTCAGCAGACTTAGATATGAACCTACTGAGAGCAGCTACGCAGCCGGCAAGCTTTCGTACATCCTTGACGCGCTTCGGTGCTTCGATCTTCTCAATGGCCTTGATCTTGTCGGGATTGGCTTCAATCCCCCGCTGAGATACGAAGAACCCGAGAAGCTTGCCGGAAGGGACTCCGAACACACACTTCTCGGGGTTGAGCTTGAGGTTGATCTTGTGCAGATTTGCAAAGGTCTCGTCCAAATCTTGGATCAGAGTTGCTCTATCTTTGCTCTTGACCACTATGTCATCCATGTAGGCTTCTACATTTCTGTGCAACTGTGGCTCAAAAGCTTCGTGAACTACCCTTGCAAATGTTGAACCATCATTCTTTAGTCTGAAAGGCATCCGTACAAAATAGTATGTGCCACATGGGGTAATGAATGCGGTTTTCTCCTCATCCTCTTCTGCCATAAAGATCTGGTGATATCCTGAATATGCATCAAGAAATGAAAGCAAATCACATCCTGCCGTGGAGTCGACAATCTGGTCAATGCGCGGCAAGGGAAATGGATCTTTGGGACAAGCTTTATTAACATCAGTGAAGTCAATACAAAGCCTCCATTTTCCGTTCGACTTGCGCATGACTACAGGATTGGCCAGCCACGTAGGATGGAGCACTCCTCTGACAAGGCCTGCTGCTTCCAATTTCTTGATCTCTTCTGCGATGAATTCTTGGCGCTCCACTACTTGCTTTCCGACTTTCTGCTTGACGGGCCGCGCGTGAGGACAGACGGCAAGGTGGTGCTCAATTACTTTCCTGGGAACACCGGGGATGTCAGATGGTTGCCATGCAAACACATCGACATTCGCTGCCAGAAAGCAACGAGCCGCTTCCTATTTAGGGTCAAACGTGGCATCGATGGTGAAGGTACCACCGGTCACCGCCCTCCTTGGCGACACCTTCTTTGTTTCTGGTGGAGCTGCCTTTGCCTTCTTACACTTGCCGGTGGAGCTCGATGGTGCGTCCTCGACGGTAGCGCAGCACTCCGAAGAGGTGCGCTTGCCGGAGTGGGCATCAGAGCTCTTGCCGGACTTGGTCTTCTTCTTCCCCCCGGGAGCTTCAGCCTCAAGTGGCTTGCGCTCTGCGGCGGCTGCTGCTTCCCGGTAAATCTTGTCGGTACAAATAAGAGCATCTTTCTTGTCGCCAGGGACAGAGATGACACTTATCGGACCTGGCATCTTGAGCACGTTGTAGGCATAGTGAGAGGCTGCCATGAACTTGGCGAGCGCTGGACGGCCGAGTATCCCATTGTAGGGCAATGGGAAATCAGCAACGTCAAAAGTGACTTTCTCTGTTCTGAAGTTCAGCTCGCTGCCAAATGTCACTGGCAACGTGATCTTCCCCTTCGGCTTGCTCCTTCCCGGATTGATTCCTTGGAATGTACCGGTCTCTTCGAGCTCGCTGTCGGGGATCCGGAGTTTCTTGAGTACCGCCGAGGAGATCAGGTTCAAGCCGCCCCGCCATCAACTAGCATTTTGTGACCTTGAGGTTGCGGATAGTTGGTGAAACCAACATCGGCAAGCACCCGACCGCAGCTTATGCGATCGTGGTGGTCCTCAATGTCAAAGATGATAGGCGTCTTGACCACTTCGAGGCTTGCGGACTCAACCGGTGGTTCTGCTGCATTAACTTCCCGCACACATCGCTTGAGCTGGCGGTGCGAAGTATCGCGAGAAGCACCGCCAACGCACGTAACCTCTGTTGCTTTCGAAACTCCTGCTCGCCGGCCTCGTCATCATCCATATCCTCATCTTCGCCTTCATCTTCATCCTTATCGCGCCGCGGGAGGCTCGTCTCCTTGCCGCTGCTTGGCCTTGCCGCGGCGTCCTCCCCTGCCGGGACGCTTCTTGCCGGATCCGCCAGTACCTTCCTGGGCCTTCTCCTTGTCGCGTCGCTAGTACTCAGCTTTCTGCTGCTCGACAAGCTGCTCAACTTTCTTGCAACTCTGGAGATCATGGCCCTTGGTGCGGTGGATCTTGCTGTATTGCTTGTCGGAGCCGCCCTGCTTGTCGGCGGCCGCCACGGGTTCTGCTTCCTTGGCGCCACCTCCGTTGCCGGACTGCTCGACAGCTACCACATCTTTGCCTTTCCTTCTTCTATTGTTCTGCCATCGGTTTTTCTTTGCCGGGGCGGCATCCTCACTGTCAGATCCTCCTGCTCCTGCATTCTCTCCGGGGAGTTTCCTCCCTTCCTCAGCACGTGCACACTTGTCGGCCAGGGTGTAGAGCTCACTGACGTCTCTTATCTTGCACATCGCCATCTCCTCCCGCATCCTGCGGTTACGCACGTTCTAATGGAACGCGCTGATGACTGCGACGGGGTGGACATCTGGGATGTTGCGCTGCACTTGGCTGAATCGCTGAATGTACTTGCGCAGGGGCTCTCCTTCCTTCTGGGCGAGCAGATGAAGATCACTCTCCTGGCCATGGGGCTTGTGGCCGCCTGTGAAGGCGCCGACAAACTGATGACACAGATCCGCCCATGAGGAGATGGAGTCGTCCGGCAAGTGCATGAGCCAGGATCTGACATTGGGCTTGAGCACCAGCGGGAAGTAGTTGGCAAGGATCTTCTCGTCGCGCCCTCCGGCAGCTTGCACCGCGATGGTGTAGATGCTGAGGAACTCGGATGGATGCAACCTGCCATCATACTTTTCCGGTACATCTGGCTTGAAGTTCTTGGTACTGGGCCACTGGACTTGCCGCAGCTCACGAGTGAACGCAGGGCAACCTACCGCGTATGGCAAGTCGCCTGGTTCCCCTGGCGCATGCATGTCCACAGCGGGCCCAGCGCGCTGGTCTGACTGACGCCGCGCTTCTCTTCGATGCTCGATGCGGGTACGAGCGTCTTCTTGTTGTCGCTCTTGAAGAACTTGGCGTTGATCGCGACGAGCTCGTGGATCTGACGACATTGTGGAGTCGGTGTCGAGGTTTACCCGGTGAGTTGGCGATCTCGGCCTTCGGGGCGGGGAGTGCACGGTGGTTGCACCCCCACCAGTCTTGTCGCCATCGGCTCGCGCCGGGGCGTCTTGCCGCGGCTTCGATGTGCTCGGTTGCCGGGGAGTGTCACCGTTAAGCGGCCGATGAGGCTCTGAATGGTGGCCCTCCAACCGTTGATCTTGTCCGCCGTCGGAGGGTAATCCAGGAGCAGTTGGGCTCAAGCCAACGCTTCTTCTGGAGTCTTTGGTGGCGGTGGTGAACGGTGCGAGGAGCGGGATATGCTCGGACTTCTAACTATGTTAGAAGGAGCAGGATCCCGTCCAGGCGATCGTGTTTTGCTCGTGCCAGCAGGCTGGCGCGCGTGCTGGTCTTGAGCATCCCGAGATCCACCAGCTCGACCTTGATCCAACGAGCGTATGGTACTGCGAGTACCATGACGCTGTCGGTCTCGCGCCTCCTGAGATGGGCGCGGTGCGTGTACGGACGCCGAAGTTTGCGCGGCCTTGTCCTTGGACCTAGCGGCAGCTTGAGCTTCCTCGTTGGTGCCCGTTCGTCCGCCGGTGTCTATCCCTCCGCCCGTTTGCTCCGGTGGCGGTGGAATCGACGTGGACGGAGCAGCCACCTCCGAAGCCTACTTCTTCGGTGGCACGTCGATGAAGATGACGAAGATCTGGCTCGCGTGAACGCCAGATCGGGTTCACACAACCTCGACGACCCCTACCTGGCGCGCCAAAGATGTCGTGGGAAACGAACACCTGTGGGGCAGGGCCCCTTTCTGTTCGGCAGGGAGCGAAGGCCGCACGAAGAGCGGATCGAGGCGGAGCACGCGAGCGTTTTTTACCCAGCTTCGGAGATCTCCGGAGAGATAATACTCCTACTGCTGCTTTGTGGTTGTATTATGTAATTGCTCGGGAGCGTGGGAGTGTTCTGGTTTCAAATCAGTCGAACCCCTTCTACGTTGCGCATGGGCCTCCTTTTATAGGCTCAAGGGGTCACCGACAGGTGGCAACGCATGCAGGGGTAAAAGTGTAAAAGGTGTGGTTGGTACAACTTGTCACACCCTGCATTTTGTAACATTTCATTTTCATTAATAAAGCATGAAAATTTGGACCAACAAAAACTTTTTGCATCATTTGGCTTTTATTTGGAGTTGGTTTTCTCTCTGTGTTTCTTTTCAAGTGCTTCTTGAAGTCAACTACTCTACCCCCTAAATTCCATCTCCTTACCCCAAGCTTCTGACCAATGACCATGCCAGGTGAATAGTGCTATATAGAATTTTCTTACAAAAATAATTTGGCCAGAAAGTATTTTCTAAAATTAGTTTTCCAAAAACCCCTGAATTGAGGTTTGCACTGCAAGTGCTTGATTAAGGGCAGTAAAATTCATTCCAAAAATATATTTGACTCCTATTAGATATAGGATGCCCAGGAACCCCAAACATATAATTTTAAAAATTGTTTCACTATTTTATTTAAAGGTTTTTTCTTAAGGCCAGAAATGGTCTTTAATAGGGAAAAATTATTTTATTGTTTTAAAAATATTTGACAAAATTTATGGAAACTCATAGGACATATATTGTCCATATATAAGAGTTTCAACACCTGGTCATGTTCAAAATATTGGTCAAATCCCTCTAAAACCCTTCCTGGATATTTCAAGCTTTTGAAATATTTACAAAGGAAATATTCTCCAAAAATTCCAGGAAAATTTTATCATGTCACATATGACATATTAGATGATCTTGCCAAGCCTCAGGACTTGGAGGACAAGATAACACCATCAAAACCCCTCAAAACTATTTCTGTCCATTCTGAAGTTTGATCAACTTTACATTGCCAAGTATGTCCAAGTGTGCTCAAACTTGGTGGACATGCTTCATTGGTCTAATGATGCATCTGGACCAAATGGCACAGGTTGGAGAAGAGGAAATCTTGGACAAAGTGCCTCAAAACCCTCTCTGACCAGAATCAAGTTTGAACCACTTTGCACTACCAACTTTTTCTCCAAGACCCCAACTTTGGTGAGCCTGATCATATGACCAAATGAGGCTACCACACCAAGTGGTACATCAAGGAGAAATGATCTACTCCACTGGATCTACACAAATCCATTTCTGATCATTTCTAGGGTTTGCAAGAGTTGCATTGGCAACTTTATCCAAATAAGCTCTAAATGGGTGGAAGGCCCTAAATATATGTGACATTTCACCCCATGGAGCATCTTGGCCAGTGGAAGACATTAGCTTATCCAAAACTCCATCAAACACCTTCGGCAAAATGCTAAAATGCCTATTTTGGCCACTTTCACAAATCTCCTTGAGTTCATCTTTTGCCACAACCCTCCTCACTCCCCTCTGTCACTTAGATGCTTTTCTACCGAGGAAGCAAGGTGGAAGAAGGGGAATCAGGTTTGTCCTCTCCGACAACAGTTTCCTCTCTCTCTCACAGCCACTCTCTCCCTTCGCACCCAGGCATCCAAGGCCCTTTCTGGCTTTGCCCCTGCCATCAGTAGCTTCCAGACAGAAAAGGGCGCTTGCATGAAAAACCGCGGATGCCGGCCAAAGTCGCGCTCTGGAGCGCCTGCCAGAGCGCCGACCGTTGACACCGCGCCTCCCGACCGCCTCGTGCCTTCCCCTCGCGCCAGTTGATGTGTCTCGACGTCTGCGACACGCCGCCGTGCAGTCCCCATTGTCTCCCCCTCTCTCTCCCCTCCTGCAGGGCGTGCTCGACGCCGCTCGGCTCGGCCAATAGCCGGCCTCACACGCGCGGGCGCCAGAACCCTCCCCCGCTCTCTCTCCTTCTCACTGGCGCCCTACTCCATCCCCACGAGCGCCGTGGACAGCTCCAACTCCTCTCCCACGGCCTCCAGAGCCGATCCCGCGGGCGCCCGTAGGCCACGCCTATGGTGAACTGCGGCCAGCCTATATAAGGCGCCCCCGAGCCTCTCTCTTCCTCCCTGTCGCCCCTCCACACACCCAATCGGCCTCCCGCACCACTCCTTCCTCTCCAGAACCACCCGAGCTCGATATCGAGCTCGAGCTCCGCCGCCTCGGCTCGTCGGCGTCCGCGCGGTACAGGCCTTCTCCGCCCCAGCTCTCTCTCGATCTGGAACCGCGAGGCACCACTGATTCTTTCCCCCCTCGTTTCCCCTTGTTTTGGCAGCCGGAACCGGCCGGAGCCACCGACGCTTGGCGCCTCCGCCGGGGACCTCGTCGCCGTGGCGAGCCACTCCGGCGACCGTCTCCACCACCACCGAACCGCGACTCGCCCCGAGTCCGGCGGTAGTCTCCGCATCCTTCCGTGCCTGTCAGCCGCCCGGCGGCTTCGCGTCGCCTCTGGCGGAGGTAGACGACGGCCGCCGTGGGGCCGCCCGTCGACCCCTGCATACGGCGGGTGGGATCCACCGTCGAGTTTAAAGCGTCTTGTGGCACACCGATCCGCCGTCGGTGAAGGCGTATTCAGCCTTTACGCCTTCGACGTGGCGGCGCGTGGGCTGGATTTCTCCCCCACAGGCTCTGCTGCTCTGTGGCCTCTCCGCCCATGGGCACAACGCCGTTCTCTTTCCTTTTCAGTATTATTTCCAAAAATTCCACAGACAGAATATTAATCCAAATGCATTGATTCCAATTTCTAAATTCCTAGAATATTGCAACCTATTTAATGGTGCAACTTTCATTCAAATCCAACCACCTTTTATTCTCTCAGAATATTTAAATGTGGTTTTAGCATTTAAATAGGCCTTTGAAAATCCATAACTCCTATTTTGCTGCTCCAAAACCAAAACCAAAAGTTGTCCCCTTCCTAGCCTTCCTCCTAGTATTTTACAAAAATAAGTTGACATTTTTGTGAGCACTTTGACTTTTCTGTTTTTATTATTGTCTTATTTTCCCGTTGTTTTCTTGCGACGTTAGATCCCGTGTTTGACGAGGTAGCTGAGGAAGAAGGAGGAGCAGGGCCTGAAGACTTTGAAGATCAAGCCAACCAAGGCAAGCAGCCCTTTGACCATGACTATGATACCCCTTTATATGCATGTCATTTTAGCTCTTTATTATCGATGCATCGGAATCATGATGAGATGGTGAAACACGTGGGTTGGTTACCACGATTACTTCCTCGTTGATACTTGCATTGTGCATGGCCCTACCTTCTTATGAGGGTTATGCCGGTGGGAGTAGATAGGATGCAAATGTAGATGCTACGCAAATGGGATGGGTTTGTGCATGGTGAAGGAGGCAATGTGATTTCAAAAGTCTTTTCGAAAACCCCGTCGGGTGCCACTTATGCCCGAGGGAGATGATGAGATGGGTGACCACTTGATGGCGAAGTGGTGTGCCAAGGAAGGTGTGTGTTGTTTTCAAAACGGATTGGTCGGAGTTGCGACCGTTATTCCAACCTTACATGCGCGACCACTCTACCCTTATATGGGAAAGGGCATTATTGAGTACCTAGACCGATACTAGCTTGGAGCCCATTACTAGTGACGGGGAGAGTTGGTGCTCTCTCTTGGGGCGGGTCGTGCTGTAGGGCGGCCATGACTGTTTTCACAGGGCACCGGACACACCGTTGGTACCCCGTGCTTGTGGTATGTGATGAAAATGGGAGCGAGGCTCCACAACTTTATGATGTGAAATGTTCGGCACGGGGTTACTACTAATCGAGTGGACTCCATGTTAGTGTCGTCTAGGGAAAGGTAGTGATCGGTGCTTACCGGGTACTTGAGGTACCGCTGGTCGTGGATGACACGGAAGTTCCCGGATCTAGTGGGTAAAGTGTGCAACCTCTGCAGAGTGTAAAACTATTGAATAGCCGTGTCCACGGTCAAGGACAGTTAGGTAACCGCTCTTGGGCTCGTCCACTTGTTTTCAAACCGGTGTGAGTGAGATGATGGTGTTGTCTTGGATCAAGTCGAGGACTTGACACGATTGAGATGGGTTGGTGCCCTCTCTGTTTATGATAAATGGGTTGGTGCCCCTTTCTATTTATGATGATATTTGTGACCAGTTCTTATGGATACTTGAATTCTCTTGATGCATGCTTTATAGGATGTTGAACATGTCATTGCACTCAAAACTAGCTTTATGCAAAACTTTACCTATGTTATGCATTACTGTACCTTGAACCAAATCATGGGTTGCTTGCGAGTACATTCAAAGTACTCATTGGCTTGCCACTGGTTATTTAATTAACCAGGCATGGAAGAACCGGTGTTCGGAGAAGAGTTCTTTGGAGACGATCATGCGAACTAGGACGTTTTCCCAGTCAGAATGCCTGTAGGGTTAAGGCAGATGGCATGGGTTCTACTTATCGACGACGTTTTCCGCTGCTATGTTTCATTTGATATTCAGCCCTTAAGGCTTTATCGATGTAAGACTTAAACATGTTGGTCACTATTTGTGTAAGACGGTATGTATGGATGTAAGACTCTTGTTATTCAGCTTCTGTGTGTTCAAGGAGCATTGATCTCGGGATCATCAGACACGTGCATTCGGTGATCACGACTTGCGAGTCGGGGTCCCCACAGAGCTGGTACCAGAGCCATCCTGACTGTAGGAAGCCTTAGTTAGCATGGACGTTAGTTAGAGCGAGATTATCCACCAGGTTACCCATATACCTATGTTTATGTTAGTATCCCAAACATAGGTCACACTCCTTTATTGACCCTTCCCCTTCCACTTTTTGTAGATGGCCGCCGTACCCGAGGACTTCCTGACCACTGGGTTTCCTGTGCTTCTTGAGGATAGCCTCGGAAGTGCCGTTCACTCGAGTCCCCACCTTCTCCTACCACGAGCACCGGGTCGACAAAGACCAAGAGGGAGTATCACGTGGAGGTAGTCGTGAGGCGAATGACGCCCGACGAGCTGGTTCTTTGAGGACCCTAGATGGCGACACTGCTTCTCGCCGTGGAGACTGCTGCCCTCAAAGGCGCCGACTTCGCCTCCGGGATCTCCTGCCGAGAGATGGCGAGAGAGCCAGCCACTCGTTACTGCCTTATCGTAAGGAAGGTGATGACGAGAGAAGCGCACCAAAGACCACCCTTGGACGAGGGACTTTCTCTTCGCTTCACTCCTACTTCAGCTTGTGTGCCGACAGTCCGCACAAACTGCCTCGAGTCGACGGAGCTTGGAAGGAACTCCATGAGACCAAGGAGCTCCTCCGCATAGTTCGGATGAAGGCGACAGGATCAAGAAGGATGGAGCACCCCTGGACAGCCCGCATGGCGTGTCGAGGCGGACGACCCCCACAGTCGCACATGCCGAGGGACCACCTTAGCCACGCCAGATGACGGCAAAGGAGTACCATAACCTCTTCAAGACGCCACCAAAGAAAGCAGCGCCGTGTTCAGCTCCTTCACTCCCCCGCTTCCTCAAGCGATGAGGAGACCAAGACAGATGAAGATGAGGAGGAAGACCCAGAGGAGCCAGAATACCCGACCGAGCATTCCACCACTTAGACTCCGTTCAGGACTAGGATAGGCTAGCTCGTAGCCTATGGTAGGATAGGTCGTGTACCCCTTTTGCGAAGTCGAGTCCTTGTAATGGTTCTTATGAAACCATGTTATGTTGCGTTTGCGTTCAGCTTGCTTTCATGAAGTCGTACTTTCCCTTCGGGAACTTGTAAACGACTACATTCCCCATTTGGTTTTAATGCATGAGTTTGGCCCTTCTGGCCTTTGTTTAACTTAATTTGTGTCACACCACCCCCTTACTAGGCATTCCATCTATACTGCTTTCCCTCATTGTTATTCCCAATCATGAGACCTTGACCGCTCCAACAGGATGCCTGTTGTAACATGTACTGGTACCTCTACCCAGCCAAGAAGAAGCCGGAGGTTCTGCTGAGGCAGCCAGCCAGACCAAGCCCAAGGACAGACTCCACCACCACCACCTCCTCCAAGCATGGATATGGCTCAGCTTCTCCAAGCCTTTCGAGAGGAGCGCCAAGCCAACACTGCAGCCCTCCAGATGATTGCTCAGGCTGTCAACCGCCAAATGGCGGACACGACCATGGGCGTTCCACACTGGTGGAGTTCAAGAAGCATGCACCACCCACTTTCATCGAGACTGCTGAACCCCTGGATGCAGACGACTGGGTCCGCACTATTGAGGATCTGCTGGCACTAGTCGGATGCACTGAGGACCGTGATAAAGTGGCGTATGCTGCCCACTGTCTCGGGGGGACTGCCAGAGCTTGGTGGGATGGATTCAAGGCTATGCATGTTGAGCAAGACATCACTTGGGACACCTTCAAGACGGAATTCGCAAGGCCCACATTCCTTCGGGATCATGGCCATCAAGAAGCGTGAATTCGAGCCACGAAGCAAGGTAGTAGCACCGTCAAGGAGTACATGCAGAAGTTCGATGTTCTCTCAAGGTATGCCCCGAGGATGTCAAGACCGATGCTTTGCCAAGCGGGGCGCTTCATGGAAGGCCTTAACCGGACTCTGCAGATTTCGCTTGTTGTGTGTGATCGCCCAACCTTTCTGATCTGGTGAACAAGGCACTCATGCTTGAGGACAAGCGGCGTGCCTTGGATGACACTCAGAAGCGCAAGATGATCGGCAAGGGTAGCTCCAACAACGAAGCCTTGCCCGTGGCAGCCAAACCCGGTCAAGCCAACCTATCAAGAACCAAGAGCTCCTGCACCCGCACCAACTATCCACCTCAGCGGATGCCAACCCCAGCCAGCTTACAACAACCCCAATAACAATCTTTGGCAAGGGCGCCGTCCCCAACCAAGTCACTTGTTTGGATGTGGACAGCCAGGCATTACTCCAAGAATTGCCCCAACAAGAAGCCCGACGCCCGCGCCCCAATGCGCAGAACCAGGACAAGGCCGTGGAATGCCACCAAGGAACCAAGCTCCCGCAACTTGCCCAACAATGGCAGGGTCGTGTGAATCATGTCACCGCTGAAGAAGCCCAGAAGACCCGGACGTCGTCTTGTAATGTTCCTTGTCAATTCAGCACCATAATCGTTTTGTTTGATTCGGAGCCACGCATTCTTTTGTCACCCAAAGTTTTGCATTAAAAGTGGCATGACCCTACACCTGAATAACCCTATGGTGGTACAAACCCCGGAGCAGAGATGAGAGCCAAGATAGGATGTAAAGGAGTCGGGATTACCATTAACGGGTAGACTTCCTAGCGACCTTATCATCCTAAAATCACAAGGCTTGGATGTGATCTTGGGAATGGATTGGCTCAGCAAGCACCAAGGCTTGATTGATTGCGCCAACCGACGGTCACTATGACCAATGGCCGAGGAGAAGTTAAGTTTGCCTCAATCCCTCCTCTGCTCAAGCCAACCAAGTCAACCGTCTGATGAAGTTGGATTGGAGCAAGTGCCGTAGTATGCGAGTATCCCGATGTTTTTCCCGATGAGCTACCAGAATGCCTCCCGATCGGGACATTGAGTTCATCATCGAGCTCATACTCGAGCAGGACCCATCTATAAGAAGCCTTATAGAATGGGATCGGAGGAGTTAGCGAAATTGAAGAAGCAACCGGAAGAGCAGTTGAGGAAGGATTTATCCGCCCTAGTGCCTCCCCTTGGGGATCACCTGCTTACTTTGTGGCAAAGAAGGACGGTACCATCCGCTTATGCATTGACTACCGCTCCCTCAACGAGGTTACAATCAAGAACAAGTACCCACTTCCCAAGATTGAAGATCTGTTTGATCAACTCAATGGGGCCAAGGTGTTCTCCAAGATCGACCTCGGATCTGGGTACTACCAACTGAAAATCAGACCCCAAGATATTCAAGACGGCATTCAGTAACGGATATGGCTCAGTATGAATGCACGGTCATGTCCTTTGGATTGACCAATGCCCCAGCTTACTTCATGTATCTCATGAATAAGGTCTTCATGGAATATTTGGACAAGTTTGTCGTTGTCTTCATTGATGACATCCTTGTCTTCTCGAAGTCGGAAGAAGAGCACGAGCAACACTTGAGGATGGTCCTAGACAAGCTTCGAGAGCACCAAGCTGTATGCCAAGTTCAGCAAGTGTGAATTACGGCTGCGTGAAGTTGGATTTCGGGTCATGTTCTAATCGAAGAGGGATTGTCGGTCGACCTGCTAAGATTGAAGCCGTGGTGAATGGCAATCCCGAGCAATGTGAAGGAAGTCGAAGCTTCCTCGGACTCGCGGGATATTACCGCAAGTTCGTTGAAGGGTTTTCGAGCATTGCCCGACCCATGACTCAGCTCTTGAAGAAGGACAAGAAGTTTGAATGGACCTTGAAGTGCGAAGAAAGCTTCGGTGAGCTGAAGAAGAGGCTAACCACCGCTCCAGTTCTGGCCACACAATATACACAAGGAGTTTGTGATATATTGTGATGCGTCAAGAATCGGACTGGGAGGTGTTCGATGCAAGAAGGCAGAGTCGTGGCCTACCTTTCAAGGCAACTCGACCTCACGAAGAGAACTATGCTACTCATGACCTTGAGCTAGCAGCGGTGGTTCATGCCACGAAGACTTGGCGACATTACCTCTTGGGAAGCGATGTGAGATATACACGGATCACAAAAGTCTGAAGTATATTTTCACTCAAAGGAATTGAACATGAGGCGAGAAGATGGCTGGAGTTGATAAAGGATTATGACCTCGGTGTTCAATACCACCCCAGAAAGGCTAATGTGGTAGCAGACGTTGAGCAGAAGGCTTGCTCCTTGAATGCTATGCTAAAGCACAAGCTACCCGCCTTGTATGAAGAACTTGAAAGCTTGGGTTGGAACTGGTTGCACCAGATTCTTGGCCAACCTCGAAGTTAAGCCTACCTTGATGGATGATATCAAGAAAGCTCGGAAGGGGCATGAGAGTATTGAAGGCATCAAGAGGAAGATCAAGGCGAGCAAAGCCTCGAGTTCTCGAGAGGATGAGGAAGGAATTGTGTGGTTTGGGAATCGCATCTGCGTGCCCAACAAGGTTGAGCTCAAGAGCCTGATCTTGCAAGAAGCTCATGACAGCCCATATTCCATCCACCCTGGAGGCACCAAGATGTATCAAGACCTGAAGGAAAGATTTTGGTGGCACGGGATGAAAAGGGAGATTGCCACCTATGTTGCAAAATGCGGCGTATGCCGAGAGTCAAAGCCGAGCATCGGCGACCACCTGGATTGTTGCAACCCCTTAAGGTGCCTGAATGGAAGTGGGACAGAGTCGGGATGGACTTCATCACCGGTTTACCCAGGTCAAGCAAGGGACATGACTCAATATGGGTCATCGTTGACCATTTGACCAAGGTGGCCCACTTCATTCTGTCAAGACGACCTACAAGGGAACCAGTTAGCGATCTCTGCATCAACCGAATCGTGAGCCTTCATGGTGTTCCCAAGGAGATTGTGTCGGATCGAGGAACCCAGTTCACCTCAAGGTTTTGGAAGAAATTCCAGAGGCTATGGGGACCAAGTTGTCCTTCAAAGATGCTTTCCACCCACGCATCGGAGGTCGACCGAGCAGTGAATCAAATACTCAAGACATGCTCCGAGCACATGTCTTAGCTTATGGAGCTAAGTGGGAAGATTGCCTCCCTTCGCCGAGTTCTCTTACAACAACAGTTATCAGGCCAGCCTTCAGATGGCACCATTTGAAGTGTTATACGGGCGGAAGTGCCGTACACCTCTCAACTGGTCGGAGCCTGGAGAAGGACTTGTCTTTGCGCCTGATATCCTTCGTGAAGCAGAAGAGCAAGTCCAGCTTGTCAGAGAGCGTCTGAAGTCTGCCAAGTCAAGGCAGAAGAGCTATGCGGACTCACGTCGCAGAGACATAAGCTTCCGAGTTGGAAACCATGTCTATCTCCGGGTCACCCCTCTCAAAGGAGCCCAGCGCTTTCATGTCAAAGGAAAGCTCGCTCCGAGATACATTGGCCCCTTCAAGATCACTGAGCGGCGAGGAGAAGTGGCTTACCAGTTGGAGCTTCCACCTGAACTTTCTGATATGCACAACGTGTTCGACGTGTCACAACTCCGGAAGTGTCTCCAAGTTCCAGACAAGCCCGACCTCTACAAGGACGTCAATCACCAAGCCATTGATCTTCAACCTGATTTGACTTATCATGAGAGGCCCATCCGCATTCTGGATGAGGCTGAACGACGCACTCGAAGCCGCACCATCAAGTACTTCAAGGTCCAATGGAGCAATCACACCAAGCGAAGCAACTTGGGAGCGTGAAGACTACCTTAGATCCGAATTCCCGTATCTCTTTTAAGCCTAGTTTAGGAATCTCGGGGACGAGATTCTTGTAAGGGGGGTAGGTCTGTCACACCCTGCATTTTGTAACATTTCATTTTCATTAATAAAGCATGAAAATTTGGACCAACAAAAACTTTTTGCATCATTTGGCTTTTATTTGGAGTTGGTTTTCTCTCTGTGTTTCTTTTCAAGTGCTTCTTGAAGTCAACTACTCTACCCCCTAAATTCCATCTCCTTACCCCAAGCTTCTGACCAATGACCATGCCAGGTGAATAGTGCTATATAGAATTTTCTTACAAAAATAATTTGGCCAGAAAGTATTTTCTAAAATTAGTTTTCCAAAAACCCCTGAATTGAGGTTTGCACTGCAAGTACTTGATTAAGGGCAGTAAAATTCATTGCAAAAATATATTTGACTCCTATTAGATATAGGATGCCCAGGAACCCCAAACATATAATTTTAAAAATTGTTTTACTATTTTATTTAAAGGCTTTTTCTTAAGGCCAGAAATGGTCTTTAATAGGGAAAAATTATTTTATTGTTTTAAAAATATTTGACAAAATTTATGGAAACTCATAGGACATATATTGTCCATATATAAGAGTTTCAACACATGGTCATGTTCAAAATATTGGTCAAATCCTCTAAAACCCTTCTGGATATTTCAAGCTTTTGAAATATTTACAAAGGAAATATTCTCAAAAATTCCAGGAAAATTCTATCATGTCACATATGACATATTAGATGATCTTGCCAAGCCTCATGGACTTGGAGGACAAGATAACACCATCAAAACCCTCAAAACTATTTCTGTCCATTCGAAGTTTGATCAACTTTACATTGCCAAGTATGTCCAAGTGCGCTCAAACTTGGTGGACATGCTTCATTGGTCTAATGATGCATCTGGACCAAATGGCACAGGTTGGAGAAGAGGAAATCTTGGACAAAGTGCCTCAAAACCCTCTCTGACCAGAATCAAGTTTGAACCACTTTGCACTACCAACTTTTTCTCCAAGACCCCAACTTTGGTGAGCCTGATCATATGACCAAATGAGGCTACCACACCAAGTGGTACATCAAGGAGAAATGATCTACTCCACTGGATCTACACAAATCCATTTCTGATCATTTCTAGGGTTTGCAAGAGTTGCATTGGCAACTTTATCCAAATAAGCTCTAAATGGGTGGAAGGCCCTAAATATATGTGACATTTCACCCCATGGAGCATCTTGGCCAGTGGAAGACATTAGCTTATCCAAAACTCCATCAAACACCTTCTGGCAAAATGCTAAAATGCCTATTTTGGCCACTTTCACAAATCTCCTTGAGTTCATCTTTTTGCCACAACCCCTCCTCACTCCCCTCTGTCACTTAGATGCTTTTCTACCGAGGAAGCAAGGTGGAAGAAGGGGGAATCAGGTTGTCCTCTCTCGGACAACAGTTTCCTCTCTCTCTCACAGCCTCTCTCTCCCTTCGCACCCCAGAGCATCCAAGGCCCTTTCTGGCTTTGCCCCGCCATCGTAGCTTCCAGACAGAAAAAAGGCACAAGCTGCCTTGTGAAAACCGTGGATGCCGCCAAAGTCGCGCTCTGGGCGCTGCCAGAGCGCCGACCGTTGACACCGCGCCTCCCGACCGCCTCGTGCCTTCCCCTCGCGCCCGATTGATGTGTCTCGGCGTCTGCGACACGCCGCCGTCAGATCCCCATTGTCTCCCCTCTCTCTCCCCTCCTGCAGGGCGTGCCCGACGCCGCCCGGCTCGGCCAATAGCCGGCCTCACACGCGCGGGCGCCAGAACCCTCCCCCGCTCTCTCTCCTTCTCACTGGCGCCCTACTCCATCCCCACGAGCGCCGTGGACAGCTCCAACTCCTCTCCCACGGCCTCCAGAGCCGATCCCGCGGGCGCCCGTAGGCCACGCCTACAGTGAACCGCGGCCAGCCTATATAAGGCGCCTCCGAGCCTCTCTCTTCCTCCCTGTCGCCCCTCCACACACCCAATCGGCCTCCCGCACCACTCCTTCCTCTCCAGAACCACCCGAGCTCGAGATCGAGCTCGAGCTCCGCCGCCTCGGCTCGTCGGCGTCCGCGCGGTACAGGCCTTCTCCGCCCAGCTCTCTCGATCTGAAACGAGGCGCCACCGATTCTTTCCCCTCGTTTCCCCTTGTTTTGCAGCCGAACCGCCGGAGCCACCGACGCCCAAGCGCCTCCGCGCGGGACCTCGTCGCCGCGCGAGCAGCCACTCGGCGACCGTCTCCACCACCACCGAACCGCGACTCGCCTCGAGTCCGACGGTAGTCTCCGCATCCTTCCGTGCCTGTCACGCCCGGGCGAGCTCGCCGTCGCCTCGGCGGAGGTAGACGACGGCGCCGTGGGGCCGACCCGTCGACCCTGCATACGCTCGACGGGTGGGATCCACCGTCGAGGTTTAAAGCGTCTTGTGCACACAGACCGATCCGCCGTCGGCTGAAGGCATATTCAGCCTTTACGCCTTCGACGTGGCGGCCGCGTGGGCTGGATTTCTCCCCCCTGGGCCTGCTGCTGCTGTGGCCTCTCTGGCCCAGTGGCATAGCGCCGTTTCTCTTTTTCCTTTTCTGTATTATTTCCAAAAATTCCACAGGACAGAATATTAATCCAAATGCATTGATTCCAATTTCTAAATTCCTAGAATATTGCAACCTATTTAATGGTGCAACTTTCATTCAAATCCAACCACCTTTTATTCTCTATAAATATTTAAATGTGGTTTTTAGCATTTAAATAGGCCTTTATAAATCCATAACTCCTATTTTGCTGCTCCAAAACCAAAACCAAAAGTTGTCCCCTTCCTAGCCTTCCTCCTAGTATTTTACAAAAATAAGTTGACATTTTTGTGAGCACTTTGACTTTTCTGTTTTTTTTATTGTCTTATTTTCCCGTTGTTTTCTTGCGACCTTAGATCCCGTGTTTGACGAGGTAGCTGAGGAAGAAGGAGGAGCAGGGCCTGAAGACTTTGAAATTCAAGCCAACCAAGGCAAGCAGCCCTTTGACCATGACTATGATACCCCTTTATATGCATGTCATTTTTAGCTCTTTATTATCGATGCATCGGAATCATGATGAGATGGTGAAACACGTGGGTTGGTTACCACGATTACTTCCTCATTGATACTTGCATTGTGCATGGCCCTACCTTCTTATCAGGGTTATGCCGGTGGGAGTAGATAGGATGCAAATGTAGATGCTACGCAAATGGGATGGGTTTGTGCATGGTGAAGGAGGCAATGTGATTTCAAAAGTCTTTTCGAAAACCCCGTCGGGTGCCACTTATGCCCGAGGGAGACGATGAGATGGGTGACCACTTGATGACGAAGTGGTGTGCCAAGGAAGGTGTGTGTTGTTTTCAAAACGGATTGGTCGGAGTTGCGACCGTTATTCCAACCTTACATGCGCGACCACTCTACCCTTATATGGGAAAGGGCATTATTGAGTACCTAGACCGATACTAGCTTGGAGCCCGCATTACTAGTGACGGGGGAGAGTTGGTGCTCTCTCTTGGGGCGGGTCGTGCTGTAGGGCGGCCATGACTGTTTTCACGTGGCACCGGACACACCGTTGGTACCCGTGCTTGTGGTATGTGATGAAAATGGGAGCGAGGCTCCACAACTTTATAATGTGAAATGTTGACACGGGGTTACTACTAATCGAGTGGACTCCATGTTAGTGTCGTCTAGGGAAAGGTAGTGATCGGTGCTTACCCCGGTACTTGAGGTACCGCTGGTCGTGGATGACACTAAGTTCCCGGATCTAGTGGGTAAAGTGTGCAACCTCTGCAGAGTGTAAAACTATTCGAATAGCCGTGTCCACGGTCAAGGACAGTTGGGTAACCGCTCTTGGGCTACGTCCACTTGTTTTCAAACCCGGTGTGAGTGAGATGATGGTGTTGTCTTGGATCAAGTCAGAGGACTTGACACGATTGAGATGGGTTGGTGCCCTCTCTGTTTATGATAAATGGGTTGGTGCCCCTTTCTATTTATGATGATATTTGTGACCAGTTCTTATGGATACTTGAATTCTCTTGATGCATGCTTTATAGGATGTTGAACATGTCATTGCACTCAAAACTAGATTTATGCAAAACTTTACCTATGTTATGCATTACTGTACCTTGAACCAAATCATGGGTTGCTTGCGAGTACATTCAAAGTACTCATTGGCTTGCCACTGGTTATTTAATTAACCAGGCATGGAAGAACCGGAGTTCGGAGAAGAGTTCTTTGGAGACGATCATGCGAACTAGGACGTTTTCCCAGTCAGAATGCCTGTAGGGTTAAGGCAGATGGCATGGGTTCTACTTATCGACGACGTTTTCCGCTGCTATGTTTCATTTGATATTCAGCCCTTAAGGCTTTATCGATGTAAGACTTGACCATGTTGGTCACTATTTGTGTAAGACGGTATGTATGGATGTAAGACTCTTGTTATTCAGCTTCTGTGTGTTCAGTGAGCATTGATCTCTGGGATCACTGTACACGTGCATTCGGTGATCACGACTTGCGAGTCGGGGTCCCCACACAACTGCTTCTACAATGGATCCTACCTAACTCTGACGGCAGGGGACAAAGGCATTAAATGCCCGTCCGCGTCGCCCAAACAGTGCAGAAAAGCGACCGTTAGGGGCGCCACCGTTCGCCATGATGGCCATCTCGTCATCTCCACTCGCCACCTCGCACCGCTTGGCTGCACAGCTCCTCGCCACGTGCGCCTGGAACGGTCCTGTGGCGACACGTTGACAGATGCGCTGGAGCATGGGCACAGAGTGGTGGCTTCGCCGCGGCATGCGCCTTGCCGCGGTCGTTGTTTTGTCCCGCCCGGAAGCTTGTCGCTCGCCGGGTCTTGCCGGGACGCGCGGCGTGTCGCGGCAAGTTCCTTGAAATGCCTTGGTTGGCCTTCCCGGCAAGCTCCTCTTGCCGGGGCCTCATCCTTCCCGGCAAGCTCCTCTTGCCGGGGCCTTGTCTTCTCAGTTAAAACACTTTGTTCTTGAATGGCTCCAATAGGAACTACGGAGGATCTTGGCGGGCACCCGGCAAGCCTTGCCGCGGGGCGCTGCGACTGCCCGTGCACAAGTTCGGGATACTAAGGTTCCCCTACTTTAGTACACCGACATAATGTCAAGTATCATTTCCTTAGACCATGAGATTGTGGAAATCCCGGATACCGTAGGAATGCTTTGGTTGTACCAAACGTCACAACGTAACTGGGTGGCTATAAAGGTGCACTACGGGTATCTCCAAAAGTGTCTGTTGGGTTGGCACGAATCAAGACTGGGATTTGTCACTCCGTGTGACGGAGAGGTATCTCTGGGCCCACTCGGTAGGACATCATCATAATGTGCACAATATGGCCAAGGAGTTGATCATGGGATGATGTGTTATGGAACGAGTAAAGAGACTTGCCGGTAACGAGATTGAACAAGGTATCGGGATACCGACGATCGAATCTTGGGCAAGTACTATACCGGTAGACAAAGGGAATTGTATACGGGATTGCTTGAATCCTTGACATCGTGGTTCATCCGATGAGATCATCGTGGAACATGTGGGAGACAACATGGGAATCCAGATCCCGCTGTTGGTTATTGGCCAGAGAGCTGTCTCGGTCATGTCTGCATGATTCCCGAACCCGTAGGGTCTACACACTAAGGTTCGGTGGCGCTAGAGTTGTTATGGGAATTAGTGTGCAGTTACGAATGTTGTTCGAGTCCGGATGAGATCTCGGACGTCACGAGGAGTTCGGAATGGTCCAGAGGTAAAGATTTATATATGGGAAGTCCTATTTTGGCCACAGGAAAATGTTCGGAATTTTTTGGTATTATACCGGGAAGGTTCTAGAAGGTTCCGGAGTGGGGCCCACCTGCATGGGGGGACCCACATGAACGTGGGTAGTGGGGGAAAGGCCCCACACCCCTGGTCAAGACGCACCAAGATCCCCCCTTAGAAGGAATAAGATCATATCCCGAAGGGATAAGATCAAGATCCCTAAAAAAAGGGGATAACAATCGGTGGGGAAGGAAATGATGGGATTTCTTTCCTCCCACCTTTGCCAACGCCCCAATGGACTTGGAGGGCAAGAAACCAGCCCCCTCCACCCCTATTTATAGTGGGGAGGCGCATGGGAGCTTCACCCTTCCCCTGGCACAGCCCTCTCCCTCCCCAACACCTCCTCTTCCTCTGTAGTGCTTGGCGAAGCTCTGCCGGAGAACTGCAAGCTCCACCACCATGCCGTCATGCTGCCGGAGCTCTCCCTCAACTTCTCCTCTCCCCTTGCTGGATCAAGAAGGAGGAGACGTCCCCGGGCTGTACGTGTGTTGAACGCGGAGGCACCGTTGTTCGGTGCTTAGATTGGATTCGGCCGCGATCTAAATCGCTTAGTGAACGACTCCACCGACCGCATTCTTGCAACGCTTCCGCATCGCGATCTTCAAGGGTATGAAGATGCACTCTCCTTCCCCTCATTGCTAGATTACTCCATAGATTGATCTTGGTGATGCGTAGAATTTTTTTGATTTCTGCTATGTTACCCAACAGTCGAATCAGTCAAAGTTGGCTATATCTTTAATACATTTGGCAAAGGAGCTTTAATGGACTTGTATCTCATGGATTATGTCATTAAGTACAAGAAGCAAGACGTTGAAATGAGTTTAGTTTACCGTTCTGGTGAACGTGTGCTACTTTCACCTTTATTTATCACGGTAAATGTGTGTGCTGTCATGTTTATTTTTGCTTTGGTGCTTTTTTTGTCTTGTACATAATTATTTTATGTCCATGCGTTCATGCATGTTTTACCCTTTTTTCATGTCTTTTTTGTTCTTTTTCTATCTAGTATGTTCTTCAAATGGAAACCGATGTGAAGAAAGACGAGGATGGACATCCTCTCTTGCCAGTTGTGCATAACCCATTCGTTTTAGAAGATGCAATTAAGCAGTTCAAGGTTTTTGCTGGTGATGCAAACTAGTTGGACGCAGAACTGGTAAGTCCATCTTTTTATTTTCTTCTTTGTTGCATTTCTTTTTATAGTTATTTGAAGCAGTGGTCCTAATGCTACGTGTCAAATGAACTTTTGTTTCATTTATTTTTTGATGCGACAGATTATGATGCCACGCTCCAAGGATGGTCATTGTTCATTATACACGATGAAACAACATCGCCAGACCATCGATATTCATGAAACCAGGAAGTACACTGGCCATCCTGATTTCATGATAAAGTGGCGCAGGACTACTACCATTCAGATTGCATTGAAGCGGTATGTCATTTTTAAAGCCAAGTGGAAAGCTTTTTTTGTGTTTCTTGTAATGCATATTTTTTTAAACTGCTCATGCATTGTTAGCACACATAGCACCACACTTTGTTTATATATTGCACTGCAACATATACGACACAAAACTGCATTTTTTGTCCAAACACACCCACTTTGTGTAAAAGAGTAATAAAACGAAATGACCTCACATGCATTTAAAAGAGTGACTATCTATAGGTTTTGAAGAACTTGTACTTTTGCTTCGTGTGACCTCATATGCGACATGTGTTTTTTACTTTGTGTTGCCTTTCCACTTTTCATCAGATGAGGAGGATGACTCAACTATTGAAGAGCATTATGGTGAAAAGTTGTATAACTCGAGGAACGACCCTGACTGGGTTAAATTGGCAAAGAAGCCCTCTTACCCGACTGTGCCAGCGCAGGGAACAAACGAGTGTGGAATCTATGTTCTCAGGTTGACACAGGTGTATGACAACGTGCGTCTGGTCAAGAAAATTCACAAATCCGATGTAATGCCTTCTGTGTTTCTTCTTTTTTGTTATTTTTTTAATTCACATTTTGTTCTTACGACAACCTTTTTTTTCCAATCACTGATCTGCATTTTTTGAATTTTTTTCAGCCTGCTGTGGAATATTGGAATGTGGAGTACATTTTCTAGTTGCTATTCAATCCTTTGAACATGTTGTGTTATGAAGACATGCCACCTGAGCTCCGAAATCTGATTGCAAGCCTCGGGCTTACTTCGTTGTCGCGGTCGCAGTCGCAGTAACAGCCATTTGGCATTTTTTTGGTTAAAGACATGTGTATGGACGACAGCTAGTGTTATGGCTTGTACTGTGTGCTATCTAAGGTAGATAGTGTGTATGAATAGATTCAGACTTGGCAGCAGCGTATGTGGATGAAACTGTGTGTGTTTTATTTTATATAAATTCCTAATATATTTATATATAGATATAGATATGCGAACCCTGTTTCTTTGTTTTGTATGTGTGGTTTCTGTGCCAACGGGCTTTTGTCACGTTTATATTTAATCGTCTGTGTTGCAGGAACTGCATTGCTTATAATACCGGACTGCATCGTTTAAAGAAAAGAACTGCATTGTTTTTTATTCATGTATGTGTTCTGAAACCGTAGTTTTCTTATGATACCGCACTGCTTCTTCTAAGCAAATGCACTGCATTTGTCAGAGCTAAGTACTGCATATGTTTTGCGTGTACTTGTTGCAGTCCTTGGCACGAGAGGGGGGGGGGGTTGGGGGGCCTGCATTTTTTGTGACACTTTTTTGAAAGGTAGACTCTGGGGTTGCATGCGTTATTTGGATGGAAAACAGAATAACCGCACTGCGCCGGTCAACCAAGCCCACTGCTTGCATTAGAGCGAGGCCGAGCAGGGGGTGGGGAGGGGGAGTTGTGACCCCCTCCCCACCCCCATGCGAGGACGAGCTTGGAACGAGCCAGAGGAGGCGGCGACGCGGCATGCCATGGCGCCGCATGCGGAGGCGAGTCCGTCACACCCCGTCACCCCCTGTCTATCTTAGGGGTGTGGCTCTGGGGTTGCGTGCCTTTTTGGGTGGAAAACATAATAACCGCACTGCGCCTGTCAACCAAGCGCACTTCGTGCATTAGCGCGAGGCCGAGCAAGGGGAGGAGGGTCGTGACCCCCCTCCCAACCCCTTGCGAGGCCGAACCTGGAACAAGCCGGAGCAGGCGGCAACACAGCATGCCGGGGCACCGCATGCGGAGGCGAGTCCGTCACACCCCGTCGCCCCTGTCTATCTTAGGGGTGTAGCTCTGGGGTTGCATGCATTGTTTGGATGGAAAACAGAATAACCGCACCACGCCTGTCAACCAAGCGCCTGCATGCGTTAACGCGAGGCCGAGCAGGGGGGAGGGGGTCGTGACCCCCTCCCCACCCCCTGCGAGGCCGAGCCTGGAACAAGCCGGAGCAGGCCGCGACGCGGCGTGCCGTGGCACCGCATGCGGAGGCGAGTCCGTCACAACCTGTCGCCCCCCTGTCTATCTTAGGGGTGTGGCAACCGCCAAGCGTCAGTGCTTGCGGTTGCTGTTTTAGTTCGTTGTGGCAATCACCAAGTGACAGTGCTCGCTGTTGGTTGAAAAAAAACCCGTCTAAGCGAACTACAATGCTTAATTGACAACACATCTTTCTTCCCATACTGAACTGCAGTCTTTTGGTCAGTGTACTGTTTTTATTTTTACATGCTAGGGAACTGGTGTTGCGTGCTTGTTGTGGGTCGTGGCGCTTGTTGGTTTTTGGGTTGTGATAATGTGTTGGTCCCGTTGGGGTGTAAGATGCATTCGGCCGAAGTTGGCCTTGTCTTGCTGTATGCATGCGCGCTGAATGTTTAGTCCCACCTCGCCCACCGAGAGCGCGCCTGACCTATTTATAAGCCCTGGCGAGTCAAAGGTCTCAAACTCCTCTGGTTACTTGTTTGGGCGCTTATACACGACGCTCCTTGTCTATCCTCTCTGACCTATGGGCCCATGTCTGCCTGGCCCCATGCATCGTGGCTTAGAACGGACTCGCCTATTGTGGGCGCAGACTTACTACGAGACTGGTTGGGGCCTGGTTCCACCTGGGTGGTCAATTTTTTTATCTTTTCTTATTACAAGCATTTTTCCTTTAGCACTACATGTCTTCGTGGCAGTACAAATTATATCATTTGCACTTCTAGTACCAATGTTGCGCACTGCAGTATACGTATTAAGTTTGTGTCTGTGCACTGCACGAAAGTGACTGCAGTCCCTCTTGCGCTTCATTTATGTATGTATTGCACTTCTTGTACACACGTCGTGAACTGCTTGATACTATTCTCTTGAACTGCATTCCCATTTGTTTAGATTGTTGTGCGTATTATAATTTTTCAGAAATATGAATATTAATAGTTTTCTGTAATTACTATTATGGACTGCATGTACACACTTGGCGTTCTGCTTATATTTACCAATGTGCACTTCATTCATATTTCTTTTTTATGTTACGAGTTGTAGTCAGAGTGCTTTTTTTTTTGTTGAACATTGTTTCTGAATCAGATATTGGTATGTTTTGGTACCACACATCATATATTTCAACCTTGTCTGTATACTTGTCAAATACATAGTCAACAATCTTTACCTAGTGCAATGATGATACGTCCATTTTGCATCATGCTTTTATATTGATATTTATTGCAATATGGGCTGTACTACACATTATGTCACAATACTTATGCCTTTTCTCTCACATTATTTTTAGTCTTCTACCTTATACAAGAGTGATGGTGATCTTCACCTTTCCTTTTTATACTTTATCCTTTAGCAAGCACTATGTGTTGGAAAGATCCCGATATATATATATATATATATATATATATATATATATATATATATCCAATTGGATGTTGGTTTTCATAAAGCATTATTGTTGACATTACCCTTGAGGTAAAAGGTTGGGAGGCGAAACCATAAGCCCCTATCTTTCTCTGTGTCCCATTAAAACTTCATACCCATAAGTATTGCGTGAGTGTTAGCAATTGTGAAAGACTAAATGATAGTTGACTATGTGCACTTGTTGAAAAGCTCTTATATTTGACTCTTTCCGATGTTATGATAAATTTCAATTGCTTCAATGACTGAATTATAGTTTGCTAGTTCTCAATGAAGTTTCTGATTCATACTTGACATTGTGAATAGTTTGCTACTTTAAGCATAAGAAATCATATGACAATATATTATATGCTGTTGTTCTAAGAATGATCACGATGCCCTCATGTCCGTATTTTATTTTGTCGACACCTCTATCTCTAAACATGTGGACATATTTTTCGATATCGGCTTCCGTTTGAGGACAAGCGAGGTCTAAGCTTGGGGGAGTTGATACTTGTCACGCCCAATATGCGATACTATCCTAAAGAGACTCGAAGGTCCCACCAAGGATAGAACCGCATGTTGATACGCCTTTGCAAGGTGGATATCATTACATCAACATTACATAATAGATGGGGATACATACAAGAGGCATACAATGCCACACGAATACAACAATACATCATACATAAGAACACCATCCGACTACGGATGGAACACAAACAGAAACTCAAACGACATCCACCCTGCTAGCCCAGGCTGCCGACCTGGAACCTATCCCCTGATCGAAGAAGAAGCAGAAAAAGAACTCCAAAACAAGCAAACATCGCTCTCGCGTTAAGATCACCGCATAACCTTGTACTGCAAGAATCGTTGTTGTAGTAATCAGTGAGCCACGAGGACTCAGCAATCCCATTACCATGGGTATCAAGACTAGCAAAGCTTAAAGGGAAAGGAAGGGGTAAAGTGGTGAGGTTGCAGCAGCGACTAAGCATATATGGTGGCTAACATACGCAAATAAGAGCGAGAAGAGAGCAAACGGAACGTTCGTGAAGGTAGCAATGATCAAGAGGTGATCCTGAACTCCTACTTGCGTCAGACATAACCCAAAACCGTGTTCACTTCCCGGACTCCGCCAAAAAGAGACCATCACGGCTACACACACGGTTGATGCATTTTAATTCGAATCAGGTGTCAAGTTATCTACAACCGTACATTAACAAATTCCCATCTGCCACATAACCGCGGGCACGGCTCTCGAAAGTTTATACCGTGCAGGGGTGTCCCAACTTAGCCCATGCTAAGCTCTCGCGATCAATGAAGGATATTCCTTCTCCCAGGAAGACCCGATCAGTCTCGGAATCCCGGTTTACAAGACATTTCGACAATGGTGAAACAAGACCAGCATGACCGCCCGATGCACCGACAATCCCGATAGGAGCTGCACATATCTCGTTCTCAGGGGAACACCGGATGAGCAATCCGTACAACTAAAACCAGACCTCAAGTTCCCCTGAGGGGGCGCTGCAAAGGGCTCTGGTTCGGACCAGCACTTAGAGAAGCACTGGCCCGGGGGCTAAAATAAAGATGACCCTCGGGTTGGCCGACCCTAGGGAAAGGTAGGTGGTGGTGAGGCAAATGGTAAAACCAAGGTTGGGCCTTGCTAGAAGAGTTTTATTCAAAGCAAACTGTCAAGGGGGTCCCATAAATCACCCGACCGCGTAAGGAACACAAAATCCGGGAACATAACACCGGTATGACGGAAACTAGGGCGGCAAGAGTGGAACAAAACACCAGGCATAAGGCCGAGCCTTCCACCCTTTACCAAGTATATAGATGCATTAATAATATAAGAGATATTGTGATATCCCAACATAACCCTGTCCACCATGGAGAAATCTTCAACTTCACCTGCAACTAACAATGCTATAAGAGGGGCTGAGGAAAGTGGTAACATAGCCAAACAACGGTTTGCTAGGAAGGGTGTCAAAGGTTAGAGGTTCATGGCAATTTGGGAGGCTTGAAGAGCAAAAGATAGGTAGCGCAGCAAAGCGATAGAACGAAGCAACTAGCATAGCAATGATAGTAGTGAGATCCAAGGTGACGGTCATCTTGCCTGAAATCCCACTAGGAAGAAGAACGAGTTCATGAAGAAGATGAAGCCACGAAGATGAACCACACGTAGACAAACGCATCCTCACGATCGCAACGAAACGGGAACTGTCGAGAAGAAGCACACAACATGGTAAACACACCACACATAGACAAGACATGATGCACAACAAGCATGATGCATGACAAGGCTACATGAAGCTACTCATGACAAGAGACGATGCAAACAAGAGCAACACATCAAAGCAAGTTTAAATGAGGCCGGGAACAACATATAACAATTTCTGGTAAGTCCTCATATGCAAATTTAGAAATTGATCCAGATCTGAATAAACCTTATGTTCAAGTTGTTAAACAGCAAGTTAAGATGCACCAAGATGATCTACACGAAATTCTAGTCAAGTTAATATAAAGATCATTAGATTCGGAGCTACGGCCTAGAAGATATGAGCAAAACAAGTTAAACATGGCATTGATGCAAAATGCAAACAAACATCAAGAAAACACACCAAAACAAGGATGCAACATGATAATATGAAACTACATGCAATTCTAAGCAAGTTTCATATAGAGCACACTCAAAACGGAGCAACGGTTCAACACACACACACTATACAAGATATGACGACAATTGGTCCATAACAGCAACTAGGCATATTGCAAGCACCAAAACAACAAGGTACTTTACCACAATATGAAAACAAGAGGCATGGGCATGATGTACAGGTAATGCATGACAAAACATGAACACTGAGCTATCTCCAGAAATCACTAGAACATGCTCAAAAGGACATGGCAAGATTGCAAATAATAACAGTTTCAGGCTTAGCAGAAATAACATCAGGTTGCAATGTTTAGACCTATCAAACAACATGTTACAAGAACTTATCATGGCAAAAAAAGGCATGGCATGAATCTACTAATTGCATAGAACAAAAGTCCCTTACTGACCATGAGCCAAAAAGGATCAGAAGATATGATGGCACCCATGTAAACATAGCAAGTTATATTACAGATTCATACATGGCAGGAACAACAATAAGTAGGCATGTTGGTGAGTTTGAACCACTCACCACAGAGCAATACATGGCATAGCAAGGCAACCAACAGTAAGAATACATGTTTATGAAACTAAGCATGGCAATAGCAAGTTCATAGGGTGCATGGATCACTAGCAACAACCATGGCAACATTGAACTTAAAGTTAATAGGCTGACAGCAACATTATTTAGCAAGTTTGGAGCAAGATAACAACATGTTATAGCAGGCTAAAAATGCAACCAGGGGCATGAATGGATAGAGCATGACATGTATAACAAAACATCCTTAGTGAACATCTCCATATTATGCATAGAATGACTTGTAGAAGCAGGTGAACATAGCATCAAGATATAGCAGATTCAGCCTAGCAAAACAGTAACAGCAAGTACCCTACTTAACAAGCTTGATGCACTCACTACAAGACTCACAAAAATACATGGATTGCACCACTGTAAAGATGGCATGACGTAGTACAAAACACAAGTAGACATCAAGCTCACAGGATGCACACATCAAAAGCAACAAAAATGACAAATCATCAAGTTATAACAGTTTCAGCAGGTTAACATTATATAGCACTCTTGCAATGATGATTCAGGCATCAAGATGGACTCAAATGAACGTGATGCAATGGAATAAAATGAAGTACTCGTTGAGGCGAACAATTTGACATATTACACGCACGAAACAGAGCAGTATGCAGGAAGTTATGATGCGATGAACAGGGGACCATAATGCAAAAATATCTCGGGACTTGGGAATTCCGGGGTCAACCTCGTGGATCCAGATCCGGGCGCAGATCGAGGCGGGGCCGGGCTCGCCGGAGACGACGACGCGGCAGCCGGAGGAGACCGGGGATGGGGGCGCCGGATGACATAGGAGTGCCGGATTGCTAAACGGACAACGGGGAAAATGCTCGGATGCAAGAGATGAACACGTATGCAAAATGAGATGCACATGATGACATGACATGAAATGCAGAAGATGACATGGCAAAATGCAACACGCAAGCAAATGACATGGCAACGACGGTGAATAACTGGCATACACCTGGCGCATCGGATCCGGGGCGTTACAATACGTCCATTTTGCATCATGCTTTTATATCAATATTTATTGCAATATGGGCTATTACTACACATTATGTCACAATACTTATGCCTTTTCTCTCTTATTTTTCAAGGTTTACATGAAGAGGGAGAATGCCGGCAGCTGGATTCTGGGCTGCAAAAGGAGCAAAATATTAGAGACCTATTCTGCACAACTCCAAAAGTCCTGAAACTCCACGAAAGTTAGTTTTAGAATATATTAAAAATATTGGGCGAAGAAAGCACCAGAGGGGGGGGGGACCCACCGTCCACGAGGATGGGGTGCGCGCCCTACCCCCTGGGCACGCCCCACTACCTCGCGGGCCACCTGGAAGCCCCCCGATACCCATCTTCTGGTATAAGGTGTCTTTTGCACTAGAAAAAACGGAAGGAAGCTTTCGGGACGAAGCGACGTTGACTCGAGGTGGAACCAATCTAGGGCTCCGGCGGAGCTGTTCTCCCGGGGAAACATCACTCCGAGAGGGGGAAATCATCACCATCATCATCACCATCGATCCTCTCATTGGGAGGGGGTTAATATCCATCAACATCTTCACCAGCACCATCTCCTCTCAAACCCTAGTTCATTTCTTGTATCCTATCTTTGTCTCAAAACCTCATATTGGTACCTGTGGGTTGCTAGTAGTGTTGATTACTCCTTGTAGTTGATGCTAGTTGGTTTATTCGGTGGAGATCATATGTTCAGATCCTTTATGCACATTAATACCCCTCTGATTATGAACATGAATATTATTTCTGATTAGTTATGTTTGTTCCTGAAGACATGGGAGAAGTCTTGTTATAAGTGGTCATGTGAATTAGATATTCGTTCGATATTTTGATGAGATGTATGTTGTCTTTCCTCTAGTGGTGTTATGTGAACGTCGACTACATGACACTTCACCATTGTTTGGGCCTAGAGGAAGGCATTGGGAAGTAATAAGTAGATGATGGGTTGCTAGAGTGACAGGAGCTTAAACCCTAGTTTATGTGTTGCTTCGTAAGGGGCTGATTTGGATCCATATGTTTCATGCTATGTTTAGGTTTACCTTAATTCTTCTTTTGTAGTTGCGGATGCTTGCGAGAGGGGTTAATCATAAGTGGATGCTTGTCCAAGGAAGGGCAGTACCCAAGCACCGGTCCACCCACATATCAAATTATCAAAGTAACGAACGTGAATCATATGAGCATGATGAAAACTAGCTTGACGATAATTCCCATGTGTCCTCGGGAGCGCTTTCCTTTATATAGGAGTTTGTCCAGGCTTGTCCTTTGCTACAAAAAGGATTGAGCCACCTTGCTGCACCTTTTTTACTTTTGTTACTTGTTACTCGTTACAAATTACCTCATCACAAAACTATCTGTTACCGATAATTTCAGTGCTTGCAAAGAATACCTTACTGAAAACCGCTTGTCATTTCCTTCTGCTCCTCGTTGGGTTCGACACTCTTACTTATCGAAAGGACTACGATAGATCCCCTATACTTGTGGGTTATCAAGACTCTTTTCTGGCACCGTTTCCGGGGTGTGAAGCGCCTTTGGTAGGTGGAATTTGGTAAGGAAAAATTTATATAGTGTGCTGGAATTTACTATCACTTGTTACATGGAAAATAATCCTTTCAGGGGCTTTTTGGGGTATCTTCACCCCGACCATTAGATCAAAGAGTTGTTCCTCAACCTACTGAACCTACTGAAGATTTTTACTTTGAAATTCCTTCGGATATGATAGAGAAACTGCTAGGTAATCCTTTTATAGGAGATGGAACATCACATCCCGATATGCACCTAATCTATGTGGATGAAGTTTGTGGATTATTTAAGCTTGCAGGTATGCCCGAGGATGTTATCAAGAAGAAGGTCTTCCCTTTATCTTTGAAGGGAAAGGCATTGACATGGTTTATGCTATGTGATGATATTGGATCATGGAACTACAACCGATTGAAATTAGAATTTCATCAGAAGTTTTATCATATGCATCTGGTTCATCGTGATCGTAATTATATATATAATTGTTGGCCTCACGAAGGAGAAAGTATCTCTCAAGCTTGAGGGAGGCTTAAGTCAAGGTTATATTCATGCCCCAATCATGAGCTCTCAAGAGAAATTATTATTCAAAATTTTTATGCTCGGCTTTCTCACAATAATCGCTCCATGCTCGACACTTCTTGTACTGGTTCTTTTATGATGAAGACTCTTGAATTCAGATGGGATTTATTGGAAAGAATTGAATGCAACTCCGAAGATTTTTAACTCGACGAAGGTAAGGAGTTAGGTATAACACCTAAATTTGATTGTGTTAAATCTTTACGGATAAAGATGTTTTTCATGAATTTAGCACTAAATATGGACTTGACTCTTAGATAGTAGCTTCTTTCTGTGAATCATTTGCTACTCATGTTGATCTCCCTAAAGAGAAGTGGTTTAAATATCATCCTCCCATTGAAGTAGAAGTAGTAGACCCTATTAAGATTGAAGAAAAGACTATCGCTTATAATGTTGATCCTATTGTTCCTACTACTTATATCGAGAAACCACCTTTCCTCGTTAGAATAAAGGATCATGCTAAAGCTTCAACTGTGCTTCGTAAGAGTAATGCTAAAACACCTACACCCCCTGAGCAAATTAAAGTTGAACCTAGTATTGCTATGGTTAAGGATCTCTTGGTCGATAATATTGATAGGCATGTTATTTACTTCTGTGATGAAGCTGCTAGAATTGCTAGAACCGGTACTAAAAATAAACATAGACATGTTATTGGCTTGCCTGTTGTTTCTTTTAAAATAGGAGATCATTGTTATCAGGGCTTATGTGATATGGGTGCTAGTGCCAGTGCAATACCTCATTCCTTATACAAAGAAATTATGCATGATATTGCACGTGCGGAGATAGAAGATATTGTGTTACAATTAAGCTTGCCAATAGAGATACTATTTCACCAATTGGGATTGCTAGAGATGTTGAAGTCTTGTGTGGGAAATTTAAATATCCTACTGATTTTCTTGTTCTTGGTTCCCCACAAGATGACTTTTGTCCCATTATATTTGGTAGACCCTTCTTGAATACTGTTAATGCTAAGATCGACTGCGAAAAGGATATCGTTACTGTTGGTTTAGGTGATATGTCTCATGATTTTAATTTTTCTAGATTCCGTAGACAACCCCACGATAAATAATTGCCTAGTAAAGATGAAATTATTGGTCTTTCTTCTATTGTCGTGCCTCCTAATGATCCTTTAGAACAATATTTGCTAGACCATGAAAATGATATGTTCATGAATGAAAGAAGGGAAATACATGAAGTATTCTTTAAACAGGGACCCATTTTGAAACACAACTTGCATGTTGAAATCCTAGGGGATCCTCCTCCACCCAAGGGTGATCCCGTGTTTGAGCTTAAACCTTTACCTGATACTCTTAAATATGCGTATCTTGATGAAAAGATGATATATCATGTCATTATTAGTGCTAACCTTTCAGAGCAGGAAGAAGAGAAATTATTAGAAACTCTGAAGAAGCACTGTGCTGCTATTGGATATACTCTTGATGATCCTAATGGTGTTAGCCCCACTCTATGCCAGCACAAAATAAAATTGGAGAAATACGCTAAACTAGTTGCTGATCACCAATGACAGTTAAACCCTAAGATAAAAGAAGTGGTAAGAAATGAAATACTAAAGCTTCTTGTAACATCCCAAAATTCTAAATTTTGGAATGTTATAATAAACAGATAGATTTGTTTGATTGTTTGATTGATTGAGTGAAATTCGAAACTTTTTGAAAGTTAAATGAGAGGGAATAAAAGGACTTTCCCAAACTTTCATTTCCTTTTCTGATCTACATGAATTCAAATTCTTTTCACCACAAAACCCTGGAGAGAAGATGACATGACTTCTTCCATTTATTTAAATGACAAGGGGTGTTGAAAATATTTGAATTTCATTTGGAAAACATTTCCAATTCTGGAACTTTATGCAACTCAATGATTTTCACGAGCGAAGATAAAATGACTTCTTCAAAACATATGAAATATGAGTTGGGAGTTTCAGAGAATTAAATTCAAAGTTCTTTTGTTTTTTTAATTTGGAGTTATTTGAGTTTTATTAAAAAAAATTTCCCCAAAAATAAAATATATAGAAATTAGGGTAACATGATTCCCTACATCAGAAAATTGGAGAGAAATAATTTTGAATTAATTTTGGTATTTTTAATTTGAGTTTTATTGGATTTTATTAGATCAGGAGCACTGTTTGAATTATTAGGATTTGTGTGTATTTTATTTAATGCTATAGAAATGTCCATGTTGTAGAAAATCTTTTTCTGCAAATTTTGATATATAATATGCCTATATATCATTTTTAGTATTTGTGGTTTTTATTTTTTTGTTGCCTGTCTGTTTTTTTTTAAAAAAACTTCCGCCGACTGGGCCGGCCCAGCTAGCCAGCCAGGCCACGGCCCAGCCAGCCCACGCGCCGCACCGTCTCTCTCCCGAGCGGGAGACCTGCCGCCGCACGCCGTCGTTGCCTCGGCGTCCGTGCCGCCTCCGGACTCCGCCTCCCGCGCCGCCTTCCCTTGCCCCTCCTCCACGCCTTCCCCTCCTATAAAGCGCCCCGGGACCCCCCTGGATCCCGTTTTCGCCGCTGCCGCCACCCCGGTGAGATCCGCCGCCGCCACACTCCACCCGTGCCGCCGAGCCACACTACCGTCGTCTTCGCAGCCACCGCCGCCCGCAGCGCCGTCCCGCCTCGCCGTTGCCATCGCCGGAGCTCGCCGGAGCCGATCCAAACCGCCGCCGCTGCCCGAAGCTCGCCGCCCTCGCCGGAGCCGCCGCTCCGCCGATATAAACCGCCGCCGCCACCGGTTTTGTCGCCAAAACCGCCGAACCGCTGCCAAACCGGTAAAACCCGTAAACCCGCCCGGTTTTTCTGGTTTAGATCGGTTAATATTTTTTTAGGTTAAGTTATTTTGCGAACATTCACTTGTTAGGTATACTCAGCGAATGATTTTCGTTCTTTAGCGTTCTGTAACGAACGTTCGCTATTTAGATTTTTGTTTTTCTTTTAGATTTCGGCCAGGGACCTATCTGTGATTGTTTTTCTTACAGATTAGTCCCTCTATTTCAAACCTTCACAACTTTTTGCTCGTTTGTCCAAATCCAACGAAACCAACACCCACTTCTTCGTGATGATCCCCTCTATCTAGTAAAACAACTCAAACATGTTTTTGAAAGTTTAAAATTTGAATTAGATCAGATTTGAATTTGAACTTCGTTTGATCATAACTTGAGTTTTATAACTCCGATTTGAGTGATTCTTTTTGCATCTCAAAGCTCTTGACCTAAACTTTCTGATAAGGCCAAATTCACATAATTTTGGTACTGTTAGAAATTGTTTATGCTGCAAGAGTCATTTGTTTGGTTTTGATGTTTTTCGAATTGTTTTCTTCGTTCTTTCTGGTCTTTTGAGTGATTGCTTATGTGTGGTTACCATTGCTTGCTCACGATAGATTGACCGGAGTGTGACGAATAGAACTATCAGGAGTTGAGTGCGAATCATCTTCATCAACATTGCAGGCAAGTTCACACTTTGATCATACTTTCTTATTTCCCAATTTTTATTCACTAGTTTCAATCCTCAAACAATTGCATGATTAGGATCTGAATTAAATTGTGGGTTTTGGGAAGTAGATGAGGTAGTACCTATTACCTGTTTTATTATCAAACCTTTGGGAGTTACTTCTACGTTTGCTTATTATGCCATGCTATGCTAGTAGACGTGGATTGGGTGAGTGAATTTCCATGACAGATGTGAGATTGTTAGTTAATGGTTTATTTAAGGTGGCAACTTAAACACACATCTGGGTGGATTGAGGCACCTGGTTACTCCAGGACTTGCCTGTCTAGGCACACAGGTTTCGGACTTGCCTGTATTTCTTCAGACCGCCACCCGGGCTCAAAGGGATCATGAGATTATTCAAACTAAAACTTCCGTGTGCAGCCACATGCTATTATGGGCTCTAGCATAGTTGACTAAGTTGTGCGAACTCTTACGGGTGGACTAGCGGATGTAGGGGATGTAGGTTGGTGCGGTCTACCCTTATGTAAGGCGCTCGAAGACTATGTCTTGGTCATCCGTTTCTCAAACACCATGTAGTCGAGAAACCAAACGGAGGAGATCGAGTCATGTGGGGAAAAGTCATAAACCTCTCTGAGTGTATAAACTAATCATGGTTAGCCGTGTCCCCGGTTATGGACATCTTGAGTATCTAGTACCTGGATATCATGTGAATCTCATCATGTTACTATAATCGATATTGTTGGGTTTTAATGTGTACTTTTAATTGGGATTGAGAATGCTGTCAACCATTCTCATTGCTTAACAACCACCATGATAGTTAAATAAATTTATTCCTTTGCAGTAGGGAAAAATTGGCTTTTCGCAAAAACATTATAACCATAGAGCTTTTCCACCAGCCAAATATGCATGTAGTGATAGCCTTTTTCATCATTGCTCTATGGTGTGAATTTGCCAGTACATTCAATGTACTGACCCTTTGTGGCTGCAACGTCTCATGTTGCAGAATCTTACGACGAGTAAGTGATACGTTAGGGTTACGATTTCCTATACTCAACTTTGCCGTTGGTGTTGATGGGAATCCACAACCTTGTTACTTCCGCTATTTGGATTGAGGTAATAGTATTTATGTTACTTTATACATGTGATTTACCTCTGTTATAAATCCTCGAGTACTGTGTGTGTCAGCATACTGATCCAGGGATGACACGTAAGCACAGAGACTTGACCCATTCGGGTCGGGTTTCTACACTTCTGGAGGCAGGTATAATTTCTCCTATTGCTGATAGTTAGTGGGTAAGTCCCGTTCATTGTGTCCCTAAGAAGGGAGGTATTACTGTTGTTCCTAATGATAAAGATGAATTGATCCCACAAAGAATTATTACAGGTTATAGAATGGTAATTGATTTTCGCAAATTGAATAACGCTACTAGAAAAATTCATTACCACCTGCCTTTTATTGATCAAATGCTAGAAAGATTATCCAAACATACACATTTTTTGCTTTCTAGATGGTTATTCTGGTTTCTCACAAATACCCGTGTCAAAAGAGGATCAGGATAAGACCACTTTTACTTGCCCTTTCGGTACCTTTGCTTATAGACGTATGCCTTTTGGTTTATATAATGCACCTGCTACCTTTCAAATATGTATGACTGCTATATTCTCTGAATTTTGTGAAAATATTGTTCAGGTTTTCATGGATGATTTGTCCGTGTATGGAACTTCTTTTGATGATTGCTTAAGCAACCTTGATCGAGTTTTGCAGAGATGTGAAGAAACTAGTCTTGTCTTGAATTGGTTGAAGTGCCACTTTATGGTTAATGAAGGTATTGTCTTGGGGCATAAAATTTCTGAAAAAGGTATTGAAGTTGAAAAATCTAAATTTGATGCTATTGAAAAGATGTCGTGTCCCAAGGACATCAAAGGTATAAGAAGTTTTCTTGGTCATGCTGGTTTTTATTGGAGGTTCATTAAAGACTTCTCAAAAATTTATAGGCCTCTGACTAATCTATTACAAAAAGATGTTCCTTTTGTCTTTGATGATGAGTGTGTAGAAGCATTTGAAATACTTAAGAAAGCCTTGATTTTTGCACCTATTGTTCAGCCCCTGATTGGAATTTACCCTTTGAAATCATGTGTGATGCTAGTCATTATGCCGTAGGTGCTGTTCTAGGACAAAGAGTTGATAAGAAATTAAATGTTATCCAATATGCTAGTAAACTCTAGACAGTGCCCAGAGAAATTATGCTACTACTGAAAAGGAATTTTGAGCAGTTGTATTTGCTTGTGATAAGTTTAGACCTCATATTGTTGATTCTAAAGTAACTGTTCACACTAATCATGCTGCTATTAAATACCTTATGGAAAAGAAAGATGCTAAACCAAGACTTATTAGATGGGTTCTCCTACTACAAGAATTTGATTTGCATATTATTGATAGAAAGGGAGCTGAGAACCCCGTTGCAGACAACTTGTCTAGGTTCGAGAATGTTCTTGATGACCCACTACCTATTGATGATAGCTTTCCTAATGAACAATTAGCTGTCATAAATGCTTCTCGTACTGCTCCATGGTATGCTGATTATGCTAATTACATTGTTGCTAAATTTATACCACCTAGTTTCACATGCCAGCAAAGGAAAAAGGTTTTCTATGATTTAAGACGTTACTTCTAGGATGACCCACACCTTAATAAAGAAGGAGTAGATGGTGTTATTAGACGTTGTGTACCTGAGCATGAACAGGAACATATCCTATGCAAGTGTCACTCTGAGGCATATGGAGGACATCACGCGGGAGATAGAACTGCACATAAGGTATTGCAATCCGGTTTTTATTGGCCTACTCTCTTCAAAGATGCCCGTAAGTTTGTCTTGTCTTGTGATGAATGTCAAAGAATTGGTAGTGTTAGTAGACGTCAAGAAATGCCTATGAACTATTCACTTGTTATTGAACCATTTGATATTTGGGGCTTTGATTATATGGGACTGTTTCCTTCCTCTAAAAGATATACACATATTTTAGTTGCTGTTGATTACGTTACTAAGTGGGTAGAAGCTATTCCAACTAGTAGTGCTGATCATAACACCTCTATTAAGATGCTTAAAGAAGTTATTTTTTTGAGGTTTGGAGTCCCTAGATATTTAATGACTGATGGGGGTTCACATTTTATTCATGGTGCTTTCCATAAAATGCTTGCCAACTATGATGTTAATCATAGAATTGCATCTCCATACCACCCACAGTCTATTGGTCAAGTATAATTGAGTAGTAGAGAGCTTAAATTAATTTTGCAAAAGACTGTTAATAGATGTAGAAAGAATTGGTCCAAGAAACTTGATGATGCATTATGGGGCTATAGAACTGCATATAAAAATCCTATGGGTATGTCTTTGTATAAAATGGTTTATGGAAAATCATGTCACTTACCTCTTGAACTAGAACATAAGGCATATTGGGCCAATAAAGAGCTCAATTATGATTTAAAACTTGCCGTGAGAAGAGGTTATTTGACATTAGCTCACTTGATGAATGGAGGCCTATGAGAATGCCAAACTGTTTAAAGAAAAAGTTAAAAGATGGCATGACAAAAGGATACAAAATCGTGAGTTTAGTGTAGGTGATTATGTTTTGCTATACAACTCTTGTTTAAAATATTTTGCAGGAAAACTTCTCTCTAAATGGGAAGGTCCTTACATTATTGAGGAGGTCTATCATTCTAGTGCCATAAAAATCAACCACTTCGAAGGCACAAATCCTAAGGTGGTGAACGGTCAAAGAATAAAACATTCTATCTCAGGTAATCCCATAAATGTTGAAACCAAGGTTATTGACACCGTAACCCCAGAAGAGTACATAAGGGACACCTTACAGAACGTTTCAGACTCCGAAAAGGAATAGGTATGTGGTACGGTAAGTAAACCGACTCCAAAACAATTTTAATAGCAAATTTTCTCTGTTTTCGAATATTTAAGAAAATAGGAAAATAAGAAGTAGTCCGGAAAGGACACGAGGCATCCACAAGGTGGAGGGCGCGCCCTACCCCCCTGGGCGCGCTCCCTTGCCTCGTGGGCACCTCATGTGCCCTCCGGACTTTGTTTTCTTGCATGATACTTCTATTTGTCGGTAAAAATTCATTATATAATCTCCCGAAGGTTTTAACCACCGTACCATGACAAAATCCTCTGCTTTTGTTTTGAGCTGTTTTTTTGACAGATCTAGATCACCATGATGTCTTCAAGCGCCCCCAAGGACAAGTTTTTAGAGAAGGTCATCAACCCCTACCTCGTGGAGGTGCTGCAGCACCCTCAAACCATTGAGATGCGTGAGGGGGTGCTGCACATCCGTGATGTTGAGGGACCAAGGAGGACCGGAAGCGTGGAGACAAGACTCGAAGCAATGGAGCAACAAGTTTTCAAGTGCCAAGGGATGGTGGAACGCGGACTCAATGCCAACCACATGATGATCGCGGAGTTCACCAACAACCACAAGCTGGATGCCAAGAACATTGGGGGGACCATCTTCAAGCTTCACTATAAGATCGAGCACCTCCAAGCCCAGATCTATGACCTGCAAAACCAAAATCGTGAGTATGAATATAGATTCAAGAGGATGAGTTTGGCTGTAGATTTGAGGATCCCGGAGACTCGATCATCCTTCTATGATGGGGAGCCTATGCCTTGGAATATGGACAACAAGCCTACATCATCAACAACTCCAACATCACCACCCCTAAAGAAAGAGACATAATCACATGGGTATGGGCACTCCCCTTGGAAACTGCCAAGCTTGGGGGAGGTGCCCCGGTATCGTATTACCATCACACTTCTATCTTGACCATTTTTCTTAGTTTGATACTTTTGTTTATATCTTGATCTAGTAGAATAAAGTTTAGTATGATCTAGCTTTGAGTTTTTGTGTTGATCCCTGTCTATGTAATCGAGTCCTTGAGCTATATATAATAAAGATTAGTTTGAGTCGAGGGCTTTGCTATCTTGTTATGATCTAGAGGAATAAAATAAAGAGAAAGAATAAAAAGAAATAAAAAGATCATATCGGTCTTATGGAGAGTGGTGACTTCACATAAAAGAGTATGATGAATAAAAGTTGTTGAGAGTTGACAAACATAGTTTTGGTCATCATTGCAATTAATAGGAAGTAATAAAGAAAGAGAGGTCTTCACAAATAAATATACTATCTTGGACATCTTCTATGATTGTGAGCACTCATTAAAATATGACATGCTAAAAAGTTGATGTTGGACGAGGAAGACAATGTAATGGGTTATGTTTTCTTATATCCGAAATGAAGTATATTGTCATGGATCATCCAACATGTTGAGCCTGTCTTTCCCCCTCATGCTAGACAATTTCTTTGCACCAAGTAGAGATACTACTTGTGCTTCCAAACATCCTTAAACCTAGTTTTGCCATGAGAGTCCACCATACCTACCTATGGATTGAGTAAGATCCTTCAAGTAAGTTGTCATTGTTTCAAGCAATAAAATTGCTCTCTAAATATGTATGATCTATTAGTGTGGAGAAAATAAGCTTTATACGAGCTTGTGATATGGAAGAAATAAAAGCGACGGACTGCATAATAAAGGTCCCTATCACAAGTGGCAATAGAAAGTGACGTTCTTTTGCATTAAGATTTTGTGCATCCAACCGTAAAAGCACATGACAACCTCTGCTTCCCTCTGCGAAGGGCCTATCTTTTATTTTTTTGTCTTCTACCTTATACAAGAGTCATGGTGATCTTCACGTTTCCTTTTTATACTTTATCCTTTGGCAAGAACTATGTGTTGGAAAGATCCTGATATATATATCCAATTGGATTTTGGTTTTCATAAAGCATTATTGTTGACATTACCCTTGAGGTAAAAGGTTGGGAGGGGAAACTATAAGACCCTATCTTTCTCTGTATCCAATTAAAACTTCATACTTGCGTGAGTATTAGCAATTGTGAAAGACAAAATGATAGTTCAGTATGTGGACTTGCTGAAAAGCTATTATATTTGATTCTTTCCGATGTTATGATAAATTGCAATTGGTTCAATGACTGAGATTAGAGTTTGCTAGTTCTCAATGAAGTTTCTGATTCATACTTGACATTGTGAATAGTTTGCTACGTTAAGCATAAGAAATCATATGACAATATATATATGTTGCTGTTCTAAGAATGATCATAATGCCCTCATGTCCGTATTTTATTTTATCGACACCTTTATCTCTAAACATGTGGACATATTTTTCGATATCGACTTCCGTTTGAGGACAAGCGAGGTCTAAGCTTGGTGGAGTTGATACGTCCATTTTGCATCATGCTTTTATATATCGATATTTATTGCAATATGGGCTGTTACTACACATTATGTCACAATACTTATGCCTTTTCTCTCTTATTTTACAAGGTTTACATGAAGAGGGAGAAAGCCGGCAGCTGGATTCTGGGCTGGAAAAGGAGCAAAATATTAGAGACCTATTCTGCACAACTCCAAAAGTACTGAAACTCCATGAAAGCTAGTTTTGGAATATATTAAAAATATTGGGCGAAGAAAGCACCAGAGGGGGGGCCGCCCACTGTCCATGAGGGTGGGGGGCACGCCCTACCCCCTGGGCGAGCCCCACTGCCTCGTGGGCCACCTGGAAGCCCCCCGATGTCCATCTTCTCGTGTAAGGTGTCTTTTGCCCTGGAAAAAATCAGAAGGAAGCTTTCGGGACGAAGCGCCGCCGTATCTAGGCGGAACCAATCTAGGGCTCTGGTGGAGTTGTTCTCCCGGAGAAACATCCCTCCGGGAGGGGGAAATCGTCACCATCGTCATCACCATCGATCCTCTCATTAGGAGGGGGTCAATCTCCATCAACATCTTGACCAGCACCATCTCCTCTCAAACCCTAGTTCATCTCTTGTATCCTATCTTTGTCTCAAAACCTCAGATTGGTACCTGTGTGTTGCTAGTAGTGTTGATTACTCCTTGTAGTTGATGCTAGTTGGTTTATTCGGTGGAAGATCATATGTTCAAATCCTTTATGCACATTAATACCCCTCTGATTATGAACATGAATATGATTTGTGAGTAGTTAGGGTTTGTTCCTGAGGACACGGGAGAAGTCTTGTTATAAGTAGTCATGTGAATTTGATATTCGTTCGTTATTTTGATGAGATGTATGTTGTTTTTCCTCTAGTAGTGTTATGTGAACGTCGACTACATGATACTTCACCATTGTTTGTGTCTAGAGGAAGGCATTGGGAAGTAATAAGTAGATGATGGGTTGCTAGAGTGACAGAAGCTTAAACCCTAGTTTATGCATTGCTTCGTAAGGGGCTGATTTGGATTCATATGTTTCATGCTATGGTTAGGTTTACCTTCATTCTTCTTTCGTAGTTGCGGATGCTCGCAAGAGGGGTTAATCATAAGTGGGATGCTTGTCCAAGGAAGGGCAGTACCCAAGCACCGGTCCACCCACATATCAAATTATCAAAGTAACGAACGTGAATCATATGAGCATGATGAAAACTAGCTTGAGGATAATTCCCATGTGTCCTCGGGAGCGCTTTCCTTTATATAAGAGTTTGTCCAGGCTTGTCCTTTGCTACAAAAAGGATTGGGCCACCTTGCTGCACCTTGTTTACTTTTGTCACTTGTTACCCGTTACAAATTACCTCGTCAAAAAACTATCTGTTACCGATAATTTCAGTGCTTGCAGAGAATACCTTACTAAAAACTGCTTGTCATTTCCTTCTGCTCCTCGTTGGGTTCGACACTCTTACTTATCGAAAGGACTACCATAGATCCCCTATACTTGTGGGTCATCAAATGACATTGTTTTACAAAGAAACATTCGATATGAAGCAACATACATAAGCAAAACCTAGTAGATAGGAAACAAGGAACAACACAAGTACTAAAGTAAAATGAAACTAAACATAGCCCTGTTCATTTCTAGTTGCTGTATGGGATTACACCCTTGCTCTTGTTCTTCGCTTCTTTTTCTCTTTTTGCCCTGTCTAGTCCCATTATGACATCATAGATGATTCTCCATGACTCGTAGGTTGCAAATGCATCTATTGCTGCATACTTAATAAGCTTGTCTGGCAGCGGGCAAAACACCCCACAGAGTATGGTCCTCCTTGTGGTTGATTTTGTTCTTCATGCCATGGTAGTGAATGTCGATCAGCATGTTGGCAACATCAGCTAAAGAGTCAAATTCCTTTTTCTTGTATGGGTCTCTCCATTCCACCTGAATATCAATTTAGTTGTCGGAGTTGATCTCCAAGCCATTCAGCTTGTTTTTGTGTCCTTCAATGGCGAATCCGGCGAAGGTGTATTCATCATTCATGAGGAATTTGTCTAGTTCCATTGGCCAGCAAGATGTTTGTATAAACTAGATATAGTGAGTCAGTGCCATTTATTATTGAGAACTACCAATGTTATTTTGATTTTTCTGAAACTAAAGTGCAATATGAATCCCCTGAATCTGTTGCAGTGAGTAGCTGTTAATACTCTCTGCATGTTTGTTGTCTTGAATTGAATTTCATACATGTTTTAAATAGTTTAAACCATGATCTTTTTTACCTCCAAATCCATACAAAATTGAATGTAGGCATTAATGGTGTAGTTTTTTTATTGTTCAGGTAGATAATTTGTATTTGTAAAACAAAATAAAACTGCGTGGATCATCTAATTCGAGAATTAGAATAGATGAGTTACATGGAGCCAGATGAAAATTGTCAATGAATTCCTATGCCATGCTTTTTTTAAATGAGAACCAAAGTTTATATAATAGAAATTGCGATGAAGAAAAATTTAAAATCAATATTGAAGCAATAGTACACACTGATAATTATTCTGACCTGTCTTTAGCTGCAGAGATGTGGTAGACAAGGCATTCTTTTTCTACGCATAGCTTGAGCACTACTGCCCGCTGTGGCTTCACGTAGCGCGTGTACTCGACATCAATGCTGACTAGTTTGATGGGCATTCCACCGAGCTTCCTCCTGAGCGTGGACAACATCTTGTCCATGTCTTGACCCTTTCTTGTGCAAACGACGTGGAGCTTGTGGTTGTCATGGAGCTCGACGTCGTGGAGCTCCCAGGTGTACCTGCAGCGCTGCTTGTACAAAGGTGCATCCGCCATGGCTATCCTTTGCTCTCTTGCATTTGTTCTGGAGAGAGAGGTTAGTGAAAGGAAGTGGGGAGAAGAAGATGCAGTGGGTTTTGGTGGGGATGAAGCAGTTGGGTTTTCTCCTCTGCTCTCCTCTTCTCTCTGTGACAGGACGTGGGAGTGGTCGAGCGGGGTGGTAGCGTGGTGGGGCTGTGTTTTTAGTTACATGGCAACTGTAGAGAGGTTCTGCTATGAGGAGGTTGTCTTAGTGCATTGGAAATCCGGAACGTCGTCGCCTCTTTTTTCGTGACAATTTCAGGAATGCACGCAACTGTCAGAAAATGTGATGATTGTGTTTTCGGTGAATTTTCCTATTAAGTGCACTTCTTCAGTACCTTGACAGAACTGCCTATGTCCACAACATGTACTGCATGCAAGTTATTTTTATTCTCTATATACTGTATTATATCGGATCAGGATTCATATAGATGTACGCACATTACTTTTTCGATGGAGTTCTTTTTTATTTTCTCTTTTTTTATAGGTGATGGTGAAGCAGCTTTTGTGTGGATGGAGGGTAGTGTTTGATAGGGGTACCAGACTGCTTTGCTTAACTAACTGTGTTGCATTCTTCATTTTTAGCCCTACTGCAATATAGCAGATAGAAAACTGCATTTCAGAAGTAGCAATACTTTGTGATTCCATGTGACAAACTGCATTGTTGTAGGTCACGTACTGCATTTGTACGTTTACTTCGAGTTTCCTGCATTTTATTTATGTGAGTGAACTGTAGTTTCTGGCAGTGCCTACACACATTTTTTTGTGGTTGTTATTCATTTAATAAATGTTTCTTATTTTTCTTCAATGTTTTATTTTTGTAGTTATTTTTTAGTGGTCGTGTTATTTTAACTACTCTAGTGTGTTGGGCATGTATTGTTACAGGAGTAAAAATGCATTCGGCCCAAGTAGGTCTGTCAGCACGGCTGGCTCTCGGTGCGTTGTGTGTGGGCGGTATCATTTAGTCCCACCTCGCCTGCGGAGAGCATGCACGACCTGTTTATAAGACCTCGCAAGGCAACCATCTCGAACTCCTCTGGTTACTTGTTTGTGCGCTTATACACGGCGCTCACTTCTGTATCTTCTCTGACCTGTGGGGCCATGTGTGCCCGGCCCCATGCATCGTGGCTCAGAATGACTCGCCTACTGTGGGGGCGGGCCTACTACGAGACTGGTTGGGGCCGATTGCACTTGGGTGGTCAATTTTTTTAATTTTTCCCTCTTACGCAATTTTTTCAAATGTAGGGGCATGCACTTCTTAATAAATCATCTTGTTCTGCATTCATCTGGTTTGTGTGCTGCATGAGCACACATTCCGCTCTACACATTTTTTGTGCACTGCATGCTGGTCGCATTTTTCTTTATTGTCTTTCCTCTTACGTATCTTTTTCCTAGTGTACGGGTGTGCACTGCTTTGTTGGGTCTGTATGCACTGCATTTGTCAGAGTCTTGTGTTGCAGGTGTATGCATTTTGTACTGCGTGCATCCTTTTTTGTGGCAACATTGTGACTTCTTGTACCAAAGTTGCGGATTTCATTGCTTGTATTTACGGACTGCATTATGTGCACTAAATCTATGTGTTTGTGCACTGCATTAAAGTGCCTCTCTTGTGCTTCATTTTGATCATGTACTGCACTTCATGCACACATATTGTGAATTGTCTGGTATTACTTGGGAGCATTGCAATCACTTTTATTTAGAATGGTCCGCGGATTATAATTTTTTTAGAAATATAAATATTTAATTATTTGCGGTTAGTTCGTGGGAAGTGCTGCAGTCAAAGTACACCTTTTTTGGGTCCTTTTTCTTTGGTAACATAAGCCTGCATTGATTGTCCTTCATTCTTGGTAACATAATTTATTTTAATTTTTGTTTAATTTTCAGTTTTGACCTTTTTGCATTCCTCTTCTATAAATGTAGGCCAACTTCTACCCTTCCTTTGCAGTTCATTTCTCCTCTGGCCGCAACTTCTCTCCTTTCTCTAGCCTCTCTTTATTTCTTTTCATTTTCTAGGTTTTTGTTGCGATGGCTCCAGGCCCCTGCGCGAATCTCTCCTTCTGCGGTCATGGTTGTGGTGTGCCGATGCATTGTGATTGCTCATTTTGTTCGGAGGCTTGTCGTGCTTGACGAGGCAGCAAGGTCTTGTGCCGAGTTGGGCGAGCGGAGTAGTTTGCATATGGCATAGTATTCATGGAAGGATTGGATATGGGCCACATCAACGTTGTTGCGTTTGATTCTGCCCTGTTTCGATGTGGCCTTGGCCGCACAAGTCGTTTTGTCCATCAGCTTACGCCAACAGATGTGGAGACTCACGACAAGATGGTATTTTCCGTTAGACATGATTTTTTTTGTGTTTTCTTTTTTTGTATAATTCCATTCTATTCTGAACTTCTAGTATTTTAGGAACACACTTTTTTTGTTTTATTGAAATGTACTACACTGTGTTCTTATTTCTTGTTTTTATTTTTTTGCTTGTGTGCATGGAGCTTGTGTTTTAGTTTGCATGGTTACAATATGTGAACTGCTTAGATATTAGCAGAGCACTACATGTTTCCACAATTTTTCCCAATTTGTACGGTGTGTACTACATGTAGCTAGTCTCGAGAACTGCATGATAGTTCGAAGCATACTGCATATTTGCAAGTTTCGTACTGCATATTAAATTGCGCTTAATGTGTACTGCTTGTTGGACTGTTGTGCACTTCATCTAGATCGTGTCTGTACTGTGTGTAGGTTTTTACTGCTCTATGCATAGTATGAGAATTGTACTACTAGTATCGTTCTCAAACAGTTTTATTATTTTTTGTAGAAAATCCCCCAACGAGCTGTTAGGTATCTCCGACTGAAGGAGGGAATTATCCGAGTTGTTCTTGGCAATGGACACCTGAAACCAGCCAAGTACCATGTAGGCGTCAATGGGCGGCTGTATCTACAGAGAGGTTGGAAGGAATTTGTCATTCAAAGTGGCCTGAAGTCTGAGCAAGTTGTTGTCCTCAACTTCTTTGAACTCGAGGATCATATGGTTAGAATCACATTTGACGTGATTGGTTTAAGTTATGAGGTTGATTGTGATAAGTACTTTTGCGTATCGAACGCTTCAACTTTTCATGTGTTTTTCTAATAAGTACTTTTGTGATCTGAACCGCTTGAATTATAAGTAAGAACTTCGTGCTGCTTGTGAGCTAACAGCATTTTTTATGGGTTGTGGATCAAATTGTGTCAATGTTAACTCTATACATCATTTCTCTCAATATGGTTTACCCTATACATCATTTCTCTCAATATGCTTTAGTTGAAGGACTCATAGTCAGTGGGAAATTTGTGTTTACACAAAATTTAAACTGATACATAAGTCGTACAGATATGCAAACTGCTATGTATATTAGTGATTTATTGAACTTCATGTATTTGGTCGTTAATCTGCTGCTTCATCGTGGTGACTGGAGTGTGTCTAATGTCGCACTTTCTTTGGTTTTCTGTGGCAGTGTTGCTGGTTCTTGTCTTTGCACCATTGTGTTTGTAGTCCCTCGCGTGCTTGTTGATGGCGGCTTTTGTTGTCCAGCACTGTGAACTGTAGTATTCCTTGCTTCTTGCGTGCTGGTTGATGGCGGCTTTTGTTTTCCAGCGCTGTGAACTGCAGTCTTCTTTGCTCCTTGCATGCTCGTTGATGGCGGCTTTTGTTTTCCAATGCTGTGAACTGCATCCTTCTTTGCTCCTCGCGTGATGGTTGATGGCGGCTTTTGTTTTCCAATGATGTGAACTGCATCCTTTTTTGCTCCTCGTATGATGGTTGATGGCGGCTTTTGTTTTCCAACACTGTGAACTGCATCCCTCTGTGCTCCTACCTGGTTTTTTGTTTGCGGTGTCATTCTCGGTTGTTTCTGTACAACAGCATTCCCTTGTGCTTTCTGTCTTTTGTTTGGTGGTCTTGTGGGCATTGTTTCATCGTGTTCTTCGTCCTCTTCACTCTGTTCTTCCTCTTCCTCCTCATCTTCATCTATTTCTTCCTAAGGCACTCTTTCTTTAGTTTCTTCACGTTCTTCGTCCTCTTCACTACCTTGTTCTTCCTCCTCTTCTTCATCTGCTTCTTCATAAGCCATTTCTTTGTCAGTCGTCTCACCATCTTCTTCTTTGATTTTATTTTCTTCGTCTTCTTCATTTTCTGATCTTGTTCTTTTGGGGCAGGTTCTTGAATTGTGTCTCTTCCTCTTTTTGCAGATGCTGCAATGTCTAGGTTTCGTCCATTTTTTAGTGTTATCAGCGGAATCTCTGTTTGGTTGTGCATCTCCATGTCCATGGTGTTCTTGCTCATGTCTTTTTTACATGTCCTGGAATTGTGACCATTGATTTCATTATATGTCTTGCACCTGCTTATTCCCAGTGGGTGACCATCACTGTCCAGGTCAGGCTATGGCTTACTGTTTTTGTCATCATTTTTCTCCTTGCATGCAACCTTTTTTGGGTTGTGTCGCCCCCTTTCTTCCTTCCTCTTGAGTTTGAAATAGGAGGTGGAAAAATTGTTTATTTTTTGATCACACCAGTTGCACTGTGTTCTGTATTTTCTACTTGCTCGGCATTATTGTCATGCTGGGATTTCTTTGCTTGCTTTAGTTTTGCTGCTTCTTCTGCTTCTTCGTTGAGCACATCAACTTCCTCGATCAGTGAACCAGACAACTGTTGACACCAGATTTTGGCATGACATAAAAATAAAATGGGATGGCTTCGAGCGAGAGGGTTTTCAGCATGGAAAGTTTCACATCGCCGAGAGGAACAACCTTGATGTTTAATGCCATCCGACCTCATCTCTAAGGCCGAAGTTGTGCTCAAAGTACTGGATTTTGTATTCAGAATACTGTTTGGCTGATTAACCCTCCAAGATGGCCTCGTATGGAAGCATTATCTACAGTAATTGTCTTCGTCTCGTCGAGACGATCGATTTTGATATAAAGGTCGTATGCAAAAGTTAGAGCCCGCACAACGAGACCCTCCAGCGAGCAAAATATGACGCCCGGAACCAGACACATATGTGGGTGTGTGTGATGAGATGCGTGAATAATTTGCTGTTTTCACGAGCGATTTGTCCCTCGGGATTACTGTGGGGACCCCGACTCATAAGTCATGATCACCGAATGCGCGTGTACAGTGATCCCAGAGATCAATGCTCACTGAACACACAGAAGCTAAATAATAAGAGGCTTACATCCATACATACCGTATTATACAAGTAGGACCATTATGGTCAAGTCTTGAGTATAACATTGCAGCGGAAATCTTCGTCGATAACTTGGACCCATGCCATCTGCCTTAACCCTACAGGCATTCTGACTGGGAAGCGTCCTAGCTCGCATGTTCATCACCAACGTATTCTTCATCATATCATGTTCTTTCATGCCTGGCCAATAAAATAACCAGTGGCAAGCCAATGAGTACTTTGAATGTACTCGCAAGCAACCCACGTTTTGGCTCAGGATACAACAATGCATGATATAGGTAAATTTTTGCAGAAAGCTAGTTTTGAGTGCAATGACATGTTCAACAACTTGTAAGATATGCATCAAGAGAATTCAAGTAACCATGAGGACAGGTTACATATATCAACATAAATAGAGTGGGCACCAACCCAACTCAATCATGTCAAGTCCCTTGACTTGACCCAAGTCATTTTATGAACACACAGACACGGTTTGTAAACATGTGGACGTAGCCCAAGAGCGGTTACCCAACTGTCCTTGACCGTGGACACGGCTATTCGAATAGTTTTACACCCTGCAGAGGTTGCACACTGTACCCACAAGATCCGGGGAACTTTCGTGTCATCCACGACCCGTGATACCTCAAGTACCCGGGGTAAGCACCCGATCACTACCTTTCCCTAGACGACACTAGCATGGAGTCCACTCGATTGGTAGTAACCCCCGTGCCCAACATTATCACATAACATTTTCGTGGAGCCACGCTCCATAATAATCTCACATCACAAGCACGGGGTACCAACGGTGTGTCCGGTGCCCCATAAAAATGTTCTTGGCCGCCCTACAGCACGACCACCCCGAGAGAGAGCACCAACTCTCCCCGTCACTAGTGTCGGGGGCTCCAAGCTAGTATCGACCTAGGTAATCAATAATGCCCTTTCCCATACAAGGGTAGAGTGGTTGCACATGTAAGGTTGGAATAACGGTCGCAACTTAAACCAATCCGTTTTGAAAACAACACACACACTTGCCTCGGTACACCACTTCGTCATCAAGTGTTTACCTATCTCATTACCTCCCTCGGGCATAAGTGGCACCCGACGGGGTTTTCAAAAAAAAAATTTCTTTTGTAAATATTTTGCCTCCATCACCATGCATAATCCCGTCCCTTTTTGCGTAGCATCTACTTTAGCATCCTATCTACTCCCACCGGCATAACCCTCATAAGAAGGTAGGGTCATGCACAATGCAAGTATCGACGAGGACGTATGGTGGCAAACCATCAAAGTGGTTACTACCTCATCATGTTTCCGTTGCAACAACATTATGGTGCTATATGACATGCGTAAAAAGGGGTTTCATAGACATGGTCAAAGGGCTGCTTGCCTGGCTCATCAGAGTCTTGAGATCTTCTGGTCCTTCTCCAAGTACTCCGTCTACTTCGTCAACTAACGTCGAAACAATCACAATAAGCAACACAACAAGGTAGAAAATAAAAGTGCTCTAACAATATGAGTTGGACTTTTCTAGGATACCTCTGGTCATATGAGGGATGACCAAAGTGGTTTCATTAGGATTTGATCAATGGACATCTCTTAACATTTCAATATGATGGAATCAAGGGGTTTATCGATTTGTAAGAAGTGTACAGAAATATATTTTTGAAAAATGAGCAAAGGCACCCATTTAGCAAATCATGATTTTAGAAGCATCTGGGAGTTGGTTTCACTTGATTTGGAGTTCAAATAAATTTCCTATGAATTTGCAAATTTGACAAATATGAAGAAATGGCTCATTATTATATGTGGTACAGAAAGTATTAAGAAAAATGTTCATAAACTAAGTTATGAATTTATAAACATCAAGGAATTTGAATTATGGCATTTGGATCAATTGTGAGCTCTCTGTGATTTTCTAAAGTTCATCACAGAAATGGAAAATGGGGTTTTGATAAATATTTCTAAAGAGAACTTTCTAGAAAAATGTGCAAATAGCACCATGTGATAGATCATGATTTGTGGATCCCCTAGAAGTTTGAATCATCAAATTTGGAGCTCTGTTGATTTATTTATGGTTTTTTGAAGTTGACTGGAAAAAGAAAAAGACAAAGGATTTACCGAAACAGGTTGGATCTGGGCGGCGGTGGCGCGCACTGGGCGAGGTTTAGCGATGAGGCGCCACTTGGGCGGCCCGATGGCTCAGCCGCCTGCGCAGCAAAGGGCCACGTCGGAGGCGGATTTCTCCCAGCCCGCCTCCACTTGCCAGCGTGGCCTGGAGGCTGGGCCACTGACAAGCGGAGCCCGCCTGCAGGTCCATCTCCAACCTCCCGCGCGGCGCGACGGGAGACACAGGGAGCGAGGCCGGACGGCACCGGCGCTCTTCCCGGCGACTCCGGCCGTCCCCGGCGACGTTCGGCATACCGACGGACTCAGGAGGCCGAGCCGCACCCATCCATGGGCCTCACGCAGGCTGGGGAGGACAGCGACAATGGTGGCCTTGACTCCACCGGACAGGGCTTTGGGGGGGAGATGGATGTGGCGCCATGGGGCACCAGAGCAGGAGAAAAGGAGGGGGAGAGCTCCGCCGGTCATCTGCAATTCTACTAGTGGCCAAAGGAGGGGCGGGGAGGCCCTGGTTTGTCGGAGCCGAGTGGAGGCCGATGGCGACCATGGCGGTGATGGAGAGGCAAGGAGAGCACGAGGGGGATAGAGAGCTTGTCCGGGAGGTTGCAGGGGAGAGATAGAGCCAAAGGAGTAGAGAGGGGGCTCGGGGGTGGCCTTAAGTAGCCGACCCGTGGCTTACCGTGGACGCGGCTCACGGCTGGCCGTGGTAACGGCTCGGGCGGCAAGGGGAGAGAGCGAGGGGTTGTCTGCGGTGCTCGCGGGGGTGGAGTAAGGCTCCAGGAAGAGAGAGAAGGAGCGGGGACAGGTCAGAGGCATTGCGCGTGTGAGGCTGCCCATTGGGGCCCACGGGCGACCGGTGCGCGTGCGAGAGGAGGCAGCAGGAGGAAGAGAGAGGAGGGGTCCAGCTCGGTGGCGTGTTACGGACGTCGAGGCACCTCGACTGGCATGAGGGGGAGGCTCGAGGTGGACGGGAGCGCCGTGTCAACGGTCGGGAGCACGGTAGCATGCTCCAGAGCGCGTCTTTGGCCAGCATGCACAGCTTTTCTGCGCGCACTCGCGCGTCCACTTGTGTCTAGTGGCTGCAGGGGGGAGTAAACAATGTGGCAAGGGCATTGGATGCCTTGGGGAGCCAGTAGAGGAGAGGAGGGGTGGAGAGAGAGTGAAAATGCTGCTGTCCAAAGAAGGAAAGTGGATCCATGCCCCCCTTCATCATTGCCTCTCGGGCAGGTAAGCACACCACAGGTAGAGGGGGACTAGGAGAGGTTGTGGGAAGAAGTTTAGCTCATGGAGATTAGTGGAAATGGACAAAACATACATTTTTAATTTCTGCCAGAAGGTGTTTCTTGGTGGTTTGGGCAAGAAGATGAATTCCTTTTGTCATGAGGATTGACAGGGTCATATGGCATGATGAAATAATAGGTTCCACCAATATTGAGTCCATTTGGGCAAAGTTTCCAATGCAACTTTTGTAAACCCTAGAAATCAACAGAACTGGACTTTCCAAGATTTAGCCATGAAAATCCATTCTCCTTGATTCACAACTTGGTGTAGTGTCATAATTTGAGGTTCTGAACATGTCCACAAAAGTTGAGACCAAAAGGAGAAAGTTTCCAATGTAGAGTTGTTCAAATTTGGTTCTGGACAGGAAGGGTTTTGGGGCACTTTGATCAAGTTAACTTGTTCTCCAACTTGTGCCATTTGGTCTAGATGAATTATTAGACCATTTGAGAATGTTCACAAGGTTTGAGAACATTTGGACATGTTTGGCAATGTAAAGTTGCTCAAACTTCAAAATGGACAGAAATGGTTTTGAGGGGATTTCATGGAGTTATACTATTCTCCATGACATGATACTTGTAAAGATCATCAAGCATGTCATATATGACATGATAGAATTTTCTTGGAATTTTTGGAGAATATTTCCTTTGTAAATATTTCAAAAGCTTGAAATATCCAGAAAGGGTTTTTTGAGGGATTTGACCAATATTTTGAACATGACCGTGTGTTGAAACTCTTATATATGGATAATATATGTCCACTGAGTTTCTCTAGGTTTTTTCCAAATATGTTTGAAACAATAAAATAATTTTCCCTATTAAAGACCACTCCTGGCCTTAAGAAAAAGCTTTTGAATAAAATAGGAAAATAACTTTTAAAATTATATTTTTGTGGTTGCTGGGTATCCTATATCTAATAGGAGTCAAATATATTTTTGGAAAGATTTTTGCTACCCTCAATTAAGTACTTGCAGTGCAAACCTCAATTCAGGGGGTTTTGGAAAACTAATTTTAAAAATACTATTTGACCAAATTATTTTTGTAAGAAATTATTTTTATGTCCTATACACATGGCATGATCATTGGTTCAAGAGTTTGGAGCAAGGAGATGAAGTATAGGAGTTGGAGGTTTATTTGATTTTTAGAGCACTTGCAAACAACAGACAAAAATCAATCAAGGCAAGGTCCAAAACACTCAGAAGTTTTTGCAAAACCACATTTTATCATGATTTATAATATTAAGTATTGTTCCATGAAAATCAGGGTGTGACAGACCTACCCCCCTTACAAGAATCTCGTCCCCGAGATTCCCAAACTAGGCGCGGAAAGGGATACAGAAACTTGGATCTTGGGTAGTCTTCAAGTCCTCATGTTGCTGCTGCTTCCGTGTAGTGCTCCATTGAGCTTGAAGTACTTGATGATGTGGCTTGTGTATGATGCTCTTCTTGATCCAGGTTGCTAATGGGTAGCTCGCGGTAGGTTAGATCGGGCTAGGGGTTGATGGCTCGGTGGTTAATGCCCTCATAGAGATCGGGCAAGTTAGGAAGTTGGAAACACTTCCGGGGTTGGGATGCATGGAAAGCATTGTGCACATCAGGTAACTCAGGTGGCAACTCCAACTGGTAACTGTCTTCTCTTCGTCTCGTGGTGATCTCAGAGGGGGTTGTTACATCTTGGAGTGATCTCGAAGGGGGCCGATGAATCTTGGTATGGGTCTCCTTGTCATGGAAATGCTTGGTTCCTTAGAGAGGAGTGGCTTGCAGATACACCTGGTCTTCGACGCAGATGTTTACTTCTTGATGATGGTGGTAGTTCTTCCTCCTCGGCATGGCGGTCTTCAAATGTTCCTGGGCTAGCTGAACGGCTCTTCTTCCGTCTTCAGGTGGACAAGTAGGTCACCAAATGATGATGAAAACTATCTTGTCTAAGCACTCCATGAAGCCTATGGGGTACGTAAAGTGGGCTGGGGCATTTGGTGATGGTCACGGTTGAGTATTGGCCAAGGTCTTATCGATCTGGAGCCAAAGCCCAAAGTCAGGATCCGACCATGTTGTGGCTTGGTAGGGCGTAAGGGTTTCAAGGATTCTAGTGTGCGAGTGAACATTTATCATCTTATCTCTAAGCACGGTTTTTGAGATGCCAATTGTTCTATTTAGTCTTCCAAGCAAATCACATCATATCACTGATAGTATCATTTCGCATAGGTCAAGTCCAATCATCACTCATGTGATTCATATCCTCATGACTCTCGAGAGGAGGTCTAACAAAATCATATATGTCTACAATCCCCAAACTCATATGTATGTCTACCACTAAAAATCCATGGGTAGAACATATAAGCTGCTAAGCTTGAACGTGACAATCCCAGTGCTCAGCCTGTTCTTCCAAGGTCTAAGATAAAGCACCTCTATCCTAAGGAAACATGTCATATGCCACTCCAAGATCTTGTTTCCTTCCTATGAATCAACTCCAACAACCCGTTACCTTCCATTAATCACTACATAATCCATTAATTCTACAATTCCAACGCCTATGCTGGTGTTCCACATGATCTCCTAAAGTTCCTATAATCCCCAGATACTTGAAAGGGCTATTTTTGCTATAGTCAGTCCACCAATTTCCATTATCATGGTCAAGTAACCTCCAAGGTCAAGCTTATATAGAACCCTAAATCAACTCTGACAACTAATCCAATCTATTAGTTTATCATCCACCGAGAAACATGGTATCATGATCGAGATCATCAGTCTAAAACCAATTTACTCCGAACCATGTAGACATACTCAACATCTATATTCAGCTAGAATCACTTACTTAAATCCAAATCTCTTGTCCAACGAGAATTCCTACATGTTCCCCCAAGTCATTTACGTAATATCAACTGCCTCCTATCAATATCCCATGGCTAAGTTAAATCCAAATACTTACAATTATCCTACTAAATCCAATTTACTCAGGGGTAATGAAAGCTATGCTAATCTATACTCATGATCCCACCAAGTTCATCTACCAACATCAAAGGCTCATAATCCACCAAGTAGTCTCATATAATTCCTCAAGTCATTGATATAAACTCATCAAGTCATTTGTCCTCTATTCCTATATCCTCAGATTGGTCCTCCCTATGGCATCGTCATTTTTGGTGCTATCTTAGAATGATAATGTGCTCGTTCACTATGTCCACTAGTTCCATAATGAACCCAATGATAAGAAAGTTTACGGAGGCTTAACCGGTTCCCTTGCAATTCTGTAGGTTAAGCTCAGGGTTAAGGTTTCGAGCTGGGGTATCTCGTGAAGTCTCGAAGGGTCTAGGAATGGGTCTCTAATCTTGAGGGGAAACCATAACTCTAAGGGGTTGCACTTGGTCGCGGAGGTTGTAGCAAAAGTCTTCAGTGCTGGTTGGTTGCCAAAGTAGAATCCTTGGTGTGTCTTGTCTTGCTAGCCTTCAGTTGAGGAGAGAGATGGGAGGGAAAAGTAGCATAGAGGAGGGGAATGCCTAAAGGAGGTTCTATAGTGCTAGTGCAAACAAACAGGTGCAAAGAGGGCCAAACAAAAGAAACAAGGTGAGGAAGGTGATATAGTCGCATGCTTGTCACCTAGGGCAAAAGTGCGACCTATATCAAAACACAAACAAATAAAAACAAGCAACACACAATCATGGTTCTATTCGAACTATCATACGGACTCGACTGCGCATAGGGGGTACACGACTCATCCTACCCTAGGGGTTCTCGGACTCGGTAGTCGTGCCTTGTGCCTCATGCAGTCTTATGAGTTTTCCTCAGGTGTTGCTATGTCTCTTGTAGTTGTTCGATGAAACAATCTGGGTTGAGCCTGAAGATTCTTCAACAACTTCTCGCCTGTTGAAGTGATGAGGTGAAGGTGGCTCCTCGTAACTGGCATTGACTTGGTCTTCTATTGTCTTCTTAATCACGACGATCCCTTTTTGTCTTCTAAGCCGTCGATGGTACCAGGTAGGTAATCCTTTATGCAATGACATTATCAAGGCGTAATAGAGGTCCATCATGTTGGTTACGTTGATGACAACATCGACACCAAGAGCGGGGGATGAGGAGAACCGTTTTCCTGCTCACTATGGTGAGGTGGACCAAATGGCTAGGTTCTGATCCATCGGTGGTTGCCGATACAACAACAGTAGTGATAGGGTTACTCTATTAGCGATGTATATCATGATCTTGCATATTCTATGCCCTGATCATCGTAGGCTAAGGTTGCATCATCTTGGGGCAGTGTCAAGGGTGTCACCATCTCTTGGGTCTTCAGGTCCTCATTCATCGAGGATGTATGTTCTGTTGGTATCGTCTTGTTGTGATGTCGCCAATCTTGTGTTCAGGAGATGTGGGTGAATGTCTGGCAAGACATATTCCTTCTAGATTATCCACGAGGATTACAAGGAATCCAGTGGTCAGGGGCATAAGGGTTCTAGCGACCAAAGGTATTGAAGGGGAAGAGATAAATAAGGAAAATATACCTTAGTTTTCGAAAAACTGAGAAGGGAAGAGAAGTACAGATAGTTTTGAAAACTAGTAGTAGTTTTTGGAAATAGTTTTACCCTAACTAACGACCATGCTAACTAAGGCTTCCTACAGTAAGGATGGCTCTGATACCAGCTCTGTGGGGACCCCGACTCATAAGTCGTGATCACCGAATCTTGCGTGTCTGATGATCCCGAGATCAATGCTCACTAAACACACAGAAGCTGAATAACAAGAGGCTTACATCCATACATACCGTATTACACAAGTAGGACCATTATGGTCAAGTCTTGAGTATAAAATTGCAGCGGAAATCTTCGTCGATAACTTGGACCCATGCCAACTGCCTTAACCCTACAGGCATTCTGACTGGGAAGCGTCCTAGCTCGCATGTTCATCACCGACGTATTCTTCATCATATCATGTTCTTTCATGCCTGGCCAATAAAATAACCAGTGGCAAGCCAATGAGTACTTTGAATGTACTACTTAAGCAACCCATGTTTTGGTTCAGATACAACAATGCATGATATAGGTAAATTTTTGCAGAAAGCTAGTTTTGAGTGCAATGACATGTTCAACAACTTGTAAGACATGCATCAAGAGAATTCAAGTAACCATGAGGACAGGTTATAGATATCAACATAAATAGAGTGGGCACCAACCCAACTTAATCATGTCAAGTCCCTTGACTTGACCCAAGTCATTTTATGAACACACACACACGGTTTGTAAACATGTGGACGTAGCCCAAGAGAGGTTACCCAACTGTCCTTGACCGTGGACACGGCTATTCGAATAGTTTTACACTCTGCAGAGGTTGCACACTGTACCCACAAGATCTGGGGAACTTCCGTGTCATCCACGACCCGCGATACCTCAAGTACCCGGGGTAAGCACCCGATCACTACCTTTCCCTAGACGACACTAGCATGGAGTCCACTCGATTGGTAGTAAACCCCGTGCCCAACATTATCACATAACATTTTCGTGGAGCCACGCTCCATAATCATCTCACATCACAAGCATGGGGTACCAACGGTGTGTCCGGTGCCCCATAAAAATGTTCTTGGCCGCCCTACCTGGCACGACCCCGTCCCGTGAGAGAGCACCAACTCTCCCCCATCACTAGTAATGCGGGCTCCAAGCTAGTATCGACCTAGGTAATCAATAATGCCCTTTCCCATATAAGGGTAGAGTGGTTGCGCATGTAAGGTTGGAATAACGGTCGCAACTTAAACCAATCCGTTTTGAAAACAACACACACACTTGCCTCGGTACACCACTTCGTCATCAAGTGGTTACCCATCTCATTACCTCCCTCGGGCATAAGTGGCACCCGAAGGGGTTTTCAAAAAAAAAATTCTTTTGTAAATACTTTGCCTCCATCACCATGCATAATTCCGTCCCATTTTGCGTAGCATCTACTTTAGCATCCTATCTATTCCCACCGGCATAACCCTCATAAGAAGGTAGGGTCATGCACAATGCAAGTATCAACGAGGACGTATGGTGGCAAACCATCAAAGTGGTTACTACCTCATCATGATTCCGTTGCAACAACATTATGGTGCTATATGACATGCGTAAAAAGGGGTTTCATAGACATGGTCAAAGGGCTGCTTGCCTGGCTCATCAGAGTCTTGAGATCTTCTGGTCCTTCTCCAAGTACTCCGTCTACTTCGTCAACTAACATCGAAACAATCACAATAAGCAACACAACAAGGTAGAAAATAAATGTGCTCTAAAAATATGAGTTGGACTTTTCTAGGATACCTCCGGTCATATGAGGGATGACCAAAGTGGTTTCATTAGGATTTGATCAATGGACATCTCTTAATATTTCAATATGATGGAGTCAAGGGGTTTATCGATTTGTAAGAAGTGTACAGAAATATATTTTTGAAAAATGAGAAAAGGCACCCATTTAGCAAATCATGATTTTAGAAGCATTTGGGAGTTGGTTTCACTGGATTTGGAGTTCAAATGAATTTCCTATGAATTTGCAAATTTGACAAATATGAAGAAATGGCTCATTATTTTATGTGGTACAGAAAGTATTAAGAAAAATGTTCATAAACTAAGTTATGAATTTATAAACATCAAGGAATTTGAATCATGGCATTTGGATCAATTGTGAGCTCTCTGTGATTTTCTAAAGTTCATCACAAAAATGGAAAATGGGGTTTTGATAAATATTTTTGAAGAGAAACTTTCTGGAAAAATGTGCAAATAGCACCATGTGATAGATCATGATTTGTGGATCACCTAGAAATTTGAATCATCAAATTTGGAGCTCTGTTGATTTATTTATGGATTTTTGAAGTTGACTGGAAAAAGAAAAAGACAAAGGATTTACCGAAACGGGCTGGATCTGGGCGGCGGCGCGCACTGGGCGAGGTTTAGCAGCAGGGCGCCACTGAGCCGGCCCAGTGGCTCGGCCGCACGCGCGCAAGGGCCACGTCGGAGGCGGATTTCTCCCAGCCCGCCTCCACTTGCCAGCGTGGCCTGGAGGCTTGGCCACTGACAAGCGGGGCCCGCCTGCAGGTCCATCTCCAACCTCCCGCGTGGCGCGACGGGAGACAGAGGGAGCGAGGCCGGACGGCACCGGCGCTCTTCCCGGCGACTCCGGCCGTCCCCGGCGACGTTCGGCATACCGACGGACTCGGGAGTCCGAGCCGCACCCATCCATGGGCCTCACGCAGGCTGGGGAGGACCGCGACAATGGTGGCCTTGACTCCAGCGGACGGGGCTTTGGGGGGGAAGATGGATGTGGCGCCATGGAGCACCAGAGCAGGAGAAAAGGAGGGGGAGAGCTCCGCCGGTCATCTGCAGTTCTACTGGTGGCCAAAGGAGGGGCGGGGAGGCCCTAGTTTGCCAGAGCCGAGTGGAGGCCGACGGCGACCATGGCGGCGATGGAGAGGCAAGGAGAGCACGAGGGGGATAGAGAGCTTGTCCAGGAGGTTGTAGGGGAGAGATAGAGCCAAAGGAGTAGAGAGGGGGCTCGGGGGTGGCCTTAAGTAGCCGACCCGTGGCTTACCGTGGACGCGGCACACGGGTGACCGTGGTAACGGCTCGGGCGGCAAGGGGAGAGAGCGAGGGGTTGTCTACGGTGCTTGCGGGGGTGGAGTAGGGCTCCAGGAAGAGAGAGAAGGAGCGGGGACAGGTCAGAGGCATCGCGCGTGTGAGGGTGCCCATTGGAGCCCTCGGGCGGCCGGTGCGCGTGCGAGAGGACGCAGCAAGAGGAAGAGAGAGGAGGGGTCCAGCTCGGTGGCGTGTTGCGGACGTCGAGGCACCTCGACTGGTGCGAGGAGGAGACTCGAGGTGGACGGGAGCGCCGTGTCAACGGTCGGGAGCACGGTAGCGTGCTCCAGAGAGCGTCTTTGGCCGGCATGCATGGCTTTTCCGCGCGCACTCGCGCGTCCACTTGTGTCTAGTGGCTGCAGGGGGGAGTAAACAATGTGGCAAGGGCATTGGATGCCTTGGGGAGCCAGTAGAGGAGAGGAGGGGTGGAGAGAGAGCGAAAATGCTGCTATCCAGAGAAGGAAAGTGGATCCATGCCCCCCTTCATCATTGCCTCTCGGGCAGGTAAGCACACCACAGGTAGAGGGGACTAGGAGAGGTTGTGGGAAGAAGTTTAGCTCATGGAGATTAGTGGAAATCGACAAAACATATATTTTGAATTTCTGCCAGAAGGTGTTTGTTGGTGGTTTGGGCAAGAAGATGAATTCCTCTTGTCATGAGGATTGACAGGGTCATATGGTATGATGAAATAATAGGTTCCACCAATATTGAGTCCATTTGGGCAAAGTTGCCAATGCAACTTTTGTAAACCCTAGAAATCAACAAAAATGGACTTTCCAAGATTTAGCCATGAAAATCTATTCTCCTTGATTCACAACTTGGTATAGTGTCATAATTTGAGGTTCTGAACATGTCCACAAAAGTTGAGACCAAAAGGAGAAAGTTTCCAATGTAGAGTTGTTCAAATTTGGTTCTGGACAGGAAGGGTTTTGGGGCACTTTGATCAAGTTAACTTGTACTCCAACTTGTGCCATTTGGTCTAGATGAATTATTAGACCATTTGAGCATGTTCACAAGGTTTGAGAACATTTGGACATGTTTGGCAATGTAAAGTTGCTCAAACTTCAAAATGGACAGAAATGGTTTTGAGGGGATTTCATGGAGTTATACTATTCTCCATGACATGATACTTGGAAAGATCATCAAGCATGTCATATGTGACATGATAGAATTTTCCTGGAATTTTTGGAGAATATTTCCTGTGTAAATATTTCAAAAACTTGAAATATCTAGAAAGGGTTTTTTGAGGGATTTGACCAATATTTTGAACATGACCATGTGTTGAAACTCTTATATATGGACAATATATGTCCACTGGGTTTCTCTAGGTTTTTTCCAAATATTTTTGAAACAATAAAATAATTTTTCCCTATTAAAGACCACTTTTGGCCTTAAGAAAAAGCTTTTGAATAAAATAGGAAAATAACTTTTAAAATTATATTTTTGTGGTTTCTGGGTATCCTATATCTAATAGGAGTCAAATATATTTTTGGAAAGATTTTTGCTGCCCTTAATTAAGTAATTGCAGTGCAAACCTCAATTCAGGGGTTTTTGGAAAACTAATTTTTAAAAATACTATTTGGCCAAATTATTTTTGTAAGAAATTATTTTTATGTCTTATACACATGGCATGATCATTGGTTCAAGAGTTTGGAGCAAGGAGATGAAGTATAGGAGTTGGAGGATTTATTTGATTTTTAGAGCACTTGCAAACAACAGACAAAAACCAATCAAGGCAAGGTCCAAAACACTCAAAAGTTTTTGTCAAACCACATTTTATTATGATTTATCATATTAAGTGTTGTGCCATGCAAATCAGGGTGTGACAATGACCTCTACTTAAAAAACGTTCAACATGAAAGATGTTCGTCTCGTCGAAACGGCCAAGATTGCTTTTGGACTCATTTCCATCCGAGGTTGTTTTCCATCACCAAAAGGACCAGCAAGGTACAGTCAGTTTAAACCGAACAGTTTGGGAAAGTTCGGATAAAACTAGTCCGAATTTGACTAGGGTTTTGGACGTGAATTGATGCAATTTTCTTGTAAGGAAAGCCTAGATGAATCCTTTTCCTGTACGAGAAGTTCAGCCGCCTCTTATATATGTTGGGGGTGACGGCCGATTGAACAACACACAATGAACAAATCAATATACTACTTTTTCATCTACGTTTTATCTCTCCACCGTTTTTCTCTCTCGTTCTTCGCTGTTCTACGTGTTTGAGAGCTGCGAATCCTGAAGCTCTAGGGGTGAGCGAATCGACCTAGGGCAGCCCATAGCCGCCGCACTCCCTGACGGGGTCCCTCCCGGGGGTGTGGGGTTTTCGGGTCTGCAAAAGCGCCCGTCGACTGTCTTGCGTATCGCGCTGTCGGTCGGGTCTCCTTCGACATAAGCTGCGGTGCGTCACCCCCAGCGTCGAGGGTACACGTGATGTTTTCGTGTGTCAACACACTTTTTGGCGACTCCGCTGGGGATTCAAGATCAATCCTCATCATCCACTATGTCTGATCTTCCCAAGCAATCTGAGGTAGACGCCGATAACATCATTAAGGCCAGTCTTGATGAGATATCGGCTGATCATCGCCAAGTCCATGAGGAGTACAAGAAGGTGCGCGAGGAGAAGGACTTGCAGGAGTTCCTTGCAAAGTTCAAGAAGGATCGCCAAGGCAACATCACTCCGATTGAAGAAATCAATTTCCCTCCTCTTCAAGCCGAGCAGGTTAAACCCTCTGTAAATCGCCTTTTCTCTGAAAGCGTGGGCTGAGATTGAAAGTTGTATTGCTGATGGTAACAATCTAGTCTATCAAACTTTCATAGAAAATACTAATGCTCAGAAGAATACATCTCAATCGTCTAGTGGTAATGATGGTGTAGCTGCTAGTGTGCAAAATCCTAATCTGGCTTTACCTATTGCATCGGCGCCTCCCGTGCCCATGGCTTATTATCCTACCCAAACAAATCAGATTGTGACTGCACCCATCAACCCTATTATGAGCATGCCAGGTTTAGTGGCAACACCGAACCAAACCCTACCTACATCTACAACCACTCGACAATTACCAAATTATGGGTCGACATACATGCCACAATTCCTACCTACAGCTAGTAACCCTACTCCTCCTATGCCACAGCCACAAGCTTCATCGTCCACTATGGATGATGGTTTAGCTAATCTTAGAGAGGAGATGGCTAAGATGCTTCGAGAGAATTTTGGAGTTGAGTTACCTCGGAATCGGATTTACCAAAAGCCGTACCCCGAGTACTTTGATGCCATCCAGTGCCCTCCAGGATATAAAATTCCAGATTTTGTTAAGTTTAATGGAGAAGGCACAAAAACCACATGGGAGCATGTTAGTCAGTATTTAGCACAATTGGGTGAGGCAGGCTCATTGAATGAATTGAAAGTGCGTTTATTTCCTTTATCACTAACTGGTACCGCATTTTCATGGTTTGCTTCTTTACCACATGGTTCCATTCGGGTTTGGTCGCAGCTAGAGCAGAAATTTCATGATCACTTTTATAGCGGCGACAATGAACTCAAGTTGTCACATCTAACATTGGTTAAACAAAAGCATGATGAATCGGTTTCCGATTACGTCAAGAGATTCAGAGAAACAAAAAACCGGTGTTTTAGTTTGGTGATAACCGAGAGGGACTTGGGGGACCTAGTGCTGAGTGGTTTGAGAAATCCCATTAGAGAAAAGCTAGAAGGCTATGAGTTCTTAAATATCAACCAAGTCTTACAAAGGGTTTTGGCTCAGGAAAGCCGAAGCAAAGATCTCAAAGAAGTGCATAGATACAAAGCCGATCGTCCAAAGATGAATATGGTGAAATATGATAGTGATCACTCGAACAATGAGGGTGATGTTTTTGCTACTGAATTTGTTTGGCCATCTAAGGCCAAACCCTTTACTTGCAATGATCTGAAACCGATTCATAAGAATCATGATGAAGAGATGAAGTTTACTTTTAACATTGCTAAGTGTGATAGAATATTTGATGCTTTGCTGCAGGCTAAGAATATTAGAATATCTCATACTTTACCGCCGTTTGAAGAGCTGAAACGGCGCGCTTATTGCAAGTATCATAATTCTTTTTCTCATGCTACTAATGATTGCAATTTTTTCGACGGCAGATACAACCAGCCATTAATGACAGATGATTGAACTTTTCTGAGATGCAAGTTGATAAACAACCCTTTCCAATGAATACCATGGAGTTGGAGGGGAAGAAACTACTCATTCGGCCGGAGGTTGCCGAATCTGCTAATAAAGCTATGTCATTGTTGGTGAGCCCAGGAAAGACAAGGAGGGCAACAAGGTCTTGGGGAGACAGGTTGTGCTTGACAAGCAACCTGGTGGCAAGGAGATAATCAAAATCACCATCAAGAATCCTACACTCGGGGGGCAACCGCAAGTGCAAGAAAATAATCGTGTTAAATTTGTCAAGCCCAAAGATCCAGAAGTTGACAAGTGGAAGACGAATGAAGCTAAAGTGAAGCGCAAGAAAATCAAGCCAACTTTTGATATGTTGTTGTCCAAGTATGCCAATCATGCAGACGATTCTAGCTCTAACCGATCATCAAATTTGAAGCGCTCAAGGTCACCTCCTCGGGAAGAATTTCAGCATCATGCAAGGCCATATGGGTCGTGGGCGCTGGGACCATGGATGCCGCCACCCCCCTATGTGCCATACTACATGGGAGACTTCAACGGAGGATGGTGGCAGCACCCAATGGCCCCTTATGCTTTTCATCCAGGTTGGGCAGAACCAAGGAGGCCCGTTCATGAGAGACTTTCTTATCCCACACGAGGCCGTTTGAACAATGGTGTCAATCGGCCAGTGCAAGATAATCAAAAAAGGGTCGGCAAGCAAGAATGGCGTGTTAAGTCGCCAAGTGCTGCAGCAGTCGAGTCAAGCAAAGGCAAGGGAAAAATCAATGCCGACTCACTCATCTTGGGAACCAAAACATTCACCATACATCAGTCGATTATGCATAGCAATCCGATTGAGGCGATACTTGCTATCGCGCCAAAGCACTCGGTTAATGACCATGAAGCAAGCACCAGCCAAGTAAAGACGAGAGATCCTAAATACACTCAGCCAAAGTGGTGCCCTCCAGGGCTAACAAAGACACGAAAGAGGAAACTACAGAGGTTAAGGAGTCAAGAGATGATAGAACAAGAGGCCGAGAAGCAAAGGGCTAAGTTGTTCGATGACACTCGGCCCATGGTCCCTGCAAAACAAGTGTGGAGGCCTAAACAAGTACAAAATGCAGTGGCTTCTACACCTACCACGGCAGCACCTGCGCGACCAAAGGAGGACGATGCGACAGCTACTGCATCGTCTGCGACACTTGTTACTTCTCCTTCACTTGGACAGATTTCAGAATCGGTGGATGCACTTGAAGAAGAGGATGATACGTTGGACTATGAGTCTACTCCGGTTCATGAAGGTATGGATATCAATATGGTATATTACTTACCTGCTGAGTTTCGTGCTGTAGATGAGGAAGGGGAGGTGGCTCAGCTGGATTTTGGCCCTAAAAATGCAATATTCGAGAAGCCAAAAGACCCAGTAATGCATCTGAAACCGTTATATATTAAATAAAGAGGTCATATCAATGGGTCACCGCTCACTCGGATGCTTGTTGATGGTGGTGCTGTGGTGAATCTTATGCCGTATTCGGTCTTCAAAAAATTGGGGCTGCATGATGAAGAGTTGATAAAGACCAACATGGTGCTCAATGGGTTTGAAGGCAAGGAGAAAACTGAAGCCAAAGGTGTGATGTATATGGAGCTCACGGTGGGAAGTAAAACTTTGGCGACCGCATTATTTGTCGGTGAGGTGCAAGGCAACTACAACGTCATACTAGGCCGTGATTGGGTTCATGCAAACCAGTGCGTGCCATCCACTATGCACCAGTTTTTGATCCAGTGGGTTGATGATGAAGTGGAAGTCATTCATGCGGATAACTCGGCCTGTGTTGCTTTGGCCGAGGCATCAGTGGATTGGCAACACCCAAATGCTACTTGCTTGACGGGACGTGACTTGTCAGAGTTTGATTTTCTCAGCGCGACCAAGAATGGTTTCGTGCCGTTTCTTTAAAGCTGACTGAATGCAATCGGCTCCAAGGTATGATATGTTTAAATGGATCCTAACTCAGAGTGGTTACAAAAGTGACTTGTAGAATATCGATCCAATGAGAAAGATATGTATGAGTCCATAGAAGAGTTAGATGATCTGGATAAATTAGGACAAGGTTTTACATCGGCCGATCCATTAGAAGAGATAGATATAGGAGATGGTTCTATTTTAGGCCGACGTTTGTAAACAAAAATTTAAGAGCCGATCATAAAGCTAAGTTGACCGAGCTTTTGAAAGAGTATGTTTGCTGTTTTGCATGGAATATCATGAGATGCCAGGTTTAAGCCGAGAGCTAGTGGAGCATCGGTTACCTATAAAGGCCGGTTTTAGACCATACAGGCAATCAGCCAGAAAGTTTAATCCAAAAACGTATGACCGGATCAAGGAAGAGATCGGTCGTTTGCTTAAAGCTAATTTTATCAGACCTTGCAGGTATGCCGAGTGGATTTCTAACATTGTCCCAGTGGAGAAGAAAGGATCCGGCAAGTTGAGGGTGTGCATTGACTTCAGAGATTTGAATAGGGCTACACCCAAAGATGAGTATCCCATGCCAATAGCCGATATGCTTATAAATGATGCTTCTGGACATAAGGTTATTAGCTTTCTAGATGGTAATGCCGGATACAATCAAATTTTTATGGCCGAAGAGGACATGTCCAAGACAGCTTTTCGTTGCCCTGGATTTCTTGGTTTATTCGAGTGGACAGTGATGACATTCGGATTAAAAAATGCTGGTGCCACATATCGAAGGGCTATGAATTTGATTTTTCATGATTTACTCGGTGTCATACTTGAAGTTTATATTGATGATATTGTTGTCAAATCGGATGCTTTTGGGTCTCACTTGGCCGATTTGCGTTTAGCTTTTGAAACAATGAAAAAGTATGGACTAAAGATGAATCCTTTGAGGTGTGCATTCGGCGTGTCAGCTGGTAAGTTTTTGGGTTTCATTATCCATGCAGATGGCATAGAAATTGATCCCAAAAAGATAGAGGCCATACAGAAAATGGAGGCTCCAACATCCGACGGACCCTCCCAGCTCCTCCACTCGACTGCCGGAGCCATGTAGCCCCGTTCCCATCTCCACCCGAAGACCCCTCTGCTGTAGGCTCACATGCAGCCATTCTTGAGCATCTGGGCATCTGGGCAGGTCGCACGTCTCCTACGGTAGCCGGATGCGTCGGCAGTCACCGTCGGGGTGGACGGCCTCAACTCTGCTTCGTCCGGTGCGGGAGGAGCAAGAAAAAGCCAGCCACGCAGGCCCCACCTCCCGCGGGACCCACTTGTCAGCCGCACATCACGTTGACTTGGACCTGCTGAGGTGGATAAGTGAAGGCGTATTCCTATGAATACGTCTTCCACCATCGAAGCGCCTTTCGGATTTTCTTCGGCCGTAAGTACGCTTCCTCTAGTCTGAAAGCGTATTTTCCTCCTCCTTCGGCCAAGAATACGGTTTTTCTGTTAGTAAGCGAATTCTCAGCTTTTACGCTTTCTGTCTTTTAGTCAGGGGCTGGTTTGTGAAGGTTTTATTTGTAGATGGGTCCCTGGAAGAAAAACTATCATAATTTTTTCTTGTAACTCCAAATTAGGTGATTCCAATGCCCACGTCTTCGTCTCGTCGAGCCCGTTATGTTCTTATCAATTTCATGATGTGTTCACATTTTGAAAATGACCTTATTGCCCTTGCCCCTAATCAGCCCCCTCCGAGGGAGAACCCTTTTCGGCGATTCCTTCCGTGAGCTTTACGCACTTCTCCCCGGTGCATTCTTCACCCCTAGGCAAGCCACAACAACCACTTGCATGATAGCCATGTAGTAGCCATGGTTTTCTACTTGAAAATTTAAAAAGTGCTTGTTTGTGTGCAACTATTATCGTTGTTTTGGTACTGCTTATAGTTCCATGTTCATCTTCATGCTATGTTCGTATGCACCTAGTTATCATGTATTCTTGCTAGTATTACTTTCCTATGGCATGCTTGGTAGTAGTACATGTTGGTGTTGTTCATGTTCTTCGGTGCATGACCATCGTCTACTACCGAGTACCGTTGATATGCATATTCCTTTAGCTGGTTATATGCTTACTTGGCAGTATTCTTGATATGTTCTTGCTTGGTGTTTATTGTTGATGCTAGTGGTCATGTTATGCTATGAGTAGTGTTATACTTGTGATATTCATGCCCATCGGTATGCCATGCTCATTCAGATATATGATTTATTGTTGTTGATATGCTTGATGATTATGTTACACCCCCATGCTTATGTTGATATCATGCATTATAGTTGCATCATGTTATTTTAATATGGCTCAGCTTATTGCATTCAAGTTTAACCATATAATAATCAAACTTGAACAAATGTTGGCCGAGTCATCGTGCCACCAAATCGAGCTGACCAGTGTAGCCACACTTGCCTTATGGGGGGTCCTAACTGGGGCTATTGTCATGCCTCTTGCCGGTGCCTCCAACGAGGGAAGGTTATACGCGGGCGCTACCTTGGCTGGGTAGGATGGCATAAGTCTTGTGTATCCGTGGTTGGTTTTGAGCTCATGTCTCTGTTTGGGACCATTTATTGTTTTTTCACGACGGTGGTCGTTGGATGTCACAAGTTGACATCAGGGCCACCCAGGACTTAGCCCAAAGGGGAGTTCGTCGGCGTGGCTGGGTGAGTGTGATGGCAATAGATCATTTTTGTCGGAACGTCATTGGTCCACCCGAATAGGAGAACAAGGCTGTGGGGACCCCGACTCATAAGTCGTGATCACCGAATGCACGTGTACAGTGATCCTAGAGATCAATGCTCACTGAACACACAGAACTAAATAACAAGAGTCTAACATCCATACATGCCGTCTTACACAAATTATGACCATTATGGTCGAGTCTTACATCGGTAAAGCTTTAAGGGCTGAACATCAAATGAAACACAAAGCAGCGGAAATCTTCGTCGATAATAGAACCCATGCCATCTGCCTTAACCCTACAGGCATTCTGACTGGGAAACGTCCTAGTTCGCATGATCGTCTCCAAAGAACTCTTCTTCGAACTCCGGTTCTTCCATGCCTGGTCAATTAAATAACCAGTGGCAAGCCAATGAGTACTTTGAATGTACTCGCAAGCAACCCATGATTTGGTTCAAGGTACAGTAATGCATGACATAGGTAAAGTTTTGCATAAAGCTAGTTTTGAGTGCAAGGACATGCTCAACAACCTATAAAGCATGCATCAAGGGAATTCAAGTAACCATTAGGTCTGGTCACAGATATCAACATAAATAGAATGGGCACCAACCCATTTATCATAAGCAGTGGGCACCAACCCATCTCAATCGTGTCAAGTCCTTTGACTTGATCCAAGACATCTCCATCATCTCACACACACTGGGTTTGAAAACAAGTGGACGTAGCCCAAGAGCGGTTACCCAACTGTCCTTGACCGTGGACACGGCTATTCGAATAGTTTTACACTCTGCAGAGGTTGCACACTTTACCCACTAGATCCGGGGAACTTCCGTGTCATCCACGACCCGCGGTACCTCAAGTACCCGGGGTAAGCACCCGATCACTACCTTTCCCTAGACGACACTAACATGGAGTCCACTCGATTGGTAGTAACCCCGTGCCAAACATTTCTCATCATAAAGTTGTGGAGCCTCGCTCCCATATTCATCACATACCACAAGCACGGGTACCAACAAGGTGTGTTCGGTGCCTGTGAAAACAGTCATGGCCGCCCTACAGCACGACCCGTCCCAAGAGAGAGCACCAACTCTCCCCCGTCACTAGTAATGCGGGCTCCAAGCTAGTATCGGTCTAGGTACTCAATAATGCCCTTTCCCATATAAGGGTAGAGTGGTCGCGCATGTAAGGTTGGAATAACGGTCGCAACTCCGACCAATCCGTTTTGAAAACAACACACACTTTCCTTGGCACACCACTTCGTCATCAAGTGGTCACCCATCTCATCATCTCCCTCGGGCATAAGTGGCACCCGACGGGGTTTTCGAAAAGACTTTTGAATTCACATTGCCTCCTTAACCATGCACAAACCCATCCCATTTGCGTAGCATCTACATTTGCATCCTATCTACTCCCACCGGCATAACCCTCATAAGAAGGTAGGGCCATGCACAATGCAAGTATCAACGAGGAAATAATCGTGGCAACCAACCCACGTGGTTCACCATCTCATCATGATCCCGGTGCATCAATAATAAAGAACTAAAAATGACATGCATATAAAGGGTATCTTAGTCATGGTCAAAGGGCTGCTTGCTCGCTCAACAAAGTCTTGAGGTCTTCAAAGTCTTCCAATCCAACTCCTTCACAAGAACGCAATCTATCCTCGCAAAATAATAACGGGAAAAATAAGGCAATAATAAAACAGAAAAATCAAAGTGCTCAGAAAAATGTCAACTCTTTTTGTAAAATATTAGATGGAAATATAAGATGGGGAAACTTGCTAGTTTTGGATTTGGAGTGGTGGAACAGGAGATATGGATTTTCAGAGGCACATTTAAATGCTAAAAACCACATTTAAATATTTACAGAGAATAAAAGGTGGTTGGATTTGAGTGAAAGTTGCACCATTAAATAGGTTGCAATATTCTAGGAATTTAGAAATTGGAATTAATCCATTTGGACAAATATTGTGTCTGTGGAATTTTTGGAATAAGGGACGAAAAGAAAAAGAAAAAAAGTCTCTGTGCCCTTTGGGCGGGACAGCCAGCAGGCAAGCAGCCCCAGGGAAAAAGAGGCCAGGCGAGCCAGCCACAAGGCCAGCCAGTTTTAAACCCGACGCAAGGGGCCCAGCTGCAGTGGGAGAGAGAGGGGCGAGAGGAGGTGAGGATGACAAAGGGGGCCACTGTCATCTCCGACTCATGACAGAGGGCAGCGTGCTCACCGGCGATGATGCAGAGCTCCAGCGAGCTCCATGAGTCTTGAGGATGGCCAGGGGCCGCCGTCGGTGGGTGGTGGACTTGGCGTGAGGTGCCTGGTTCGCCCGGCGACGAGGTTTCTTGGGAGGAGCTTGGAGGCGGTGGTTCCGGTCGCTTCCCGCTGACAGAGAGGGGAAACGGAGGGAAAAGAGTCAGGGGGATGCAGGGGTTCCAGATCGAGGCAAAGGAGGAGCGGGGGAGGCTTATACCTCGCGATCTCCGGCGAGCCGACGCAGCGGAGCTCGAGCTCGATCTCGAGCTCGGGCGGCTTTGGGGGCGAACTGGGAGTGCAGGGAGAGGTGTTGGTGGTGCAGAGAGCGAGGGGTGGCTAGAGGAGGGCCCGGGAGGCCTTTATATAGGAGGACGGCGAGGTCCGTGAGACCGTCTTGCGCGGAGAGCTTCTGCTCGTCACCACAGGGCTCGGGAGGAGCTGGCGCCGTGTCTAGGGCGTTCGTGGGCATCGACTACGCCTAGGGAAAGAAGAGAGAAGGAGTGGGGAGGGGTCAGGGGTGTGCGCGTGTGAGCAGCGCCATTGGCACGCTCGGGCGGCTCTGTTTGATAGCGCGGAGGCGCGGGGAAGGAGGAGAGAGGAGGGGGACAGCGCCGTGGCGTGTCGTGGACGTCGAGGGGCCTCGGCTGGCGCGAGGGGAAGGCCCGAGGTGGCCGAGCCGTTAGGCGAGGGCGGTGATCTTGAGGCCTTGCATCAGAAGGCCTCAGCACACCATATGGCTGCCATGGCATTGTTTATGCCACAGGGACGCGCCAACCATGTCCAGTAGTGCCAGGGGGTAGTAAAGAAGGAGGGGGAGGCATTGGATGCCCTGGTAAGCCAGTGGAGTGAGGAGGGTAGAAGAAGAAAGGTGAAAAAGGGCTGACCAGAGAGAGAAAGAGGGGGGGTTTCACCCCTCAATTATTGAGCTGGGACTTGCCATTGTTACTGGAGGTGAAAGGGGTCTAGGAGGAGCTGTGGTAAAAATTGGAGCTCTCCACGAATAGTTAAAGGGGTAAAAACAGTGGTTTTTGCAAAATGTCAGAAGGTGTTTGATAGAGTTTTGAGCAAGCAAATGGACTCCAATTGCCATGAGACTCCACAAGGTGAAATGACTAATATAAATATAGCCCTCCACCAATTAGGAGATTATTTGGGCAAAGTTGCCAATGCAACTTTTGTGAACCCTAGAAATGAGCAGAAATAGACTTGAGTAGATCTAGTTGAGCATAACACTTCTCCTTGATGAACCACTTTGTGTAGTGGCCTCATTTGGTCATGTGAACATGCTCACAAAAGTTGGGGTCTATGGGAGAAAGTTGGTAGTACAAAGTTGCTCAAATTTTCTTCAGTCGAGAGGGTTTTGAGGCACTTTGACCAAGATTTCCTCTTCTCCAACCTGTGCCATTTGGTCCAGATGCATCATTAGACCAATGAAGCATGTCCACCAAGTTTGAGCACATTTGGACATACTTGGCAATGTAAAGTTGATCAAACTTCAGAATGGACAGAAATAGTTTTGAGGGGTTTTGATGGTGTTATCTTGTTCTCCAAGTCATGAGACTTGGCAAGATCATCTAATATGTCATATGTGACATGATAGAATTTTGCTGGAATTTTCGAAGAATATTTCCTTTGTAAATATTTCAAAAGCTTGAAATATCCAGGAAGGGTTTTAGAGGGATTTGACCAATATTTTGAACATGACCATGTGTTGAAACTCTTATATATAGACAATATATGTCCTATGAGTTTCCCTAAATTTTGTCAAACATTTTTAAAACAATAAAATAATTTTTCCTATTAAAGACCATTTCGGCCTTAAGAAAAAGCTTTTAAATAAAATAGTAAAACAACTTTTAAAATTATATTTTTGTGGTTTCGGGTATCCTATATCTAATAGGAATCAAATATATTTTTGGAAAGATTTTTACTGCCCTTAATCAAGTACTTGCAAGGCAAACCTCAATTCGGGGGTTTTGGAAAACTAAATTTAGAAAATACTTCCTGGCCAAATTATTTTTGTAAGAAAATTCTATATTGCACTATACACATGGCATGTTCATTGGTCAGGAGCTTGGGGTAAGGAGATGAAATATAGAGGGTGGGGTGGTTGACTATTAAGAGCACTTGAAAACCACATAGGGAAAACCAACACCAAATAAAAGCCAAATAAAGCAAAAAGTTTTTGTTGGTCCAAATTTTCATGCTTTATTAATGAAAATGAAATGTTACAAAATGCAGGGTGTGACAGACCTACCCCCCTTACAAGAATCTCGTCCCCGAGATTCCTAAACTAGGCTTTAAAGAGATACAGGAATTCGGATCTAGGGTGGTCTTCACGCTCCCAAGTTGCTTCTGCTTCAGTGTGGTTGCTCCATTGGACCTTGAAGTACTTGATGGTTCGGCTGAAAAGTCGTTCAGCCTCATCCGAATGCAGATGGGCCTCTCACGATAAGTCAAATCAGTGAAGGTCAATGGCTTGGTGATTGGCGTCCTTGTAGAGATCGAGCTTATGCGAACTTGGAGACACTTCCGAGTTGTGACACGTGGAACACATTGTGTACATCGAAAGTTCGTGGAAGTTCCAACTGGTAAGCCACTTCTCCTCGTCGTTCCATGATCTTGAAGGGCCAATGTATCTCGGGCGAGCTTTCCTTTGACATGGAAGCGCTGGGCTCCTTTGAGAGGGGTGACCCGGAGATAGACATGGTCTCCAACGGAAGTTTATGTCTCTACGACGTGAGTCGGCGTAGCTCTTCTGCCTTGACTTGGCGGACTTCAGACGCTCTCGACAAGCTGGACTTGCTCTTGACTTCACGGAGGATATCCGCCCAAAGACAAGTCCTTCACCGGTCTCGACCAATTGAGAGGTGTACGCACTTCCGCCAGATAACACTTCAAATGGTGCCATCTGAAGGCTTGCACAGTAACTGTTGTTGTAAGAGAACTTCGGCGAAAGGGAGGCAGTCTTCCCACTTAGCTCCATAAGCTAAGACACAGGCTCGGAGCATGTCTTGAGTATTTGATTCACTCGCTCTGTCGACCTCCGGTCTGTGGGTGGAAAGCGATCTTTGAAGGACAGCTTGGTCCCCATGGCCTCTGGAATTTCTTCCAAAACCTTGAGGTGAACTGGGTTCCTCGATCTGACACAATCTCCTTGGGAACACCATCAAGGCTCACGATTCGGTTGGTGTAGAGACTGGCTAACTGGTTCCCCTTGTAGGTTGTCTTGACAGGAATGAAGTGGGCCACCTTGGTCAAATGGTCAACGATGACCCAGATGGAGTCATGTCCCTTGTTTGACCTGGGTAAACCGTGATGAAGTCCATCCCGACTTTGTCCCATTTCCACTCGGGAACCTTGAGTGGTTGGAGTAATCCAAAGTCGTGATGTTCAGCTTTGACTCTCGGCATCGTCACACTTTGCAACATAGGTGGCAATCTCCTTTTCATCCCGTGCCACCAAAATCTTTCCTTCAAGTCTTGATACATCTTGGTGCCTCCAGGGTGGATGGAATATGGGCTGTCATGAGCTTCTTGCAAGATCGTGTTCTTGAGCTCAACCTTGTTGGGCACGCAGATGCGATTCCCAAACCACACAGTTCCTTCCTCATCCTCTGAGAATCCTGAGGCTTTGCATGCCTTGACCTTCCTCTTGATGCCTTCAATACTCTCATGCCCCTTCCGGGCTTTCTTGATATCATCCATCAAGGTAGGCTTAACTTCGAGGTTGGCCAAGAATCTGGTGCAACCAGTTCCAACTCGAAGCTTTCAAGTTCTTCATACAAGGCGGGTAGCTTGTGCTTTATCATAGCATTCGAGGAGCAAGCCTTCCCGCTCAACGATCTGCTACCACATTAGCCTTTCGGGTGGTATTGAACACCGAGGTCATAATCCTTTATCAACTCCAGCCATCTTCTCTGCCTCATGTTCAATTCCTTTGAGTGAAAATATACTTCAGACTTTTGTGGTCCATGTATATTTCACATCGCTACCCAAGAGGTAATGTCGCCAAGTCTTCGTGGCATGAACCACTCGCTGCTAGCTCAAGGTCATGAGTAGCATAGTTCTCCTCGTGAGGTCGTGGTTGCCTTGAAAGGTAGGCTACGACTCGCCTTCTTGCATCGAGACACCTCCCATCCGACTCTTGACGATCACAATATATCACAAACTCCTGTGTATATCCGGTGTGGCCGAATCGGGCGATGGTTAGCCTCTTCTTCACTCTGGAAGCTCTCTTCGCACTTCGGCGCCCATTCAACTTCTTGTCCTTCTTCAGAGCTGAGTCATGGGTCGGGCAATGCTCGAGAATCCTTCAATGAACTTGCGGTAATATCCTGCGAGTCCGAGGAAGCTTCGACTTCCTTCACATTGCTCGGGATTGCCATTCACCACGGCTTCAATCTTAGCAGGTCGATGACAATCCTCTTCGCTTAGAACATGACCCAGAATCCAACTTCATGCAGCCAGAATTCACACTTGCTGAACTTGGCATACAGTTGGTGCTCTCGAAGCTTGTCTAGGACCATCCTCAAGTGTTGCTCGTGTTCTTCTTCCGACTTCGAGAAGACAAGGATGTCATCAATGAAGACTACGACAAACTTGTCCAAATATTCCATGAAGACCTTATTCATGAGATACATGAAGTAAGCTGGGGCATTGGTCAATCCAAAGGACATGACCGTGCATTCATACAGGCCATATCTGGTTACGAATGCCGTCTTAGGGATATCTTGGGGTCTGATCTTCAGTTGGTAGTACCCAGATCTGAGGTCGATCTTGGAGAACACCTTGGCCCCATTGAGTTGATCAAACAGATCTTCAATCTTGGGAAGTGGGTACTTGTTCTTGATTGTAACCTCGCTGAGGGAGTGGTAGTCAATGCATAAGCGGATGGTACCGTCCTTCTTCGCCACAAACAGAACAGGCGATCCCCAAGGGGAGGCACTAGGGCGGATAAATCCTTTCCTCAACTGCTCTTCCAGCTGCTTCTTCAATTCTGCTAACTCCTCTGATCCCATTCTATAAGGCTTCTTATAGATGGGTCCTGCTCCGGGTATGAGCTCGATGATGAACTCAATGTCCCGATCAGGAGGCATTCCTGGTAGCTCATCAGGAAAAACATCGGGATACTCGCATACTACCGGCACTTGCTCCAATCCAACTTCAGTGAGACAGTTGACTTGGTTGGCTTGAGTAGAGGAGGGGTTGGAGGCAAACTTAACTTCGACTCCTCGGTCATTGGTCATAGTGACCGTCCGGTTGGCGCAATCAATCAAGCCTTGGTGCTTGCTGAGCCAATCCATTCCCAAGATCACATCCAAGCCTTGTGATTTTAGGATGATAAGGTCTGCTAGGAAATCTACTCCGTTAATGGTAATCCCGACTCCTTTACATCCTATCTTGGCTCTCATCTCTGCTCCGGGGGTTTGTACCACCATAGGGTTATTCAGGGGTGTAGGGGTCATGCCACTTTTTAATGCAAAACTTTGGGTGACAAAAGAATGCGTGGCTCCAGAATCAAACAAAACAGTTGCAGGTGCTGAATTGACAAGGAACGTACCCAAAGACGACGTCCGGTCTTCTGGGCTTCTTCGCAGCGACATGATTCACACGACCCTGCCGTTGTTGGGCAGGTTTCGGGAGCTTGGTTCCTTGGTGGCATTCCACGGCCTTGGCACAGGTTCTGCGCATTGGGGCGCGGCGTCGGGCTTCTTGTTGGGGCAATTCTTGGAGTAGTGCCCGCTGTCCACATCCAAACAAGTGACTTGGTTGGGGACGACGCCTTGCCAAAGATTGTTATTGGGGTTGTTGTAAGCTGGCACAGGGTTGGCATCTTCTTGAGGTGGATAGTTGGTGCGGGTGCGGGAGCTCTTGGTTGCCGATAGGTTGGCTTGACCGGGCTGGCTGCCACGGGCGAGGCTTCGTTCTTGGAGCTACCCTTGCCGATCATCTTGCGCTTCGAGTGTCATCCAAGGCACGCCGCTTGTCCTCAAGCATGAGTGCCTTGTTCACCGAATCGAGAAAGGTTGGGCGTCACCCACAACAAGCGAGTCATCGCAGAGTCCGGTTAAGGCCTTCCATGAAGCGCCCTTTTGGCAAGCATCGGTCTTGACATCCTCGAGGCATACCTTGAGAGAACACCGAACTTCGCATGTACTCCTTGACGATGCTACTACCTTGCTTCGTGGCTCGAACTCACGCTTGATGGCCATGATTCCGAAGGAATGTGGGCCTTGCGGAATTCTGTCTTGAAGGTGTTCCAAGTGATGTCTTGCTCAACATGCATAGCCTTGAATCCATCCCACCAAGCTCTGCAGTCCCCCGAGACAAGGCAGCATACGCCACTTTATCACGGTCCTCGGTGCATCCGACTAGTGCCAGCAGATCCTCAATGGTGCGGACCCGATCGTGCGCATCCAGGGGTTCAGCAGTCTCGATGAAAGTGGGTGGTGCATGCTTCTTGAACTCCACCAGTGTGGAACGTCCATGGCCGTGTCCCGCCGGCTGGCGGTTGACAGCCTGAGCAATCATCTTGAGGGCTGCAGTGTTGGCTTGGCGTTCCTCTCGGAAGGCTTGGAGAAGCTGAGCCAAGTCCATGCTTGGAGGAGGTGGTGGTGGTGGAGTCTGTCCTTGGGCTTGGTCCTGGCTGGCTCCGGCCTCAGCAGAACCTCCGGCTTCTTGCTGCTGGGTAGAGGTACCAGTACGCGTTACAACAGGCATCCTGTTGGAGTGGTCAAGGTTCATGATTGGGGAAAGATGGGGAAAGCAACATAGATGGGATGCCTAGTAAGGGGGTTGGTACGACACTAATTGTTTTCATGCAAGGGCCAAAAGGGCCAAACACATTCATTAAAATCCAAATGGGTGATGTAGTCGTTTACAAGTTCCCGAAGGAAAGCACGACGTCCATCAAACACAAAAAAAGCAAACACAACACTACATGGTTTCATAAAACCATTACATGGACTCGACTTAGCATAGGGGTACACGACCTATCCTACCGGAGGGTTACTAACGGGCATATCCAAGTTGTGAATGATGCCTAAGTGGTGGAATGCTCGGTCGCGTAGTCTGGCTCTTCTGGGTCTTCCTCCTCTTCATCGAGAGCGGCTTTCTTCACCGCTTGAAGGGGTGGGGAGTGGAGGAGCTCAACGCGGGGTTGCTTTTTTGGTGGGGTGAAGAGCTGCGGTAATCCCTTGCGCCATGCGGGGTTCTGTGGTGGTTCTCCATCCTTTGGGGTCTTCCGCCTCTGTATGCGATTGCGGGCTGTCCAGGGGGAGCACCTTCCTTCTTGATCCTATCCGTCTTCTCTTGTGCTTGGCGAAGAAGTGCCTTGGTCTCATGAAGTTCCTTTCGGAGTTCCATTGATTCCGCGGCCAAGTGTTGTGCCAAACTATCGGCACAAAGGCTGAAGTAGGTCTGGAATCGGAGTGGAAGTCCTTCTTCTAATGGTGGAGCTGGTGCATTGCTCTCATCCTCGCCTTCCTTCCGATAAGGCAAGAAACGGGTTGCCAACTCGTCTGCCATCTCTGGAAGAAGGTCTCGGAGGCGAGTGAGTGCCTTGAGGGTCGCCGTCTCGACGGCAAGAACTAGTGTTGCCATCTAGGGTCCCTCGAAGAACCAGCTTGTTGGAGAGTCATTGGCCTTCACGATCACTTCTACATGATACTCCGTCTCGGCGTCATTGATCCAATGCTCATGGTAGGTGAAAGTGGGGGCTCGGTGGAACTGGCACCTCTTGAGGCTATCCTCGAGAAGCACGGAAATCCGTGGTCGAAGTCTTGAATGCACGGCAGCCATCTACAAAGGTTGAATGGGAGAGGTCAATAAGGGAAAATGCATCTTGGGTGGGGTAAGCTTCAGAAAAGAAGAGAGGTTTAGATGGTCTCAAGTTAACTAACGTCCATGCTAACTAAGGCTTCCTACAGTCAGGATGGCTCTGATACCAGCTCTGTGGGGAACCCAACTCATAAGTCGTGATCACCGAATGCACGTGTACAGTGATCCCAGAGATCAATGCTCACTGAACACACAGAACTGAATAACAAGAGTCTAACATCCATACATGCCGTCTTACACAAATTATGACCATTATGGTCGAGTCTTACATCGGTAAAGCCTTAAGGGCTGAACATCAAATGAAACTCAAAGCAGCGGAAATCTTCGTCGATAATAGAACCCATGCCATCTGCCTTAACCCTACAGGCATTCTGACTGGGAAACGTCCTAGTTCGCATGATCGTCTCCAAAGAACTCTTCTTCGAACTCCGGTTCTTCCATGCCTGGTCAATTAAATAACCAGTGGCAAGCCAATGAGTACTTTGAATGTACTACTTAAGCAACCCATGATTTGGTTCAAGGTACAGTAATGCATGACATAGGTAAAGTTTTGCATAAAGCTAGTTTTGAGTGCAAGGACATGCTCAACAACCTATAAAGCATGCATCAAGGGAATTCAAGTAACCATTAGGTCTGGTCACAGATATCAACATAAATAGAATGGGCACCAACCCATTTATCATAAACAGAGTGGGCACCAACCCATCTCAATCGTGTCAAGTCCTTTGACTTGATCCAAGACATCTCCATCATCTCACACACACTGGGTTTGAAAACAAGTGGACGTAGCCCAAGAGCGGTTACCCAACTGTCCTTGACCGTGGACACGGCTATTCGAATAGTTTTACACTCTGCAGAGGTTGCACACTTTACCCACTAGATCCGGGGAACTTCCGTGTCATCCACGACCCGCGGTACCTCAAGTACCCGGGGTAAGCACCCGATCACTACCTTTCCCTAGACGACACTAACATGGAGTCCACTCGATTGGTAGTAACCCCCGTGCCAAACATTTCTCATCATAAAGTTGTGGAGCCTCGCTCCCATATTCATCACATACCACAAGCACGGGGTACCAACGGTGTGTTCGGTGCCCTGTGAAAACAGTCATGGCCGCCCTACCTGGCACGACCCCGTCCCAAGAGAGAGCACCAACTCTCCCCCGTCACTAGTAATGCGGGCTCCAAGCTAGTATCGGTCTAGGTACTCAATAATGCCCTTTCCCATATAAGGGTAGAGTGGTCGCACATGTAAGGTTGGAATAACGGTCGCAACTCCGACCAATCCATTTTGAAAACAACACACACTTTCCTTGGCACACCACTTCGTCATCAAGTGGTCACCCATCTCATCATCTCCCTCGGGCATAAGTGGCACCCGACGGGGTTTTCGAAAAGACTTTTGAATTCACATTGCCTCCTTAACCATGCACAAACCCATCCCATTTGCGTAGCATCTACATTTGCATCCTATCTACTCCCACCGGCATAACCCTCATAAGAAGGTAGGGCCATGCACAATGCAAGTATCAGCGAGGAAATAATCGTGGCAACCAACCCACGTGGTTCACCATCTCATCATGATCCCGGTGCATCAATAATAAAGAACTAAAAATGACATGCATATAAAGGGGTATCTTAGTCATGGTCAAAGGGCTGCTTGCCTGGCTCAACAAAGTCTTGAGGTCTTCAAAGTCTTCCGTCCAACTCCTTCACAAGAACGCAATCTATCGTCACAAAATAATAACGGAAAAATAAGGCAATAATAAAACAGAAAAAATCAAAGTGCTCGTAAAAATGTCAACTCTTTTGTAAAATATTAGATGGAAATATAAGATGGGGAAACTTGCTAGTTTTGGATTTGGAGTGGTGGAACAGGAGATATGGATTTTCAGAGGCACATTTAAATGCTAAAAACCACATTTAAATATTTACAGAGAATAAAAGGTGGTTGGATTTGAGTGAAAGTTGCATCATTAAATAGGTTGCAATATTCTAGGAATTTAGAAATTGGAATTAATCCATTTGGACAAATATTGTGTCCTGTGGAATTTTTGGAATAAGGGATGAAAAGAAAAAGAAAAAAGGGCATCAGCCACTCGGCCAGACAGCCATGGCAGCAGCCCTGTGGGGAAAAGAGGCTCAGGCGAGCCACAAGCCTTGCCAGTTTTTAAACCCGACGGGCGGGCCCTAGCTGCCAGTGGAGAGAGAGGGCGAGAGGAGGTGAGGATGACAGGCGGGCCGCCTGTCATCTCCGACCTCACGAGAGGGCAGCGTGCAAACCGGCGACGATGCAAAGCGACGGCGAGCTCCGCGAAAAGGGATGGCCAGGGGCCGCCGCCGCCGGTGGGTGGTGGACTTGGCGTGAGGGGTGCCTGTTCACGGCGACGAGGTTTGCGGCGGAGGAGCTTCGGGAGGCGGTGGTTCCGGTCGCTTCCGGCTGTGACAGAGAGGGGAAACGGAGGGAAAAGAGTCAGGGGGATGCAGGGGTTCCAGATCGAGGCAAAGGAGGAGCGGGGGAGGCTTATACCTCGCGATCTCCGGCGAGCCGACGCGGCGGAGCTCGAGCTCGATCTCGAGCTCGGGCGGCTTTGGGGGCGAACTGGGGTGCAGGGGGAGGTGTTGGTGGTGCAGAGAGCGAGGGGTGGCTAGAGGAGGGCCCGGGGAGGCCTTTATATAGGAGGACGGCGAGGTCCCGTAGACCCGTGCGCCGGAGAGCTTCTGCTCGTCACCACAGGGCTCGGGAGGAGCTGGCGCCATGTCTAGGGCGTTCGTGGGCATCGACTACGCCTAGGGGAAGAAGAGAGAAGGAGTGGGGAGGGGTCAGGGGTGCGCGCGTGTGAGTAGCGCCATTGGCGCGCTCGGGCGGCTCTGTTTGATAGCGCGGAGGCGCGGGGAAGGAGGAGAGAGGAGGGGGACAGCGCCGTGGCGTGTCGTGGACGTCGAGGGGCCTCGGCTGGCGCGAGGGGAAGGCCCGAGGTGGCCGGAGCCGTTGGGCAGAGGGCGGCTACAATGCGGGAGCAAGATCAGAAGGCCTCAGAGCGCCCATATGGCTGCCATGGCATTGTTTATGCCACAGGGACGCGCCAACCATGTCCAAGAGTGCCGGGGTAGTAAAGAAGGAGGGGAGGCATTGGATGCCCTGGTAAGCCAGTGGAGTGAGGAGGGAAGAAGAAGAAAGGTGAAAAAGGGCTGACCAGAGAGAGAAAGAGGGGGGGTTTCACCCCTCAATTATTGAGCTGGGACTTGCCATTGTTACTGGAGGTGAAAGGGGTCTAGGAGGAGCTGTGGTAAAAATTGGAGCTCTCCACGAATAGTGAAAGGGGTAAAAACAGTGGTTTTTGCAAAATGTCAGAAGGTGTTTGATAGAGTTTTGAGCAAGCAAATGGACTCCAATTGCCATGAGACTCCACAAGGTGAAATGACTAATATAAATATAGCCCTCCACCAATTAGGAGATTATTTGGGCAAAGTTGCCAATGCAACTTTTGTGAACCCTAGAAATGAGCAGAAATAGACTTGAGTAGATCTAGTTGAGCATAACACTTCTCCTTGATGAACCACTTTGTGTAGTGGCCTCATTTGGTCATGTGAACATGCTCACAAAAGTTGGGGTCTATGGGAGAAAGTTGGTAGTACAAAGTTGCTCAAATTTGCTTCTGGTCAGAGAGGGTTTTGAGGCACTTTGACCAAGATTTCCTCTTCTCCAACCTGTGCCATTTGGTCCAGATGCATCATTAGACCAATGAAGCATGTCCACCAAGTTTGAGAACATTTGGACATACTTGGCAATGTAAAGTTGATCAAACTTCGAATGGACAGAAATAGTTTTGAGGGTTTTGATGGTGTTATCTTGTTCTCCAAGTCATGAGACTTGGCAAGATCATCTAATATGTCATATGTGACATGATAGAATTTTTCTGGAATTTTGGAAGAATATTTCCTTTGTAAATATTTCAAAAGCTTGAAATATCCAGAAGGGTTTTAGAGGATTTGACCAATATTTTGAACATGACCATGTGTTGAAACTCTTATATATGGACAATATATGTCCTATGAGTTTCCTAAATTTTGTCAAACATTTTAAAACAATAAAATAATTTTTCCTATTAAAGACCATTTCTGGCCTTAAGAAAAAGCTTTTAAATAAAATAGTAAAACAACTTTTAAAATTATATTTTTGTGGTTTCGGGTATCCTATATCTAATAGGAATCAAATATATTTTTGGAAAGATTTTACTGCCCTTAATCAAGTACTTGCAGGCAAACCTCAATTCAGGGGTTTTGGAAAACTAAATTTAGAAAATACTTCTGGCCAAATTATTTTTGTAAGAAAATTCTATATTGCACTATACACATGGCATGTTCATTGGTCAGGAGCTTGGGGTAAGGAGATGAAATATAGAGGGTGGGGTGGTTGACTATTAAGAGCACTTGAAAACCACATAGGGAAAACCAACACCAAATAAAAGCCAAATAAAGCAAAAAGTTTTTGTTGGTCCAAATTTTCATGCTTTATTAATGAAAATGAAATGTTACAAAATGCAGGGTGTGACAAAGGCCATGGGTTCCATGGTGTGGGTACAGTGTACTAACCTCTGCAGAGTGTGTATTTAATCTATCGATAGCCCCGCCCGTGGATATGGCCCCAGTTCATAGTCGGACACACTATGGGTCAACAGTAATAATAATAACTTGATTCATAACAACCTTGGTTCAAAGATGAGCGAAGTTGATTGATCTTTATGTGATCATGAGAGGATCACAGTGGTATTGGGGATATAGAGTTGATGGATATTTGTGGTGTTATGCGAGAATCACGGGTAAAGGTCAAGCTCCTTGTGGTCATGTAATGATTACTACGGTATTGTTAATACCAAGCTTGATTGGATCCTGAGGTGATTGTGTGGTGATCGTGATGGTAAGCTTATGCATGTGATGGTTATGATGTAACCTGAGCAGAGTAAGTTGGCGCATGATAGTGTCATCATGTTGCATGCTAGTATCATCTGGTTCATATGTTCATTCCAAGCTCATATTGTTCTAGTTGTATCATGTTCATCTTCTACATGCCATGTTGTTCTGATAGTATCATGTTCATCCTTGTTTAACCTGTAATTGCCATGTTGTTGTTTGTCTTGATTGCTCTTGGTTGTTGTGAGCTTGCAAATACATTCAATGTACTAACCTGGCGTGTCATGCCAGTTTGTAGGTCATGCCAGATTTGATTGCTTCTTTGCCGTGGATCCCTTGTTCGCGAGCTAGGATAAGCGTTCCAGCCAGAGTCCCTGTGGAGTGGAGTTCATCACCGTCGTCATTGTTCTGCTGCCAACAGTTGTTCCGCTGCTTCGTGTAGTTCTGCTACTTGCATAGAGAAATCATGGCAGGTGTGGTGTCGCCGTGCCGTTGTATCCCCTTGAACCCATTTAGACTGTAATAAAGAGCTGATTTGTTCTATGATAAGCAGTGTCGTATTCCAGAAACTTTTCCTCGATCTCTGGGCTGGAATACGGGGCGTTTCGGTTTCTCTGAGCCGGGGTGGCGCACTATCTTTCCTCTGTGCGCACTTTGGTCGCTCCCGAACCACAAGAGCCATTGCTGCTATACTTAGCGGCAACTAATCAAGTGGTTAGTGCAGCACTAGTGGCGCAGCGGGAAGTGGATGAAGCGGCAGCCACAGCCGTTGTCCCCTCTGGAGAGGAAAGCAAACACGCCCCGGCAAGGTCAGACGTAGTTCAAGACAAAGAAGAGCGAGGCAGCAGAGACAGTCCCAAGGTTGCGGCAAGGAAGAAAGTGGTGCAACGCCCAGTGTACTTCGTCAGCTCCCTGTTACAAGGGGCTATATGAGGGTACTCTGGCGTGTAAAAGTTGACTTTTGGCCTCATCATGGCATCAAGCAAACTGCGCCACTACTTCCAATCCCATGAGATCATGGTTTTCATCCGCTTTCCTCTACAGGGAATACTCAAGAACCTCGAGGCCACTGACAGGATAGTGGAGTGGGCCTTGGAGTTATCCAGCTATGGTTTGAAGTTGGAGAGCACGTCAACCATTCAAATCAGAGCACTGGCAGAATTCATTGCAGAGTGGACACCAACCTGATACGCCTCCAATGTATCTGTAATTTTTTATTATTCCATGTTGTTATATTATCATTCTGGGATGTTTTACAATCATTTTTGGGTACTAACCTATTGACATAGTGCCCAGTGCCAGTTGCTGTTTTCTGCATGTTTTTTTACATCGCAGGAAATCAATATCAAACGGAGTCCAAATGCAACAAAACTCCTAGAGGATTTTTTTGGGCCAAAAGACATCCAGTGGGCCAAGGAAGCACCTGGGGGTGGCTCGAGGGGAGCAACATCCACCATGGCGTGCCAGGAGGCCTAGGCGCGCCCTGGTGGGTTGTGCCCACCTCGGGTGCCCCCTGAACCGCCTCTTTGCTCTATAAATACCCTAATATTCCAGAAACCCTAGGGGAGTCAATGAAAACCAATTCCAACTGCCGCAGAGTCCAGAACCACCAGATCCAATCTAGACACCATCATGGAGGGGTTCACCACTTCCATTGGTGCCTCTTCGATGATGCGTGAGTAGTTCTTTGTAGACCTACATGTCCGTAGTTAGTAGCTAGATGGCTTCCTCTCTGTCTCTTGATTATCAATAGAATGGTCTATTGGAGATCCATATGATGTAAGTCTTTTGCGGTGTGTTTGTTTGGATCCAATGAACTTGGAGTTTATGATCAGATCTATGCTTTTGTCCATGAAAGTTATTTGAGTCTTCTTTGATCTCTTATATGCATGATTGCTTATAGCCGCGTATTTCTTCTCCAATATTTGGGTTTTGTTTGGCCAACTTGATCTATTTATCTTGCAACGGGAAGAAGTGCGTTGTAGTGGGTTCGATCTTACGGTGCTTGATCCCAGTGACAGAAGGGGAACCGACACGTATGTAACGTTGCTACTAAGGATAACAAGATGAGATCTATATCTCCGCAATAGATAAACGGATCTCATCTACATCATGTCATCGTTCTTATTGCATTACTCCGTTTTTCCATGAACTTAATACACTAGATGCATGCTGGATAGTGGTCGATGTGTGGAGTAATAGTAGTAGAGGCAGGCAGGAGTCGGTTTACTAATCTTGGACGTGATGCCTATATAATGATCATTGCTTAGATATCGTCATGATTATTTGAAGTTCTATCAATTGCCCAACAGTAATTGTTTTGCCACCATTTGCTATTTTTCTCGAGAGAAGCCACTAGTGAAACCTACGGCCCCCGGGTCTCTTTTCATCATATTTGCCTTTGCGATCTATTTTCTTTGCATTTATTTTCTAATCTATTAAACCAAAAATACAAAAATTCCTTTCTGTAATTTATTTGTTCTGCGATCTATTTATCCTATCTACCACTTTACCTCACGTTATTTGCCTATCTTGAGGCATCGTACCCGAAAGGGATTGACAACCCCTTTAACACGTCGGGTTACGAGTATTTGTTATTTGTGTACAGGTGTTATTTACGTGGTGTGAGAAGGTTCTCCTACTGGTTCGATAACCTTGGTCTCATCAGGGAGGGAAATACCTACCGTCGCTATACTGCATCATCCCTTCCTCTTTGGGAAAATATGGGCGTAGTTCTAGCAGACGTCAAAAGGATTTTCTGGCGCCGTTGCTGGGGAGGATCTTCAACATCAACTAAGTTTCTAATCACGAATCTCATCTCCTCGCAATTTACACTATTTTCCATTTGCCTCTCGTTTTCGTCTCCCCCACTTCACAAAATTTTGCCGTTTTATTCGCCCTCTTTTTCATTCGCCATTTTCTCGTCAGATCTGTTTTTGAGCGCAATCTTGTTGCGTAGTCATCATGACTCAAGAGAACACCAAGTTGTGTGATTTCTCAAGTACGAACAACAATGATTTGGTTAGCACTCCGATTGCTCCTCCCGCCACTAGTGCGGAGTCTTGTGATATTAATACTGCTTTGCTGAATCTTGTCATGAAATATCAATTTGCCGGTAGTCCTAATGAGGATGTCGTGTCCTTTCTTAACACATTCGTGGAATTATGCGATATGCAAAAGAAAAAAAGATGTGGACATTAATGTTGTGAAGTTGTAATTATTTCCGTTTTCATTGCGAGGTCGTGCAAAAATTTGGTTTTCTTCTTTGCCTCGCAATAGTATCGATTCTTGGAACAAGTGCAAGGATGCTTTTATCACTAAGTATTTTCCTCCCGCAAAAATTATTTCCCTTAGAACCTAGATCATGAATTTCAAGCAACTTGAACATGAGCATGTTGCGAAAAGGATGAAATTGATGCTAAGGAATTGCCCAACACGTGGGTTAAATCTTTGGATGATCATACAAAAAAATTATGCGGGATTGAATTTTGTTTCTCGTAATCTTTTAGATTCCGCCGCGTGGGGTACTTTTATGGAAATTACTTTGGGTGAAGCTACGAAATTTCTAGACAATATTGTGGCAAATTACTTGCAATGGCATAACGAAAGAGCTCCTACTAGTAAAAAAAGTCAATTAGGTAGAAGAAATAAATTCTTTGAGTGAAATAGTTGATGCTCTTATGAAGTTCGTTGCTAACAAATGTGCTCCTACTTTTTTCAATGATGTGCCTTTGTCTACTTTGTTTGCGAAAAATAGTGATGCCATAGATGTGAATTTTGTCTCGTGAAACATTCTCAATAACAATGCTTATGGAGGTAATTTTAATCCTAGACCTTTTCCTAGTAATTCCTCTAATAACCATGGTAATTCCTTGTTAATACAACCTATAATAATAGAAACACCTCTTATCTTGAGAGCAATATTAAATAATTTATCAATACGCAAAAAGCTATCAACACTTCGATAAAAGAAAAGTTGAATAAAATTGATGATTTTTCTAGAAGTGTTGATAGAATTTCTCATAATGTAGAAAATCTTAAGATGAAAATTTGTGTGCCTACAGTTGAGGAATCAATTAAAGCTCTTTATGTTTCTATGGATGAAAGTAAGAAAAGAACCACTATGCTTAGAGCTAAAAGAGCATTTTTAGAAAGAGCATTTTCTAGTGATTACTATCATAAAAGTGATGAAGATCTTAAAATGATTTGTGTTTCTTCTATTGATTCTTTGTTTAGCAATTTAAGATTGATGAAAAAGGGACTGGAGAAGAGTCAACTTTAGTTAGAGGGCGTCCCTATGATTCGGAGGGTGAAAATCTTGTTGAGAAAATTGATAAAAGTTGGTTTGAAGAGGTCAAAATTTTAACTAGTGATGTGCCCACTATTTTGGATTACAAAAACTTTAATTATGATAGTTTCTCTTTGGTTGATTGTATTTCTTTGTTGCAATCCATGATAAATTCACCCCATGCTTATGAACAAAATAAAGCTTTTACTAAACATATTGTTGATGCCATGATGAAAGCTTTTGAAGAAAAATTGGAATTAGAAGTTCCATTTCCTAGAAAATTGCATGATGAGTGGGAACTTACTATCAAAGTCAAGATTAAAAATTATGAATGTTTTGCATTGTGTGACTTGGGTGCTAGTGTTTCTACAATTCCGAAATCTTTATGTGATGTGCTTGGTCTTACCAATATTGAAGAATGCTCTTTAAATTTGCACTTGGCGGGTTCTACTATTATAAAGCCTATGGGAAGAATTAATGATGTTCTTATTCTTTCAAATAGTAATTATGTGCCCATATATTTTATTGTTCTTGATATTGATTGCAATCCATCTTGTCCAATTATCTTGGTAGACCGTATTTGCGTACTATTGGTGTCGTGATTGATATGAAAGAAGAAAATATTAAATTTCAATTTCCACTAAGGAAGGGAATGTAACAGTTTCCTAGAACAATAATTAGGCCACAATATGAATCAATCATGAGGGTATCTTATGGATCTAGAACCAAAGATGACAAAACTTAGATCTTATGGGTTATGCCTAGCTAGGGGCGTAAAACGATAGCGCTTGTTGGGAGGCAACCCAATGAATAAAATTTATTTTTGCTTTTTTCTTTCTGTTATTGAGTGTTAGCACAATTATTCTAATGTTATTATTGTTTTTTTTTTGTTTTAGTTAGTGTTGGTGCCAAGCAAGGCCTTTGGGAAGACTTGGGTGAAAGTTGATTTGATCTTGCTGAAAAACAGAAACTTTTGCACTCACGAGATTATTTTTCAATTTTAAAATAAGAGTTCTTTTGAGTTGATTATTTTTTCAGAAGATTAATAGACAAATTCGTACCATCAAGCAATTTATTTCAAAAAATTTGGAGTTACATAAGTACTCAGAATATTCAGATTGCTACAGACTGTTTTGTTTTTGACATATTCTGTTTTCTTTGCGTTGTGTGCTTGTTTTGATGACTCTATGGTTTTCTTTCATGAGTTTTTGCCATAGAAAAGTTGGAATAGAGTAGATATAATGCAAAAACAAAATAAGAATAGGTTTTCTATAGTACTTATAGTAGTGGTTTGGTTTCTTATAATAACGGATCTCACGAAGGTTTTGTTTGAGTTTTGTGTGATTGAAGTTTTCATGTTTTGGGTTATCTTACGATGGATGAAGGAATAAGGATTAGAAAAAGGCTAAACTTGGGGTTGCCCTAGTGTCACGCCCAATATGCGACCCTATCCAAAAGGAACTCGAAGGTCCCACCAAGGATAGACCCGCATATTGGAACGCTTTTGCAAGGTGGATATCATTACATCAACATTACATAATAGAGGGGATACATCCAAGACATACAATGCCACACAGATACAACATCATATTACATAAGAGCAACATCCGACTACGGATGAAACACAAACAGAAACTCAAACAATATCCACCCTGCTAGCCCAGGCTGCCGACCTGGAACCTATCCCCTGATCGAAGAAAAAGCAGAAGAAGAACTCCAAACAAGCAAACATCGCTCTCGCGTCATGATCATCGCATAACCTGCACCTGCAACTGTTGTTGTAGTAATCTGTGAGCCACGAGGACTCAGCGATCCCATTACCATGGGTATCAAGACTAGCAATGCTTAATGGGAAAGGAAGGGGTAAAGTGGTGAGGTTGCAGCAGCGACTAAGCATGATATGGTGGCTAACATACGCAAATGAGAGCGAGAAGAGAAACAAGCGGAACGGTCGTCAACTAGCAATGATCAAAAAGTGATCCTGAACTCCTACTTACATCAAACATAACCCAAAGACCGTGTTCACTTCCCGGACTCCGCCGAGAAGAGACCATCACGGCTACACATGCGGTTGATGCGTTTTAATTTGGATCTGGTGTCAAGTTATCTACAACCGGACATTAACAAATTCCCATCTGCCACATAACCGCGGGCACGGCTCTCAAAAGTTTATACCTGCAGGGTGTCCCAACTTAGCCCATGACAAGCTCTCGCGATCAACGAAGGAATAGACCTTCTCCGGGAAGACCCGATCAGTCTCGAATCCCGGTTTACAAGACATTTCGACAATGGTAAAACAAGACCAGCAAGACCGCCCGATGCGCCGACATCCCGATAGGAGCTGCACATATCTCGTTCTCAGGGCAACACCGGATAAGCGAAGCGTACATGTACCGACGAATCCAAGTTGCCAAGGAATGGTCCCGCACGGTGCTCTAGTTTGGACCAACACTTAGACAAGCATTGGCCCGGGGGGCTATAATAAAGATGACCCTTGGGTTAATTACTCCCAAGGGAAAGGTAGGTGGTGGTGAGGCAAATGGTAAAACCAAGGTTGGGCCTTGCTGGACAAGTTTTATTGAAAGCGAACTGTCAGGGGGGGTCCCATAAATCACCCGACCACGTTAGGAACGCAAAATCCGGGAACATAACACCGGTATGACGGAAACTAGGGCGGCAAGAGTGGAACAAAACACCAGGCATAAGGCCGAGCCTTCCACCCTTTACCAAATATATAGATGCATTGATAATATAAGAGATATTGTGATATCCCAACATAACCCTGTTCACCATGGAGAAATCTTCAACTTCACCTGCAACTAACAACGCTATAAGAGGGGTTAAGCAAAGCGGTAACATAGCCAAGCAACGGTTTGCTAGGAAGGGTGTCAAAGGTTAGAGGTTCATGGCAATTTGGGAGGCTTGAAGAGCAAATGATAGGTAACGCAGCATAGCGATAGAACAAAGCAACTAGCATAGCAATGATAGTAGTGATATCCAGGGTAGCGGTCATCTTGCCTGAAATCCCGCAAGGAAGAAGAACGAGTCCATGAAGAAGATGAAGCCACGAAGACGAACCACACGTAGACGAACGAATCCTCACGATCGCAACGAAACGGGAACTATCGAGAAGAAGCACACAACATGGTAAATACACCACACATGAACAAGACATGATGCAAAACAAGCATGATGCATGACAAAGCTATATGAAGCTACTCATGACACGATATGATGCAAACAAGAACAACACATCAAGGCAAGTTTAAATGAGGCCGGAAACAACATATAACAATTCCGGAAAGTCCTCATATGCATATTTTGAAATTGGTCCAGATCTGAACAAACCTTATGTTCAAGTTGTTAAACATCAATTTAAAGAGCACCAAGAGAAACTACACGAAATTCTAGTCAAGTTACATATAAAGTTCATTAGATTTGGAGCTACGGCCTAGAAGATATGAGACATGGCATTGATGCAAAATGTATACAAACATCAAGCAAACACACCAAAACAAGGATGCAACATGATAATATGAAGCTACATGCAAAAACAAGCAAGTTTCATATAGAGCACACTCAAAACGGAGCAACGGTGTAACACATACACTCTATACAAGTTATAGCAACAATCTGTCCATAACAGCAACTAGGCATATTGCAAGCATCAAAACAACAAGCTACATCACCCCAACATAATAACAAAAGGCATGATCATGAACTACATGTAAAGCACAACAAAACATGAACACTGAGCTATCTCCAGAAACAACTAGAACATGCTCAAAAAGACATGGAGATATTGCAAATAATAACAGCTTCAGACTTTGCAGAAATAACATCAGGTTGCAATGTTTAGAGCTATCAAACAACATGTTACAGGAAATTAACATGGCAAACAAAGGCATGGCATGAATCTACGAATTGCATAGATCAAAAGACCCTTACTGACCATGAGCCAAAAAGGCATAGAAAATATGATGGCACCCATGTAAACATGGCAAGTTATATTACAGATTCAAACATGGCAGGAACAACAATAAGTAGGCATGTTGGTGAGCTTGAACCACTCACCATAGAGCAATACATGGCATGGCAAGGCACCCAACAGTAAGAAGGCATGTTTGTGAAGTTAAGCATGGCAAGAGCAAGGTCATAGGGTGCATGGAACACTAGCAAAGCACATGGGAACTAGTGAACTTAATGTTAACAGGCTGAGAGCAACATTTTCAAGAAACTTGAAGCAAGATAACAACATGTTCCCGCAGGCTATAATTGCAACCACGGCATGAATGGATAGAGCATGACACGTATATCAAAACATGTTTATAGAACATCTCCAGATTATGCATAGAATGATTAGTAGAAGCATGTTAACATGGCAACAAAATATAACAGAATCTGCCTAGCAAAACAGCAACAACAAGTACCCTCCTTAACAAGCTTGATGCACTCAGCACACAACTCACAAAAATACATGGTTAACACCTCTGAAAAGATGACATAGCATAGATCAAAACACATGTAGACATCAACCTCATAGGATGCACACATCAATCATGGCAAAAATGACAAATGAGCAAGTTAAAACTGTTTCAGCAGATTAACATCAACATGCACTCTTCCAACAGCATATCGGGCGTCAAGATGTGCTCAAATGAAAATGATGCAATGGAATGAAATGAAGTACTCGTCGAGACGAACAATTTGACATATTACCCGCACGAAACAGATCAGTATGCATGGAGATGCAGCAGGTCAAACATGGCATGATTATGCAAAAATAATCGGGACTTAGACGAATTTTGGAGGAGGGAAAAGTCAACCTCTCCGCACGGGTTTTGAAGTTCGCCGGAGAGCGGCCGGGGACGAAGCCGGGGAGGCGGATCCAGGGCTCCCTCGGTCGGATCTCGCCGGATCCGGGCCGGGGAGGCATGACGGCGGAGGGCGGCGACCGGAGGGAGCTTGGGCAGCAGGCAATAAGGCTTCCACCCATGGAGCGGGCGGCGGGCGGCCGGGCAGCGTGGCGTCGGCCGGGCGGGTGGCGGCGAAGCCGCCACGGGGCGCGAACGAGGGGCGGCGAGGCGGCACGCCGGCGAGGCACCGGAGAAGTGGCGGCGGCGGCGCCGCGGCGCCGCGGCAGCGACGGACAAAGCGGCGCGCGGCGCGCAGCGGACGGGCGGCGGCGGCGCAAGACGGCCCCATGGCTCGCAGCGGCCGCGGGCCGGTGGAGGGGACGACGGCGGGAGGCCACGTGTCGCGTGGGGAGTGGCTGCGGGCGGCGGCGCGGACATGTCCGGCCGTCACGGACGCGTCCGGTGGCGGCGGAGGGCGATTTTAGGGTTTCGTCTGCGAAATCATCCGTGAATTTCGGGGGAGGGGCTAGTTTTATAGGTAGAGGGAGCTTGGAGAGTCCAAATGAGGAGCGGTTTTCGGCCACGCGATCGCGATCGAACGACCGAGAGCATGGAGGGGAGTTTTCTGGGCTTTGGGCCACTTTGGAAGGGGCGTTGGCCTGCAACAAAAGAGGGCTTTACGGTTACCCGGTTAACCGTTGGAGTATCAAACGAGCTCCAAATTACACGAAACTTGACAGGCGGTCTACCGGTGCTATACCAAGGCCGCTTGGCAAACCTCGGGCCATTCCGAGAAAGTTTAACACCCACTCACAACAGGAGACAAAAGGGGGACGCCGGGGGACATAGGAGTGCCGGATTGCAAAACGGAGAACGGGGAAAAAGCTCGGATGCAAGAGACGAACATGTATGCAAAATGAGATGCACATGATGACATGATATGAAATGCATAAGATGACATGGCAAAGTGCAACACGCAAGCAGATGACATGGCAACGACGGCGAATAACTGGCAGACAACTGGCGCAACGAATCCGGGGCGTTACAACACTCCTCCACTAACAAGAGATCTCGTCCCGAGATCTTAGGACCGAGATGGAAGGGAAAAAGGGTTGAGGTGAAACAAGAACTCAAGAGAAGGAGCAAAGAATCGAGAGCACTCGAGAAGAAGAGAGGACCAACGAGAATGACGAGAATCGAAAGCTCACGGAATCGGATAGACTATGAAATCACTCGTTCTAACCGGAGTGGTTAGAATGAGAAAAGAAACGAATAAGACTGAAAGGATTTAGGCAGCACTCCGGCTGAAAATGGGAGGATTAGAACGAACTTGAGAGGATGGAATGGTACTTGATGAACTCTTGAAAGAATGAACTAAATCATGAAGAATCGCCATGAAGAACTCCGGTAAAATAAAGGATGATGAGATAGAATGAAGGATGAAAGAATAAGATGAGCCTTGCGATGATTTAGATGGAGGTTCCGACGAGATGGCCGAGGAAATTTATTGAATTCCGGAAAAGAAAAGATGGAGAACACTTGGAAATAGAATTTATTCAACAAGAACAAACTCCGAAGGAAGGGATTACTTACTTGGATGAAATAAGAATAAGATTTATTGTATGCTTATCCTTCACCAAATTAAAGTGATGACACAATGGATTTGCCTACTACTTATTCTTCTTGAAAAGGGATAGAGAAGTGACATATCGCAAACTTGAGAAGGTCTTCATGAATCACCGGTAGGACTGAAAAGATCGAATGAATTAATATGATAATCAAGGACAAAGAATCTTGAATGAACCACCGTAAGAATTCAGAAATGACTGACGAAAGAGAATGAATCACCGGGGAAGAATTAGAAGAACCAATATGCTAGAGGGGATTTAGATGCAAAAGAACGAAGAGATCGCGAACTGATTGAAGAATACATGAACGAAGCACCGGAAGAATATTGAGGCGAACGAAAGGGCACAGATACAGAATAATTGGAGAACGAATTTGAAAAACTTAGAACGAAGAAATTTCTGAAAAGATGGCCCCCGGATGATCGAGAGAGAAAGCAAGTCCTGAAATGCTTCGGATGGATGAAAATAATTTGCATGACTTGAAACAATTTGATAGGATAACATCGAGCTAGCACCGCGAATCTCTGAGAGAACGGACAAGATTTGAAGGAAAACTCTTCTTCGGTCTTCAAACAACGACGAGAAACACCACCGAAATTACTGAGATACTCCGGGAGAGCGAAAAAGCGAAGAGGTTAAGCCGACAATGAAATGATTTGAAAGAGATCTTGGAAAAGGCATGTGACTGATGGGATCCATTCTTACATCACACTTGAAAAGAATTGAGAATAACTCTGGGGAAATTAGAAGAGTCAGGTAAGATCCTGGGAAAAGACCTGTGGGTTAGGGCCCACTGAAGAAAACACCGTTGGAAAAGATGTTGAAGATTTAGATGATGCTCCGGAACAATTGAAATATATGAATGAGGTGACAGCCTCGAATTAATTGGAACACAGACGAATCTCCTGAGATGTCTTTGAACTCCGGAATGATTAAATGGCGAGAGGCGAACGAGCAAGGGGAAAACACTTGATCCAAGGAAAAGAATATGATCAGCACTGAAAAACTTGAATTGAATCCACCGGAAAAAGAAAGGGATGAAGAATGACGAATGAGACGAGAATTCACCGGTTGAAATGATTGAGGGAAGACTGAAGAGACTCCACACGAATGAAATTGATGGTTGAAAGAGACTCAGACGCCGGGAAGAAAAAAGGGTTGGAGGGCGGGAAAAACAAAGGCAACTTGGAAGGGTGAACCGTCGAATACCTTGAAGAGAAAACACCGGTTGAAATCATTGAGGAAAGAAAGCAAAGACTTCGCACGAGTAGGATGGGTACTCGATTACGGACTATGGTTCCGAGAAGAAAAAGGGGTGGGTGGGTGGGAAAAGAAAGCAACTGAGGTTTGAACTTGGCAAAGAAGAAGAGGCTCGAGTCAACTTGACGAGAAATGCACCGGATAAAAGAGCAGAGGAACAACGATCGGAAAACCAACTGCGTGAACCTAAAGAAAAATTTGAAGGGGAAGAGGAATAGTTCAAAACACCTACGTCAGGATTCCTCACCAGAGTGACGAAGGGACTGAGGAGTAAAAAGAATTCCTACTCTCCGATATAACTAGACTCCGAAAACAGTTTTCTTCTAGACTCAACAACGGCCAAACTACACGATCAATCAAGGGGGGCTCCTAGGGTCGGTCGAGGCTCTGATACCAACTTGTCACGCCCAATATGCGACCCTATCCAAAAGGAACTCGAAGGTACCACCAAGGATAGACCCGCATATTGGAACGCTTTTGCAAGGTGGATATCATTACATCAACATTACATAATAGAGGGGATACATCCAAGACATACAATGCCACACAGATACAACATCATATTACATAAGAGCAACATCCGACTACGGATGAAACACAAACAGAAACTCAAACAATATCCACCCTGCTAGCCCAGGCTGCCGACCTGGAACCTATCCCCTGATCGAAGAAAAAGCGAAGAAGAACTCCAAACAAGCAAACATCGCTCTCGCCATGATCATCGCATAACCTGCACTCAAGAATCGTTGTTGTAGTAATCTGGAGCCACGAGGACTCAGCGATCCCATTACCATGGGTATCAAGACTAGCAAAGCTTAATGGGAAAGGAAGGGGTAAAGTGGTGAGGTTGCAGCAGCGACTAAGCATGATATGGTGGCTAACATACGCAAATGAGAGCGAGAAGAGAAACAAGCGGAACGGTCGTCAACTAGCAATGATCAAAAAGTGATCCTGAACTCCTACTTACATCAAACATAACCCAAAGACCGTGTTCACTTCCCGGACTCCGCCGAGAAGAGACCATCACGGCTACACATGCGGTTGATGCGTTTTAATTTGGATCTGGTGTCAAGTTATCTACAACCGGACATTAACAAATTCCCATCTGCCACATAACCGCGGGCACGGCTCTCAAAAGTTTATACCCTGCAGGGGTGTCCCAACTTAGCCCATGACAAGCTCTCGCGATCAACGAAGGAATAGACCTTCTCCCAGGAAGACCCGATCAGTCTCGGAATCCCGGTTTACAAGACATTTCGACAATGGTAAAACAAGACCAGCAAGACCGCCCGATGCGCCGACATCCCGATAGGAGCTGCACATATCTCGTTCTCAGGGCAACACCGGATAAGCGAAGCGTACAGGTACCGACGAATCCAAGTTGCCAAGGAATGGTCCCGCACGGTGCTCTAGTTTGGACCAACACTTAGACAAGCATTGGCCCGGGGGGGCTATAATAAAGATGACCCTTGGGTTAATTACTCCCAAGGGAAAGGTAGGTGGTGGTGAGGCAAATGGTAAAACCAAGGTTGGGCCTTGCTGGACAAGTTTTATTCAAAGCGAACTGTCAGGGGGGTCCCATAAATCACCCGACCACGTTAGGAACGCAAAATCGGGGAACATAAAACCGGTATGACGGAAACTAGGGTGGCAAGAGTGGAACAAAACACCAGGCATAAGGCCGAGCCTTCCACCCTTTACCAAATATATAGATGCATTGATAATATAAGAGATATTGTGATATCCCAACATAATCCTGTTCACCATGGAGAAATCTTCAACTTCACCTGCAACTAACAACACTATAAGAGGGGCTAAGCAAAGCGGTAACATAGCCAAGCAACGGTTTGCTAGGAAGGGTGTCAAAGGTTAGAGGTTCATGGCAATTTGGGAGGCTTGAAGAGCAAATGATAGGTAACGCAGCATAGCGATAGAACAAAGCAACTAGCATAGCAATGATAGTAGTGATATCCAGGGTAGCGGTCATCTTGCCTGAAATCCCGCAAGGAAGAAGAACGAGTCCATGAAGAAGATGAAGCCACGAAGACGAACCACACGTAGACGAACGAATCCTCACGATCGCAACGAAACGGGAACTATCGAGAAGAAGCACACAACATGGTAAACACACCACACATGAACAAGACATGATGCAAAACAAGCATGATGCATGACAAAGCTATATGAAGCTACTCATGACACGATATGATGCAAACAAGAACAACACATCAAGGCAAAGGTGTCCCGTCTTTCGATGAGATGGTGGATTTCGCTTTGGTGGAAGTCGACTTTGACGATCCGACTACGAACGTGCGAGGACGTCACGCCTTAGCAATCGCTAAACCAACTCCGAGAGGTTATTGACCACGCCGGAGCACGATCAACCTGACCACGAAGGTCTGTTTCCTGCGAGCAAACGAAGAACAAGCAAGAAACTGAGATTGCAATCTGGATATTGCGAATATAAGATGAAAGCTTTATTGATCAAGGTGGGGTTCTGTGGCGCTTTGTCCGGTCGTTGAACACAAACGGCACGCCGGAAGTTGCAGCTATGGCGAACTTTTAATCTAAACAAAACCCAAGTCTAAACGGTGCCCTAAGGGCTGTATATATGGAGGAAGAGGGGTGAATTTCGTGGCCCTTGGTGGAGGGGTCCAAACTAACCCTATCTCTTGTTTCCCCACACATACGGACTCTAAAAATAGCCTATACTAATGTATTTCGAAATTACATGGGCCTGGCCCAATAATAAGGTGACGAAGACCTAGAATAGCCTTTGGACGAATATTATGAAGTGGCATCTTGTATATTTCGTCCAAGGCTTCATGCACTCCTTATGGTGGCTTCAAAGTCCTGAAATCATCACTTGTAACTCCGTTCTTGATCCCCTTAGCATGCCATCAACTCCATGTGTGTTCTTGCTCCAATGTTCATCCATCTCCAAGCTAGGCCCTTCATTTGTAAGCAAAACAAATGTATCCAATTTAGGCAACATCATATTCTCATGAACATTAGAATCATTACCAAGAAACGAAAGTACCTGGTAATTTAGTTGGCGTGCGCGAGCTCTAGTAATTGGTCCAGTATGTATAGCAGCAGGGGCTGTGGGTGTAACAATGGTATTGATGTCCTCATCAACACATCAAGGCAAGTTTAAATGAGGCCGGAAACAACATATAACAATTCCGGAAAGTCCTCATATGCATATTTCGAAATTGGTCCAGATCTGAACAAACCTTATGTTCAAGTTGTTAAACAGCAAGTTAAAGAGCACCAAGAGAAACTACACGAAATTCTAGTCAAGTTACATATAAAGTTCATTAGATTTGGAGCTACGGCCTAGAAGATATGAGCAAAACAAGTTAAACATGGCATTAATGCAAAATGCATACAAACATCAAGCAAACACACCAAAACAAGGATGCAACATGATAATATGAAGCTACATGCAAAAACAAGCAAGTTTCATATAGAGCACACTCAAAACGGAGCAACGGTGTAACACATACACTCTATACAAGTTATAGCAACAATCTGTCCATAACAGCAACTAGGCATATTGCAAGCATCAAAACAACAAGCTATATCACCCCAAAATAATAACAAAAGGCATGATCATGAACTACATGTAAAGCACAACAAAACATGAACACTGAGCTATCTCCAGAAACAACTAGAACATGCTCAAAAAGACATGGAGATATTGCAAATAATAACAGTTTCGGACTTTGCAGAAATAACATCTGGTTGCAATGTTTAGAGCTATCAAACAACATGTTACAGGAAATTAACATGCCAAACAAAGGCATGACATGAATCTACGAATTGCATAGATCAAAAGACCCTTACTGACCATGAGCCAAAAAGGCATAGAAAATATGATGGCACCCATGTAAACATGGTAAGTTATATTACAGATTCAAACATGGCAGGAACAACAATAAGTAGGCATGTTGGTGAGCTTGAACCACTCACCACAGAGCAATACATGGCATGGCAGGGAACCCAACAGTAAGAAGGCATGTTTGTGAAGTTAAGCTTGGCAAGAGCAAGGTCATAGGGTGCATGGAACACTAGCAAACCACATGGGAACTAGTGAACTTAATGTTAACAGGCTGACAGCAACATTTTCAAGCAAATTTGAAGCAAGATAACAACATGTTCCCGCAGGCTATAATTGCAACCAAGGGCATGAATCGATAGAGCATGACATGTAGATCAAAACATGTTTATAGAACATCTCCAGATTATGCATAGAATGATTAGTAGAAGCATGTTAACATGGCAACAAAATATAACAGAATCTGCCTAGCAAAACAGCAACAGCAAGTACCCTCCTTAACAAGCTTGATGCACTCAGCACACAACTCACAAAAATACATGGTTAACACCACTGAAAAGATGACATAGCATAGATCAAAACACATATAGACATCAACCTCATAGGATGCACACATCAATCATGGCAAAAATGACAAATGAGCAAGTTATAACAGTTTCAGCAGATTAACATCAACATGCACTCTTCCAACAGCATTTCGGGCATCAAGATGAGCTCAAATGAAAATGATGCAATGGAAGGAAATGAAGCACTCGTCGAGACGAACAATTTGACATATTACACGCACGAAACGGAGCAGTATGCATGGAGATGCAGCAGGTCAAACATGGCATGATTATGCAAAAATAATCGGGACTTGGACGAATTTTGGAGGAGGGAAAAGTCAACCTCTCCGCACGGGTTTCGAAGTTCGCCGGAGAGCGGCCGGGGACGAAGCCGGGGAGGCGGATCCGGGGCTCCCTCAGCCGGATATCGCCGGATCCGGGCCGGGGAGGCACGGCGGCGGAGGGCGGCGACCAGAGGGGGCTTGGGGCAGCGCGGCGGCGACGGCCGGCGCTGAGGCGGCGGCGGCGGCGGGCGGCACATGGCGTCGGCCGGGCGGGAGGCGGCGAGCTGCGGCATGGGGCGCGGACGGAGGGGCGGCGAGGCGGCACGCCGGGCGAGGCGTCGAGACGCGGCGGCGGCATCACGGACAAAGCGGCGGCGGCGCGCGCGACGGACGCGGGCGCGCGGCGGCGGGACGGGCGGCGGCGGCAAGACGGGCTCAGCGTGTTCGCAGCGGCCGCCATGCGAGCGGTGACGGGACGACGGCGGGAGGCCACGTGTCGCACGGGGAGTGGCTGCGGGCGGCGGCACGGACATGTCCGGCCGTCGCGGACGCGTCCGGTGGCGGCGGAGGGCGATTTTAGGGTTTCGTCTGCGAAATCATAGGGGCTAGTTTTATAGGTAGAGGGATCTAGGAGAGTCCAAATGAGGAGCGGTTTTCGGCCACGCGATCGCGAGCGAACGACCGAGAGCATGGAGGGGAGTTTGTTGGGCTTTGGGCCACTTTGGAAGGGGTGTTGGGCTGCAACAAAAGAGGGCTTTACGGTTACCCGGTTAACCGTTGGAGTATCAAACGAGCTCCAAATGACACGAAACTTGACAGGCGGTCTATCGGTGCTATACCAAGGCCGCTTGGCAAACCTCGGGCCATTCCGAGAAAGTTTAACACCCACTCACAACAGGAGACAAAAGGGGGACGCCGGGGGACATAGGAGTGCTGGATTGCAAAACGGACAACGGGGAAAAAGCTTGGATGCAAGAGACGAACATGTATGCAAAATGAGATGCACATGATGACATGATATGAAATGCATAAGATGACATGGCAAAGTGCAACACGCAAGCAAATGACATGGCAATGACGGTGAATAACTGGCAGATAACTGGCGCAACGAATCCGGGGCGTTACACCTAGGAACCCCAAGATAATATTCAAAGAAGTAGCAAGCAAGTAAGCTTCAGGATGCCCCCGAGTGGCATCCCTGCTTTCTTCTAACAACCATCGGTATTTTACTTGAAACTATATTTTTATTCGTCACATTATATGAGTTTTGCTTGGAGCGTCTTGTATGATATGAGTATTTGCTTGTTTTTCTTTTTGTCTTAAGTGTTGTATCCTTGCTGGACACACCCTTTTTAGAGAGCCAAAAATTATGCTATGCTTGCTCCTATGCTTCACTTAAATTTTTAGAGCCATGGATTTTCTCTAGTACTTCACTTATATCTTTTTGAGCATGGTGTGGTTTGTTATTTTTGAAGAAATGCTCCCATGCTTCACTTAGATTTATTTGGGAGTTAGTAAAAATTTAAGAAATTCTCTCTTCCTTCACTTAGATTATTTTGAGAGAAAGAAGAAAAAGTTAAGCTCATGATCTTCACTTAAATTTGTTTGAGCTTATCAAAAGCAACATATGAAAATAGTCCCAAAGTGATAGATATCCAAGGAGGATATAATAAAAACTTTCATGAAGATCATTGGACAAAATAAACTTGATTTTTAGTGATGGTTTTGAGATATGACGATATGATATGTGAGTCATGTTAATGAGTAATTGTGCTTTAGTAAGAATATTGATGTTAAGGTTTGTGACTCCCTATGCAAGCACGAAAGTCAATAGTTATGCAATGAAATTTATATCCTACTTATGGTGCATTATTCAGTGTTACTTATGCTTAATGCCTGGGTAGTCGCTTTTCAATCTTTTTGCTAGCCTTCATTTTGCACTAAGTATGATCACTACTTGTGCATCCAAAACCCTTTAAACCAGTTTTGCCATATGAGTCCACTATACATACCTATATGTGGTATTTCCATGCAGTTCTAAGCAAATTTGCATGTGCCATCTCTGATTTTCAAAATAAATTTCTCTTTTGTGTGCTCTACCGGTCGTGAAGCGGTGAAGGGTAGCCAATATTTTTCATGCTAGATGTGTTATTCTCACGATGAGTGTTTATTCACTTGTCATTGCACGAGAGTACGGCAAAGGTATTAAGGATGCCCAGTCCTGAAATGAAAAATGAATTTACTTTATGTTGTCAAATAATAAATTCCTTGGAAAGTGTTGGTATGGAGAGGAACCGTGGATTCGGCAAGCCATGGAAAGTGAAAGTAATGGTGGAAAAGGGAATAAACTTTATTTTCTTTTTGGGAACCGCCTATGATGTATCTAGCATGGAAAGTGTTGGGATGCTCCAAGTCGTTTTTGTTGGTGGGAAAAGTATGCCTCTCAAAAATATTTTTATCTCTCAATTTAAGCTTTGAGCTCTGGCACCTCTACAAATCCCTACTTCCCTCCGTGAAGGGCCTTTCTTTTACTTATGCATTTTTTTATTTTGAATTTGAGTCTCCATCTTCTCTTATAAAGCACCAACTAAGGGGCACTATGACCGTATTTGAGCATTGGGTGTAGCTAATATTCCAGAGTGTTTCATGAATGGATCAATGATTGAGCATGATGGGCTAGGGATAACTTGCTTTAGTGTTGATATTTTGAAAGACAAGGTTGCTTGTGTATTAAAGTATTCATGTCAAAACTAGACTATTGCTTTGAATCATATAAAAGTCCATATGTCCATGCCATAAATAAAAGAAATGTGATGAACATGTTAGGCAGCATTCCACATCAAAAAAAATCTGTTTTTATCATTTACCTACTCGAGGACGAGCAGGAGTTAAGCTTGCACTACAAAAAAAGACACATCCGTGACATTTTGGGCCGAACGAAAAAAATTATGTCATACTTATGAAAGTTCTATGACAATAATTGTGACAAAACCCGGTATCATCATAGATGTGGTGGGCTCCTACTTCTATGACAAAAAATCATGACAGAAAATGGGCTTTTCGTCCTGGGCGGGCCGGAGACGCAGCTGCATGACATTCTTTGGGTCGTCCATGACGGAAAAAACCGTGGTAGAAGCGAGGGCGAGGAAAATTTCAGGGAGTTCCCGGTTACGGTGGGTGGTCGGGGGCCGAGCGATGCGCGTTTCTCTCATACAAGTACGTGCGTGTGTGCGAGGCATTGGCTCTAACTGAACCCGAGCGAGGCGTTGGGCTCTAACTGAACCCGAGCGATTGCACTGCAGGCTATGCATTACTGAACCCGAGCGATCGATCGATGGCTGTTAACTGAACCTGATCGAGCGATTCCTTCGCTACTGCTGCTAACTGAAGCTGATCGATGTTGCCTCTAGGATGAACAGTGAGCGTTGCGGGGGGGGTGTGGATGAACAGTGAGCGGTGGGGGTGGATGCAGGACCCCGTGGCGTTGCCTCTGGATTAACAGGACGACCCCATGGAGGGCTGGATGTACAGTAGACGGTGAAGGCGTGCCCGTGGAGGGGTGGTTGAACAGTAGCCGGTGGAATAGCGCGTGGTGGAGGCTAGATGAACAGGAGCCCGTGGAGGCTGGAGGAGCTCGACGGTAGCCCGTGGAGGCTGGAGTAGGTCGACAGTGGAGATGAACAGTATCCCATGGAGTCCCGTTTTGCGGTACGCCACACCCTCCCGGCGAACAGAACCCTGCTTTCACCATAGCGCCCAACACAAGTCCATTTTGTCCGCTTTGCGCCACGCCACACCCTCCCAATCAATAGGACCCCGCTTCGACCGTAGGAGGTCCGCTTCCTCCGCTTTGGCGATGCGCGGCACCCTCCCGATGAACAGGATCCCGTTTCGAACGTGGCCGGCCGAACACAAGGCCGTTTCCTCCGTTCTGCGGTATGCCAGGACTCGTTTCCATCGCATGTTCCGTCCAAGCCCCCCGATGAACACGACGACGCATTCCGTTCTGACCCAGCCGGTTGGCTCCCCATGAACACGACGACGACGCTGTTTCTCTGTTCTGACCCAGCCATGTACACGAGCCCTGGCCGTACGTATGCACGAGTAGGCGTTCGAGACCCCACTCGTATGTACACATATTGTGACAGCCTGATTTTTGGCCCTTTCTTTTTCTTTTGTTTTTCCGAGGTTTTTGCTTGAGTTTTCTTTTTCCATGGCTTTGTGGTCTGGAAACTGAAGAAGATGACCTCTTCTTTGCTTCCAGAGTGGCTTGTCATTCCCAAATCTTTCCCTAGACCCTGTCATTTCCATCCTAGCCCAAATCCCAATATTCTTTTTATTGGAAATATTCCCTTTTCTATTAAAGGAATAACTCCAACTGCCCTAGGTTTACATCACTCCTAAAATCCCCAAATAATTATCATAAATTTTTTGGGTCATATATTGATCAAATATGGCAAAACTTTTCATTGCCATGTTCAAAAATAATTCCCCAATAATTCATTTCCTATTCTGCCCTGAATGGCACTTTGTGGAAGTGTCATTTATGTTTCTCCTATTGACTCCCAACCTATTTAGGCATGTTTATATGTCCAAATGATTGCGTCATGCACAAGTTCAAATTTATTTTCCTAGCCAATCTTCCTCAGTGAATTTTCAAAGTTTTTGTCTGGCAGAAAGCTTTGTGAAGGAAGTACTAGCTAGGAGTATCCAAATGAGTTGAGATTTTGCACTCTCCTTAATGTGCTCATATTAACCCCCTCTACCCATTTGCAACCCCATCCAATTATCTATGTGAGCACAGGAGCAAATCTTTGTGTCTGGAAAAAATTTCAGGTTGTGAAGCAAGTATATTTAATATTGCTTCAAAAATCCTGATAAATTACCAGATCATTCTTATGCCCATAAGACATCCCTCCATACAATTTGGTATTATTTCATTTATCCATTTGACCACCATAGTTATTCCAAGTTTCTGGTCAGCAGAGGTGTTTGTGAAGCAAGTGCTATTTTGGTTTGTCCATTTGGCATGATCTTTTTACAGCATCATCATATGACCAAATGACTAAGCCTTGCCCAATTTAAGCTCAAGTGGACACTCCATGTGAGTACACCATCATGATCTTCATTTGTGGACCAAATAAGCAGTTGTGAAGCAACCATGATTTATCTTGGTCCATTTCCCCTCAAAACCTCCAGGATCATAGTCCTTCCTATCCTAAACGCCCCAGACAACATGTTTGGCCCATGGCATATCCCTGTTGAGCACATTGAGCTGGTAAAGTTTACTGCAGTAAACTTTCGAGCTCACTAACTATTTAACCCTAGCTGTTTTCACCTCGTTACCTCCACATATCAAACCCACCTAGGAAGGACTAACCCCTAGACATCATTTTCCAGCTGTTTGCCTCACGGACATGCCAGCACTGGTGGTGACCACCATTTTGGCATGCCATGAGCGCGTCCAGTGGCTGTTTGTGCTCGGGCCCCTCCTCCTCTCACTGTCTTTGAGCCTTTGAGCATGTCCCTTGGCTTCCTCTCATCATCGCCAATCTCCTGGACCCCTCTCCCCCTCCGGCAGATTCCTCATGATGCAAACTGCCGCGTGAACACGAGCGTACAGTAGCGTTCTGGATCCATTCATCGTCGTCTTCTTCCTCTGCTTCCCCTTGGCCTCCTCTGCCCCGTGAGAGCTCTGCTCTGCTCCTCCCCGTCGTTGGCCCCGAGCCCATGCGCGTAGGCACGTGTTCGTGGCGCCGACACGACGCCGGGCAAGCCAGCTCGGCCTCCTCACCTCGGCTATTTATAGCCTCCTCGAGCCTCTGGACCTCACCTCCGCCTCTCCTCTCCTCCCGGACCTCGCCTAGCCACTCTATTTAGCTCGAGGAGCTCCGTTGCCGTCCATTTCCGCCATGGCCGCCGCTCGGTCCGCCAAATTTGGCCGGCCAAGCCCCACTCCACCTCTAGCAACCACCTCGCCTTCCTGTCTTTGTGGTGACCCTCCCAGCCCTCCATTCTCGCCGAGTACTTCAGGCCGTCATCCCCAAATCTCACGGACGCCGTCTGCAGCCTCGCCACCACGCGATGCCACGCCCACGCCTCCCGGCGCTCCCTCCGCCTGGGATGGATGCGCGCGCCTCCCAAGTCCACCGGTGGCTTGCCTCGCTGGAGACGGCCGGAGTTGGCCGAGCGAGTCGCCGAGCCTGGCCCGCCTCGCCTGCTGCCTGGGAGGAAGGAGAGAGGAAGAAGAGAAGAAAGGAGAGAGAGAGAGAGTGGATAAGGTGGGACCCACCTATCAGCCCCTCAGCCGTTGACCGGCCCCGGCCCCGCCACTGCCACGCTGGATAAGTGAAGCGTAAACCCCCGGATACGCTTTCCAGTTTTTTGTTTTGGCCGAGTGTGTAAAATAAATTTTTACAGATAGGTCCCTGGCAGTAAAACCCTTATATCGTTTTAACCGTAACTCCAAATGAGGTGAAACCAATACTCACTTCTTCGTTTCATCGAGCCCTTTCTGCTGGTGTCACTTTCATTCTGTTTTGGCATACTGAAAATGACCATTTTGCCCCTGCCCTTAATCAGCCCCTCCGAGAGAGAACGTTTTCCGGTGAATCTTTCCGCGGCTTCACCGCACTTCTCCCCGGTGCCTTATTCATCCCCAGGCAAGCCACAATACCCACTTGCATGATAGTCATGCAGTAGCCATGGTTTTCAACTTGAATATTTAATAAATGTTTGTTTGTTGAAAAGATGGTTATCGTTGTTCCGGTGATGTTCAGATTTGCATGTTTACTTTTGTGCTATGTTGTCTTATACTCTGTGATCATGTTATACTTGTTAGTATTACCTTTCATATACTTATGCTGGTTAGTAGTACATGTTGATGTTGGAGATGGTCATGCTAGTCAGTATGCGATGCTCAGTGGATATGATTTATTGTTGATATGGTGGAAAGTTATGTAATACTCTCATGATGATGTTGATATCATGTTCATGTATTATAGTTGGCATCATGTTATTTTATCATGGCTCAGCATATTTGCATTCAACTTAACAGGATTAAATTGAACTTGAACACCTGTTGGCTGAGTCATGGTGCCACTGAATCGATGTTGACCAGTGCAACCACGCTTACCGGTATGGGACGGTCCTAACTGGATCTATTATCGTGCCACTCGCCGGTGCCTACAACGAGGGAAGGTTATGGGCGTGTTGTACCCTGGCCCGGCAGGCAAGCATAACCTTGTGTGCCCGTTGTTGAGTTAGTTTTTGGATCCTTGTCCCAGATTGGGACGGGCCATGACGGTGGCCGTTGTGTCTGGAGGTAGGCATGGGGCCACCCATGACTTAGCTCAGTGAGGAGTGAGTCGGAGTGGCCGGGAGAGTGTCATGGCAGTAGATCGGTTTTGTCGGAATGCCGTTGGTCCACCCGGATGGGAGGTGAGGCCATGGGTTCCGTAATGTGGGTACAATGTACTAACCTCTGCAGAGTGTATATTAAATCTATCGATATCCGCGCCCGTGGATAAGGGCCCAGGTCGAGAGACGGTCACATCATGAGTCAACAGTAGTAATAATAATGTGCTTAATAACAATGAGATGAGTCGGGTTGTGATCGCCGCAAGGATCACGGGCCATTTAGTGGTCGGGTTGTTATCGCCGTAAGGATCATGGTTTGGGGCCATGTATTGGTCGGGTTGTGATCGCTGTAAGGATCACAAGCCAAGTGTTGGTCGGGTGGTGATCGCCATAAGGATCATAGTGGGATCGAGGATACCGAGTTGTTGTATATTCATGATGTTGTACGAGAATCGTGGGTAAAGATCAAGCTCCTTGTGTTCATTTACTGATCGCTACGGTATTGTTTATACCAAGCTTGATTTGAGCCTGAGATGATCGGGCGATGTCCGAGGTTGGTAAGTGATTCATGAGTTGGTTACGAGGTAACCTGAGCAGAATAAGTGGTGCATGATAGTGTCATCATGTTGCATGCTAGTATTGTCGGATTAATATGTTCATGTTGTGATAGCTGTATCATGTTTATGTTGGTCATGTTCATGTTATGTTGCTATGATGATATCATGTTAATTCCTGTTTAACCTGTAATTGCCATGTTGTTGTCTGTCTTGAATGCTTCTAGTTATTTGTGAGCTTGCAAGTACATTCAATGTACTAACCTGGCGTGTCATGCCAGTTTGCAGGTCATTCCGGATTTGATTGCTTGCTTGTCGTGGTTTCCATTCGTGCGAGCTAGGATAAGCGTTCCAGCCAGAGTCCCTGTGGAGTGGAGTTCACCATCGTCGCCGTTGTTCCGCTGCTAGAGTTATTCCGCTGCTTTGAGTTGTTCCGCTGCTTGCATAGAGCAACTGAGGATGGCGTAGTGTCGTTGTACCGATGTTATTCATTGTAATCTCGGAGACCTTGTATTCATATTCGTGTAATAATAGAAGGTTGGTTTGTTCTATGCTAAGCAGTGCCGTATTCCAGAAGACTTCTCCTCGATCTCTGGGCTGGAATACGGGGCATTCCAGTTTCTCTGAGCCGGGGTGCCACAAGCTTGATATCAGAGCAGGTCTGGCTGTAGGACGCCCTAGACCGTGTGAACATTAGAAAGCGGTAGTATAGACCCCAGTTGGTTTGTTGCACTTGATTGCTGCATTTGTTTGTCGCATAGTGATACATCTCCGTCGTATCTACTTTTCCAAACACTTTTGCCCTTGTGTTGGACTCTAACTTGTATGATTTGAATGGAACTAACCCGGACTGACGCTGTTTTCAGCAGAATTGCCATGATGTTGTTTTATGTGCGAAAAACAAAAGTTCTCGGAATGACCGAAACTCCACGGAATATCTTAGAATAAATAATAAAAATCCTCGCCAAAGATGAAGACCGGGGCCCACACCGTCCACGAGGGTGGGGGCGCCCTCCCGGGCGCGCCTCTACCTCGTGGCCCTCAGTGGCCCTCCGACGCCAACTCCAACTCCATATATTGGCTTTCGGGGAGAAAAAAATCAGAGAGAAGAAATTGTCGCGTTTTACGATACGGAGCCACCACCAAGCCCTAATCTCTCTCGGGAGGGCTGATCTGGAGTCCGTTCGGGGCTCCGGAGAGGGGGATTCGTCGCCGTCTTCACCATCAACCATCCTCCATCACCAATTTCATGATGCTCACCGCCGTGCGTGAGTAATTCCATCGTAGGCTTGCTGGACGGTGATGGGTTGGATGAGATTTATCATGTAATCGAGTTAGTTTTGTTAGGGTTTGATCCCTAGTATCCACTATGTTCTGAGATTGATGTTGCTATGACTCTGCTATGCTTAATGCTTGTCACTAGGGCCCGAGTGCCATGATTTCAGATCTGAACCTATTATGTTTTGATGAATATATGTGAGTTCTTGATCCTATCTTGCAAGTCTATAGTCACCTACTATGTGTTATGATCTGGAAACCCCGAAGTGATAATAATTGGGACCACTCCCGGTGATGAACATAGTTTGAGGAGTTCATGTATTCACTATGTGCTAATGCTTTGTTCCGGTTCTCTATTAAAAGGAGGCCTTAATATCCCTTAGTTTCCAATAGGACCCCGCTGCCACGGGAGGGTAGGACAAAAGATGTCATCCAAGTTCTTTTCCATAAGCACGTAAGACTATATACAGAATACATGCCTACATTACATTGATGAATTGGAGCTAGTTCTGTGTCACCCTATGTTATGACTATTACATGACGAACCGCATCCGGCATAATTATCCATCACTAATCCGATGCCTACGAGTTTTGCATGTTCTGGTTCTCGCTTATTTACTTTTCCGTTGCTACTGTTACAATCACTACAAAATACCAAAAACATTACTTTTGCTGTCTGCACTTTTGTTACCGTTACCACCACTATCATATTACTTTGCTACTAAACACTTTGCTGCAGATACTAAGTTTCCAGGTGTGGTTGAATTGACAACTCAGCTGCTAATACTTGAGAATATTCTTTGGCTCCCCTTGTGTCGAATCAATAAATTTGGGTTGAATACTCTACCCTCAAAAACTGTTGTGATCCCTTATACTTGTGGGTTATCAAGACCTTTTTCTGGCGCCATTGCCGGGGAGCATAGCTCTATTCTTTGAGTCACTTGGGATTTATATCTGTGTGACACTATGAAGAACTTGAAAGATGATCAAACTACTATTTTGCCCTCAACTACGAGGGGAGGTAAGGAACTGCCATCTAGCTCTGCACTTGATTCTCCTTCCGTTATAGGTAAGCTTGCGACACCTAAACCTGCTACTGCTATGAATTCTGATATGTCGCATGTTATTGATGATGCCACTTCTGCTATGCATCATACTTATGATGAAGCTAATTCTATGCTTGATACTATTGTGCCCCTTGGTGAATTTCTTGATGAACAAATTTCTAAATCTAGAGAAAGAGAAATTATTGAATCTGAATACGATGATGATAGTGAAGATGAGAATATGCCTGCTATTCCTGAGGGTTATCTTTTTGATGCGGAATCTTCTGCAGCTATTTTTGCCTACCGGGATAGATACGAACTTAAGAGGCTGCTAGTTAAATGGAGTAAAGAATCTCTTAGAGATAGAATGAGACCCGGTCCTGCTTTTGCTACTTCACCTATCTGTGTTCCCGATAAGGATTATTAAGAATTTTCTGTTGATCTAGATATAATTACTTTGGTTGAATCTGATCTTTTCTATGGCTATGAATCTGTGATATGGCCGCCCTGTTTACTAATGATGAGAGATCGCACTACATTTATTTACTCAAAATATTTCCGTTCTCATTAAAGGGTGATGCTAAGATATGGTTTAATTATCTTGATCCTGGTTGTGTGCGTAGTCCCCAGGATATGATTTATTACTTCTCTTCTAAATATTTCCCTGCTCATAAGAAACAAGCTGCTTTGAGGGAAATATACAACTTCGTGCAAATTAAAGAAGAGTCTCCCACAAGCTTGGGGGAGGCTTGTCAAGTTACTTAATGCTTTGCCTGATCATCCTCTTAAGAAACCTGAAATACTTGATATCTTTTATAATGGACTAACTGATGCTTCCAGAGATCACCTGGATAGTTGTGCTGGTTCTCTTTTCAGGGAAAGAACACCGGATGAAGCTGAAATTCTATTAAATAATATGTTGACAAATGAAAATAATTGGGCACCTCCCGAGCCACCTTCCGAGCCAACTCCTGAGCCAATACTGAGCCTATTCCTAAACCAACTCCGAAGAAGAGAGGTTCTATTTCTCAGTCCCGAAGATATGCAAGAGGCAAAGAAATCTATTAAAGCTGAAGATGTTAAGAATTTACCTCCTATTGAAGAAATACACGGTCTTAATTTACCGCCTGTTGAAGAAGTATATGATCTCAATTCCTTATTCATTGAAGAACCTCCTGATCCCGATATCTCGACACAGGTAGTAAAGATAAATTCTCTCTATAGATATGATAAAGCTGAAGTCCCTCCTACTAAAATTGCTAGTCAGTGCTTGGATGAGTTTGATGACTTTATGTTTAAGCAAGATGACTTTAATGCTTATTTTGGTAGACAGTTAAAACAGAATACCTTTATGATTAAACGCTTGGGTGATTATATGGCTAATATTAGAGGTGAACTTAAACTTGTTAGCAAACATGCTTCTATGGTTACCACTCAAGTAGAACAAGTACTTAAAGCTCAGAAAGAAGTGCTTGATGAAATGAATAGTAAGAAAATGATTATGTTTGTTAGAGTGGCTACTAGAACTGGTAGAATGACTCAGGAACCTTTGTATCCTGAAGGCCACCCTAAGAGAATCGAGCAAGATTCTTAGAGAAATAATATTGATGTACCTAGTTCTTCTAAAAGGAAGAAAAAGAAAAATGATAGGACTTTGCAAACTTCTAGTGAACCTATTGTTGAACCACCTGAGAATCCAAATGATATCTCTATGTCTGATGCTGAAACACAATCTGGTAATGAACATGAACCTACTGAAAATATTAATGATGATGTTCATGATGATGCTCAACCTAGTGATGATAATGATGTAGAAGTTGAACCTGCTGTTGATCTTGATAACCCCACAATCAAGGAATCAACGTTATGATAAAAGAGACTTCGTTGCTAGGAAACATGGTAAAGAAAGGGAACCATGGGTTTAGAAACCCATGCCTTTTCCTCCGAAGCCATCCAAGAAAAAGGATGATGAGGATTTTGAGCACTTTGCTAAAATGATTAGACCCATCTTTTTGCGTATGCGATTAACTGATGTGCTCAAAACAAATCCTTATGCTAAGTATATGAAGGATATCATTACTAACAAAAGAAAGATACCGGAAGCTGAAATTTCCACCATGCTTCCTAACTATACTTTTAAGGGTGGAATACCAAAGAAACTTGGAGATCCAGGAGTACCTACTATACCATGCTCCATTAAGAGAAATTATGTTAAAACTGCTTTATGTGATCTTGGAGCCGGTGTTAGTGTTATGCCTCTCTCTTTATATCGTAGACTTGACTTGAATAAGTTGACACCTACTGAAATATCTTTGCAAATGGCTGATAAATCAACTGCTATACCTGTCGGTATTTGTGAGGATGTGCATGTTGTAGTTGCAAACGTTACTATTTTAACGGATTTTGTTATTCTTGATATTCCTGAGGATGATAGTATGTCTATTATTCTTGGAAGACCTTTCCTTAATACTGCAGGGGCTGTTATTGATTGCAACAAAGGCAATGTCACTTTTCATGTTAATGGTAATGAGCACACGATACACTTTCCGAGGAAACAACCTCAAGTTTATAGTATCAACTCTATTGGAAAAATTCCATCGATTATATTTGGAGGTTTTGAATTTCCTCTTCCTACTGTCAAGAAAAAGTATGATATTCTTATTGACGGGGATTTTCATATCCCTGTTGAGGTAACTTAGTGTTATTCTAAATTTCTCCGGTTCCGTGTTATTCGGAATGAGTTTGTTATCAAGACTTGATCAACCTTGTTAGTGGGTTCATTTTGATGATCACGAGATGGATGAAACTAGAAGCACAACTTTCTGTACTGTCTTTATATTCTCTGTTATTTAGTAGAAATAAAGTAAAATAGTATTTTTTCTGTCTGTTTCCTGACTTATCCGTGCAATATAAAAACACCCCGAAAATAAAAGTCCTGAGAATGCCATGCCAATTTAATATGATTTTTTCGAGAATATTTGAGGATTTACTGTGCAAAAATTACCGTGGGGGGAGCTGCCACCTGGCCATGAGGGTGGAGGGCGCGCCCTACCCCCTGGGTGCGCCCCCTACATCGTGGGCCCACGGTGGCCCTCCTCCACTTATCCCTGCACCCATCTTCTTCCTCTGCCTCACACAAACACGAAAAACCAACTCAAGCACGAGTTCCAAATGTTCTTTGTGATTTTCGATCTCCTTTCTCAAAGCACCTCTCGCAAAACTGCTTGGGGAGATTGTTCCTTGGTATGTGACTCCTCCATTGGTCCAATTAGTTTTTGTTCTAGTGCTTTATTCATTGCAAATTTGTGCTGCATAGGTGACCATGTTCTTGAGCTTGCATGTCAAATTTATATGGTTCCAAGTACTTCTAATGCTTGATATAGGCTCTAGGCACTTGTGGGAGTTGTTGCTATCAGTTTTATTGAAGTTGGTTCACTTTTATTTGAAGTTACTAAAAATTTCAGAAATTTTTTAGAGGAAACAATATCTTTAGGAAGATGTTCCAAGGTGGTTCTTCAAGGAAGCAAGGTCCCAGGCTTGCAATGCGTGATGCTGACGAGGAACCACCAAGAGACGCTCCTGTGAGGCCCTGTGAATGGCCTTTGGAAAATTTTATGAATCAAGCGGGAATCAAAGAAGAATTTAGCGCATATTTGCGTAACGCCGGTCTTGAGGACTTTGAAGCTGACAAATGCCCCCAGTATCATGATCTCACAAGTTCATTTGTGAGGAGGTTTGAGTTTTCATCTTCTTGTAATTCTCCTTCAGTCATGTTTGACCTTTATGACAAATCTTATACCATGGACTTAGAGGATTTCACTCTTGCTAGCAAACTTCCATCTTGGGGTAGTGTCAGGGATCCCCCTAAATCTGAATATAGAGACTTTCTTGCTAGAATAACTGTGGGGGAATCTAGAGATATAACACAAGCCACTATAAGGAGCGTTCACTTTCGTGCTATAAATTATTTTGCTCTCGTCATAGGTAGATCCATAAATGCTAAGGATGAAGCATGTCACATGTGTGCCCCTGATCTCAACATTCTCAGAAGTGCTGTGTTAGGAGACCAATCTTATCATATGGGAGCCGTTGTAGCTCATAGGTCGCATCATAATAGACATAACGGAGATTTCTTTGGAGGAATTTATGCAACCCGCTTGGCTAATTTTCTTGAGGTAGACATTCGTGAGGGTGATATGGAGTTACCCCCTACTTATTTAGATTTTGATTCTATGGTCTCCCACCAGTTTGTTGAGAGGACTGAAGTACCTCTCCAGTATCGATTAATCTTTAACAAATGGCATGTTGTCCGTATTACTCTTCCTGCTCCTGCCTTCTTTGATTCTCAAACAAAAGGAAGATACATTATTACCAGAGAGGAGGCAGATGAGTACGAGAGGAGAGCGAAGGCTGCTCGACGCCATGCTACGGCTCATGCGGCGATAGCTGTTGCATCGCAGTATGACCCCAGCTTCACCTACGGGTATCCGCCAGGCTATCCCTGGCAATAGACCAACTTAGGCCAAAAGCCTAAGCTTTGGGGAGTACGTATTTCCCACCGACATTACATTCATGTTCACACACACTCATTGCTAGATGTCGGTGCTCATACTCTTTCACTGTAATATCCATGCTAGTTTATTTTCTTTTTCCTGCTTTCTTCTTGTGTGTTTAATAAACCTTAAGAAAAAACCAAAAATTAGTAGTAGTTTATCTCTTTGCTTGTAGTAGAAATTAAAATGAAAACCCAAAAAGATTTCCCGTCCTTCTTTTGCTTGTTGGGAGCTTTCCCGACTAAATAGTTTTCTTTTCTTTTCTTTCTTTTGGGGGTCGAGAAGACCATATTGAAAATGCTTAGTGGCTCTTATATGCATGATTGTTCATTTTACTTAGAGCCCATATTACTTGTCTTCTCTCTTGAGTTGAATGCTTGCAGATTCCAGCTTAGTCCAATGCACGTGCACTCTTATTATTATACACATCGTTCGGTCGTGCAAGTGAAAGGCAATAATGATGATATATGATGGACTTATTGGGATGAGAAAAGCTGGTATGAACTCAACCTCTCTTGTTTTTGTAAATATGATGATTCATCGTTCCTGAGTCAGCTATTATGAAGTAAACATATTTGCAATGACATTTAGAGATTATAGTTGCTTGTGCCATGCTTGATTAGCTATGAGTTATAATGGTTTACCTTGCGTGCCAACATGCTATATGATTATGATGTGGTATGATGGGATGGTATCCTCCTTTGAATGTATTAAGTGACTCGACTTGGCACATGTTCACGCATGTAGTTGAATCAAATCAACATAGCCTTCATGATATTTATGTTCATGGTAGATTGTATCCTAATCATGCTTGTATTCGGTGTAAATTAATTTTAATGCATGTTTACGACTGTTGTCGCTCTCTCAGTTGGTCGCTTCCTAGTCTTTTGCTAGCCTTCACCGCATTAAGCGGAATACTGCTGTGCATCCAAACTCCTTAAACCCCAAAGTTGTTCCATATGAGTCCACTATACCTACCTATATGCGGTATTTACCTGCTGTTCTAAGTAAATTTGTATGTGCCAAACTCTAAACCTTCAAATAAACATTTTGTTTTGCATGCTCGAATAGCTCATATATCAACTAGGGCTGCCCTTATCTTCCGTGTTAGGCGGGTTATTGTCAAGAGGAGTGGACTCCGCTCCTCATTCACAAGAAAATGGCTGGTCTCCGGGATGCCCAGTCCCATGCTTTATGCAAACTAAATCAAAATAATTACAAACAAAACTCCCCCTGGGACCCGTTGAATGTTGGAGGCACTCGTTGTTTCGAGCAAGCCATGGATTGATGCCTGTGGAGGAGGGGGAGTATAAACTTTACCATTCTGTTTGGGAACCGCCTATAATTTGTTTAGCATGGAAGATATCGTCGTCTCTTAGTTGTTTTGTTGACAATGAAAGTATGCCGCTCAAAATATAATTTATCTCTATTTCAAAATCGAACTCTGGCACCTCTACAAATCCCTGCTTCCCTCTGCGAAGGGCCTATCCATTTACTTTTATGTTGAGTCATCATCCTTCTTATTAAAAGCACCCGCTGGAGAGCACACTGTCGTTTGCATTCATTATAATTGGTTTATATTGGGTATGACTTGACTGGATCTCTTTTACCATGAATTACAATAATTAGTCAGTCCTTGATCTTTAAAGGTGCTCTGCATTTATGTTTTCCGGTCTCAGAAAGGGCTAGCGAGATACCATTTTGTTATATCATGTTATGATTATTTTGAGAAAGTGTTGTCATCTGAGTTTTATTATTATGGCTCGCTAGTTGATTATGCTACTGATATGAGTAATTTTGAGACCTATGTGTTATTGTGAGTATGGTTAGTTCATAATATTTGCTGAAACTTGAATGCTGGCTTTTCATGTTACAACAACAAGAGCAAACAGAGTTTGTAAAAGTTTTTCTTTTTCTCTTTCAATTTGTCAACTGAATTGCTTGAGGACAATCAAGGGTTTAAGCTTGGGGGAGTTGATACGTCTCCGTCGTATCTACTTTTCCAAACACTTTTGCCCTTGTTTTGGACTCTAACTTGTATGATTTGAATCGAACTAACCCGGACTGACGCAGTTTTCATTGAAATTGCCATGATGTTGTTTTATGTGCGTAAAATGAAGTTCTCGGAATGACACAAACTCCACGGAATATCTTAGAATAAATAATAAAAATCCTCTCCAAAGATGAAGACCAAAGTGCCCACACCCTATCCACGAGGGTGGGGCGCCTCCCGGGCGCCTCTACCTCGTGGGCCCCCTGGTGGCCCTCCGACGCCAACTCCAACTCCATATATTGGCTTTCGGGGAGAAAAAATAAGAGAGAAGAAATCGTCGCGTTTTACGATACGGAGCCGCCGCCAAGCCCAATCTCTCTCGGGAGGGCTGATCTGGAGTCCGTTCGGGGCTCCAGAGAGGGGGATTCGTCGCCGTCGTCATCATCAACCATCCTCCATCACCAATTTCATGATGCTCACCGCCGTGCGTGAGTAAGTCCATCGTAGGCTTGCTAGACGGTGATGGGTTGGATGAGATTTATCATGTAATCGAGTTAGTTTTGTTAGGGTTTGATCCCTAGTATCCACTATGTTCTGAGATTGATGTTGCTATGACTTTGCTATGCTTAATGCTTGTCACTAGGGCCTGAGTGCCATGATTTCAGATCTAGACCTATTATGTTTTCATGAATATATGTGAGTTCTTAATCCTATCTTGCAAGTCTATAGTCACCTACTATGTGTTATGATCCGGTAACCGCGAAGTGACAATAATCGGGACCACTCCCGGTGATGACCATAGTTTGAGGAGTTCATGTATTCACTGTGTGCTAATGCTTTGTTTCGGTTCTCTATTAAAAGGAGGCCTTAATATCCCTTAGTTTCCAATAGGACCCCGCTGCCATGGGAGGGTAGGATAAAAGATGTCATGCAAGTTCTTTTCCATAAGCACGTATGACTATATACGGAATACATGCCTACATTACATTGATGAATTGGAGCTAGTTCTGTGTCACCCTATGTTATGACTGTTACATGACGAACCGCATCCGGCATAATTATCCATCACTAATCTGGTGCCTACGAGTTTTCCATATACTGGTTCTTGCTTATTTACTTTTCCGTTGCTACTGTTACAGTCACTACAAAATACCAAAAACATTACTTTTGCTGTATTTACTTTTGTTACCGTTACCACCACTATCATATTACTTTGCTACAAAACACTTTGCTGCAGATACTAAGTTTCCAGGTGTGGTTGAATTGACAACTCAGCTGCTAATACTTGAGAATATTCTTTGGCTCCCCTTGTGTCGAATCAATAAATTTGGGTTGAATACTCTACCCTCGAAAACTATTGCGATCCCCTATACTTGTGGGTTATCACATAGCATGCATATAGCCTAAGTATTTGTACTAACAGATTATCTGGTGAGTGTAGCTGGCATCGGTTCGGATCCACTACAGCTCAACCTTTGCATTCCTCCAGTTCTTTTCTTTCGATGTTTGGTGTCAATTCTGTCCCAGCAGAGTGATGACAAGTGATCCCAACACTATTTGCAAAAATGGTGCTCAGGTATCGCACCGATGTCTTTCCTTCAGTCCCGCCTATCATTTCAGTGATGGACATGCTTCTATCCCGGATCATTCTTTTCTTTTGTCGTGTTGGCAACCCTTAATGATCTTAGTTATCAAAAAAGGGCAATGTCAACAGCCTTAGTTTTTCCCCGCTATCCTATTTCTTGGACGAGTACGGATTTTTTTCCGGCGGCTTGATAATAATGTGGTTGCGACCTTCGTGTCCCACTACATGGTTACCAAGTACGTCTCGTCTCTGAGCTAGTCCAGGTTGCTATCTAGCTAAGCTAGCACTTGGTGTAGCATTGTTTACACCAATTCTTCCACACATTTATTCTTCCTCGTGCACCTCGCCACAGCATATTAGACCGCAATACCGGAGTTTCCGCGAAATTTGTGTGCTTAAGTGTGCATGCATATTATTGTGTGAGTAGCAGTAATATGTGGTGATTGCTCGATTAATTATATTAGTAGAATGCTTGTGTGCTCTTGTTTCAGTCGTTTCTGTTGTTCCTTTCTTTGGGCCTTCGGTGTAACAAATTTTTCCCCTATTAAAGTTACTCGTCAGCCGACACTGGACCCGAAGAGTCAACAAGAAATGCATATATTTGGAAACTCAACTAAACAGAATGGAATTATCAGTTGAGTGAAGTGAAATTGGGAATATCTTGTCTGGATGCAAAAGAAATCCTGGATGGATCGTCAGTATCAAGTTTGCATTAGCATGCACTCATCACAACAAAATGATTAAATCATCAAGAAGATAAAATTGTGTGCAAGGTTGACAGAATATTAACAAAGGTATGGCTCAGATACAAGTTTATTTTTTTTGTTGAGGATGATTTTGGAACTCGATGTACCAGGAAGCAAGCAAAAATATGGCATATACTCAGAAAGGAGGATAGTCCAGTAAAACCCCGTTTCATGCAAGAAATCAATGTCAACAATATTCAGATGGATATATATGTGGAAATCGGTCCGCATATCACAATAAGAAGCTTCTGGTGTAAGCAACCCAATCTTCCCTCGCAAGATACCAGAGAAGCTGCCTAGGTAAGATTCATCTATCTTCCTCAGTACGATACATGGATGATTTCCCGTGCAAGGTACTCTGCCTTCTTCGGTAAGCAACCGCAAAAGCTTCCAGCATAAGGTACCGAGTCTTTCCCCAGCAAAGTATTTAAGGGGGTAAGCTTCTGAAGCACGATATCCAGTCTTCTTCAGCAAGCTGTCTGATGAAAGTTTCGAGCACAAGCCAGCCCATCCTCCTCAATAAGACATTGGTACAAGATAGTACGCTGTGAATTGCCAGCATATGGCAGTGAATCCCAAGAATCAGATCCGCAACATTTTGGTCAGAATCAAGAATCAGTCAGAATACACGTTTGTCTCAGAATCAGGTCCTCATATATATGCAATGAGCATACCATCAATATCTTACAAGTCACTCGGATGAGGATCTGACAACCACGTGAGGATGGTTAATAGAAGAAAGCCAGTATACACCGCAGTGTGACAAAGGATTATGAGGATTGACGACATCAATGGGCTCAATACAAGTACCCGTGAACCTGGAAAATGATCCTGATGAGCCCTTGTCCCTTTTCACCACTGACGGCACCACGCCTGTGATCTGAGCTGTTTCTAGCTATCCGGGGTGGATGCCGATTTTTGTTTCTCTCTTCAACGACTGTCATGAGTCTGAGCTGCTTTTCGGCTGTCTCGTATAGCTGTTGAGTTGCTTTTTGTGACAGTAGCCCTACAGCTGCTTTTTGGCTATTTTAGGGAGCTGCCTCCTTCTTCTTATTGACCCGGTCTCATGCTCTGAGCTGCTTTTCGGCCGTCTTGAGCCGTGGTTGAGTTATTTCAGTAATGTCCCAGATCTGAGTTGTAAAGACCATTCGGGTGGCTACTGATTTATTTGCCAATTTCTTGCAAGGGTTTCGGATGGTCATTTCCCAACAATCAGAAAATGAGAGGTGTTGAACCTGCCATTGAATGGGTTACCCTATCAGAAAAATGAGGATAAGCTACGATTGCCAAAAATTGCACCGACAGTACCTATGGTCATACGAAGAAACAATATGACCAAGCTCTTTCAGCCAAAGATCCAAATCAAGAAAACAATAATGAAGGAGCAAGACCAGTGATGCAGGTATGAAAATTGTTGCATGACCCCATGGTGCAAATCCCTCGGACAGTCGAAGTCAGTATTGATCCACATGGATATGCCTACAACATGAGTAATCGGCATGAGGAATAACAGTCTGGAAGCCTGAGTCCTCACTTATATGAATCAGCATGGATAGCCTGTCGTGAACAAAAAATTTCCGTCAGAACCACCGTCAGTCAAGTCTGCAGATATTTTCATACAGGCCAAATCCTTTATGTTGGCCGCGATAGAGACAGCCAAATATTTGGTACGGATCCGATACTCACGGCAGTGGAACCAGTTAAGATGATTCAGAAACTTCTGCGATGAGTCCGAATCTGTTAGGAAACGGTTATGTTTTTAAGTCACTGTTTGGAACCCAAAGGACCTGCATTTAGTGCAAAAACCCAATGCAGTGAGTCAGAGCTTGAGTTTTTATTAGAAAAATCTGATCATCATTACATGAAAGGTTGTCAGTGCTGGGTGGCACACCCAACAGAAATCACTTTTGAATTTGTGAGACTAACATATATTTCAGTCGTGATAATTAAATCACACTCAGCTAGTCAGCAGATCAAAAAAGAAATGGGAGCCTATATAAGCATGAGCAAGCCAGGTAAGATCTGTCAGATTGTGGATACGGTGAATCAAACCACCCCAGGGCCAGTCAGATAAGAATTTAGTGGGAACAACAATAAAGGAAAAATGATACCCGAGTTGGAAACGGTTTCCTTAAGTCAGAATATTCATACTTGTTCCCTGAGCAACCAAATCTCGAGGACGAGATTTCTTTAAGGGGGTAAGGTTTGTGACAGCCTGATTTTTGGCCCTTTCTTTTTCTTTTGTTTTTCCGAGGTTTTTGAAAGAATTTTCTTTTTCCGTGGCTTTGTGGTCTGGAAACTGAAGAAGATGACCTCTTCTTTGCTTCCAGAGTGGCTTGTCATTCCCAAATCTTTCCCTAGACCCTGTCATTTCCATCCTAGCCCAAATCCCAATATTCTTTGTATTGGGAATATTCCTTTTTCTATTAAAGGAATAACTCCAACTGCCCTAGGTTGTGAAGCAACCTATATTTCCATCACTCCTAAAATCCCCAAATAATTCTCATAAACAGTTTGAGTCATATCTTGATCAAATATGGCAAAACTTTTCATTGGGATGTTCAAAAATAATTCCCCGATAATTCATTTCCTATTCTGCCCTTAATGGCACATTGTGAAGGAAGTGTCATTTATATTTCACCTGTTGACTCCCAACCTTTTTGGGCATGTTTATATGACCAAATGATTGCCTCATGCACAAGTTCAAATTTATTTGCCTAGCCAATCTTCCTCGGAGAATTTTCAAAGTTTCTGTCTCGCTGAAAGCTTTGTGAAGGAAGTATAGCTAGGAGTATCCAAATGAGTTGAGATTTTGCACACTCCTTAATGTGCTCATATTAACCCCCTCTACCAATTTGTCGCCCCATAATCATCTATGTGAGCACACGAGCAAATCTTTGTGTCTGGCAAAATTTTCAGGTTGCGAAGCAAGTATATTTTATATTGCTTCCAAAATCCTGATAAATTACCAGATCATTCTTATGCCCATAAAACTTCCCTCCACCAAATTTGGCATCATTTCATTGATCCATTTGACCACTATAATTATTCCAAGTTTCTGGTCAGCAGAGGTGTTTGTGAAGCAAGTGCTATTTTGGTTTGTCCATTTGGCATGATCTTTTTACAGCATCATCATATGACATGGAGCCCATGCGTGCGGGCACGCGTCCGTGGCGCCGGACACGCATCGCCGGTGGTGCCAGCTCGGCCTCCCTCACCCCAGCTATTTATAGCCCTCCCTCGAGCCTCTGGACCTCACCTCTGGCCTCTCCTTTCTCCCTGGACCTCGCCTAGCCACTCCATTTAGCTCGAGGAGCTCCCGTTGCCGTCCATTGCCGCCATGGCCGCCGTTCGGGTCCGCTCAAATTTGGCCGAAGCCAAGCCCCCTCCACCTCTAGCAACCACCTACGTCTTCCCTGTGCTCTGGCAACCCTCCCCAGCCCCTCAATTCCTCACCGGAGTACTTCAGGCCGCCGTCCCCAAATCTCAGCCGCCACCGTCTGCAGCTCCTGCCACCGCGCGGTGCCGTGTCCACGCCCCTCCCCGGCGCTCCCTCTGCCCTGGGATGGATGCGGCGCCTCCTCCCAAGTCCAACGGTGGCTTCGTCCTCGCCGGAGACGGCCAGAGTTGGTTGGGCGAGTCGCCGGAGCGTGCGGCCTGGCCTCTGCTTGTTCTGGTCGGGAGGAAGGAGAGAGGAAGAAGAGAAGAAAGGAGAGAGAGGGAGTGGATAAGGTGGGACCCACCTGTCAGCCCCTCAGCCGTTGACAAGCCTCGGCCCCGCCACTGCCATGCTGGATAAGTGGAAGCGTAAACCCCCCAATACGCTTTCCAGTTTTCTGTTTTGGCCCAGTCTGTAAAATAAATTTTTACAGATAGGTCCCTGGCAGTAAAACCCTTATATCTTTTTAACCGTAACTCCGAATGAGGCGAAACCAACGCTTATTTCTTTGTTTTGTCGAGCCCTTTCTGTGGGTGTCACTTCCATTATGTTTTGGCATACTGAATATGACCATTTTGCCCCTACCCTTAATCAGCCCCTCCGAGAGAGAACGTTTTCCGGTGAATCTTTCCGCGGCTTCACCGCACTTCTCCCCGGTGCCTTCTTCATCCCCAGGCAAGCCACAATACCCACTTGCATGATAGTCATGCAGTAGCCATGGTTTTCAACTTGAATATTTAACAAATGTTTTTTTGTTGAAAAGATGGTTATCGTTGTTTCGGTCATGTTCAGATTTGCATGTTTACTTTTGTGTTATGTTGTCTTATACTCTGTGATCATGTTATACCTGCTAGTATTACCTTTCATATAATTATGCTGGTTAGTAGTACATGTTGATGTTGGAGATGGTCATGCTAGTCAGTATGCGATGCTCAGTGGATATGATTTATTGTTGATATGGTGGAAACTTATGTGATACTCTCATGATGATGTTGATATCATGTTCATGTATTATAGTTGGCATCATGTTATTTTACCATGGCTCAGCATATTTGCATTCAAGTTAACCGGATTAAATTGAACTTGAACACTGTTGGTCGAGTCATGGCGCCATTGAATCGATCTTGACCAAAGGCAACCACGCTTCTGGGATGGGACGGTCCTAATCGGGTCTATTGTCGTGCCTCTCGCGCTGCCTCCAACAAGGGAAGGTTATGGGCGTGTTGTACCCTGGCCCGGTAGGCAAGCATAACCTTGTGTGCCCGTTGTTGACTTAGTTTTTGGATCCTTGTCCCAGAGTGGGACGGTCCACGACGGTGGTCGTTGTGTCTGGAGGTAGGTACGGGGCCACCCATGGCTTAGCTCATTGAGGAGTGAGTCGGAGTGGCCGGGAGAGTGTCATGGTTGTAGATTGGTTTTGTCGGAACGCCGTTGGTCCACACGGATGGGAGGGTGAGGCCATGGGTTCCGTAGTGTGGGTACAGTGTACTAACCTCTACAGAGTGTATATTAAATCTATCAATAGCCGCGCCCGCGGATAAGGGCCCAGGTCGAGAGAAGGTAACACCATGAGTCAACAGTAATAATAATAATGTGCTTAATAACAATGAGATGAGTCGGGTTGTGATCACCGTAAGGATCACGGGCCATTTATTGGTCGGGTTGTGATCGTCGTAAGGATCACGGTTTGGGGCCATGTATTGGTCGGGTTGTGATCGCCGTAAGGATCACGGGCCAAGTGTTCGTCGGGTGGTGATCGCCGTAAGGATCATAGTGGTATCAAGGATACCGAGTTGTTGTATATTCGTGATATTGTACGAGAATCGTGGGTAAAGATCAAGCTCCTTGTGTTCATTTACTGATCGCTACGGTATTGTTTATACCAAGCTTGATTTGATCCTCAGATGATCGTGTGATGTCCGAGGTTGGTAAGTGATGCATGAGTTGGTTATGAGGTAACCCGGGCAGAATTAGTGGTGCATGATAGTGTCATCATGTTGCATGCTAGTATTGTCGGATTAATATGTTCATGTTGTGATAGTTGTATCATGTTTATGTTGGTCATGTTCATGTTATGTTGCTATGATGATATCATGTTAATTCCTGTTTAACCTGTAATTGCCATGCTGTTGTCTGTCTTGAATGCTTCTGGTTATTTGTGAGTGAGGGTGTCCTGGACTAGGGGGTGTCCGGATAGCCGAACTATCATCTTTGACCGGACTCCTAGACTATGAAGATACAAGATTGAAGACTTCGTCCCGTGTCCGGATGGGACTTTCCTTGGCGTGGAAGGCAAGCTCGGCAATATGGATATGTAGATCTCCTACCATTGTAACCGACTACAGTAACCCTAGCCTTCTCGGTGTCTATATAAACCGGAGGGTTTTAGTCCGAGGATCTAAGAACAATCATACCATAGGCTAGCTTCTAGGGTTTAGCCTCTTTGATCTCGTGGTAGATCTACTCTTGTACTAACCATATCATCAATATTAATCAAGCAGAGTAGGGTTTACCTCCAAGGAGAGGGCCCAACACAGGTAAAACATCGTGTCCCTTGTCTCCTGTTACCATCCGCCTAGACGCACGATTCGGGACCCCTACCCGAGATCTGCCGGTTTGACACCGACATTGGTGCTTTCATTGAGAGTTCCCCAATGTCATCACCTTTAGGCCCGATGGCTCCTTCGATCATCAACAACGACGCGGTCCAGGTGTAGACTTTTCTCCCGGACAGATCTTCATATTCGGAGGCTTTGCAATCGCGGCCAACTCGCTTGGCCGTCTCGAGCAGATTTAAAGCTACGCCCGCCATCAGTCGACGGAAGTTTGAACTATACTGCCGATGTCTGCGGAGACTTGATCTTCAACGGGTTCGAGCCACGCCCAAGCGCCACCGACTATCACGATGGGCATGATCTAGCTCTGCTGCGGACAAGGCCTCGAGGCCGCATAAGTGTCCGCTTTGACCCTTAGCTCGAGCCGATCATACCGACGAGGACGGGTGGTCTGGACCCGCCTCGGGGTTGCTACTCTATGGCGATAGAGCCGAATACCAACCTCGCCCTTTGTGAAGCTCGTGACTCCAAGGCGCCGACTCCTCTCCGGACTCAACCTTCATACCGCTAATCGAATCCGATTGGGCGCCGATCATCGAGTTCACCGCTGCGGACATCTTTTAGCACTCGCCCTTTGGCGACATCCTAAATTCGCTAAAATGTCTCTCTTTATCAGGAGAGCCCTGGCCGGATTATGGTCAGGACGGTTGGGATGCAGACGATGAAATGCCCACCCACCACCCACTTCGTAGCCACTATCGATGACTTAACCGACATGCTAGACTTCGACTCCGAAGACATCGACGGTATGGAACCAGCGCCTACAGGGCACTGGAAGGCCACCTCATCATACGACATTTACATGGTGGACATCCCGAAGGATGGGAATGGCGATAGAACAACGGAGGACGACCCCTCCAAGAAATAGCCTAAGCGCCGGCGTCAGCGGCGCCGCTCTAAATCCCGCCACAGCAAAAATGGAGATTCCGGCACCGGAGACAATAACACCCCGGGTAGTGCCGAAGACAACCCCCTCTAGCAGGATTCAGCGCAGGAGGATGGAGAAGCCAGCCCTCATGAGAGAGCGGCAGACAGAGAGGTAGAGGACGATAACTATATGCCTCCCTCCGAAGACGAGGCAAGCCTCGACGATGACGAATTTGTCGTGCCTGAGGATCCCGTCGAACAAGAGCATTTCAAATGCAGGCTTATGGCCACAACAAGCAGCCTCAAGAAAAGCAAGAATGACTTAGAGTGACCAAGACTTTCTAGCCGAGATGGATGGATCAAGTCCCGCGGCGAAGAGTATGAACTCGACGCCTCCAAGAGCTACCTAAAACGCAGTCTGCTACCCCGATTAGAGGAGGAAGCACCTAAACCTACATCACCAACAAGATAATACGGCCGACCGCCACCTCGTGGTCATGACAGAGAGGCCGCTCGGCCCCACGCTCAAGCCGCACCCCGGCGCCGCTCAAAAAATACCAAGGCACGGGAAAATGCGCCAGACCTGCGGGATATACTCGAGGACAAGGCAAGGCAAACAAAATCGATCTACGGATCGCGTGGGCGCCCCACGATACGTGATGATAACCGTCACGCCGGATATGGCAATTCCGGCCGGGCCGAATATAGTAGACAAAGCTCATTTGAGCTGCGTCATGATATAGCCCAATACAGAGGCACCGACACCCACTATGCTTCACGCATTTAAGTGATGGATCATTAAACTCGAGGGTTTCAAACCCAAACATTGAATCATACGATGGCACAACAGATCCGCGGTCCGGATCAAGACTATCTCCTCCATATCCACATGGCCCGGTGATGATCTACATGCCATCAAATACCTCCCATCAAGCTTAAAGGACCAGACGACATTGGCTTAACAGCTTGCCGCCAGAGTCAATCAGTTGTTGGGAAGACTCGAAGCCGCATTCTCGACAACTTCCAAGGCACTTATGTGCGACCACCAGACGCCGATGACCTAAGCCACATAATTCAGCAGCCGGAAGAATCGCCGTAAAATTCGGACATGGTTCCTAACAAAGAAAAATCAAATCGCCGATTGTCCGGATGCAGAGGCCCTTGCAGCCTTCAAACACAACATCCGCGACGAGTGGCTCGCCTGCACCTAGGACAGAAAAGCCAAATCCATGGCAGCCCTCACAACACTCATGACCCGCTTCAGCGAGAGAGGATAGCTGGCTAGCTCGTAGTAACAACATGACCAAGAGCCCTGGTAATTCGAATACCAAGGACACCAACATCAGGTCGCGTGCAACAAGCACAAGCATCGCATTAATGGCGACAATACTGAGGATACGGCAGTAAATGCCGGATTCAGAGGCTCTAAACCCGGTCAGCGGAAAAAGCAATTCAAAAGAAATACTCCGGGCCCGTCCAATTTGGACCGAATACTCGATCTCTCATGCCAGATACACGGCACCCCCAAAAAGCCAGCCAATCACACCAACAGGGATTGTTGGGTGTTCACAGCAGAGCAAGTTAATTGTCGAAACAATGACAAGGGGCTGCATAGCGATGACGAGGAGGAGACCCGCCGCCAAACAATAGAGGATGTAGGTTTCCCCCACAAGTGCGGACGGTGAATATGATATACGCAACCCACATACCCAAAAGGGAGCGGAAGCGCACTAAGGGACGATATGCGATGGAGCCACGCCCCAAAATTCAACCCGTGGTCCTCCTGCCCGATCACTTTTGATCGAAGAGACCAGCCCACTAGCATCCGCCATGGCGGATCCGCCGCATTTGTTCTAGATCCAATCATCGACGGATTTCACCTCACTAGAGTCCTGATGGACGGCGGCAGCAGCCTGAACCTGCTTTATCGGATACGAGCAGCAAGATGGGCATAGACCCTCAAGGATTAAACCCACAAAGACGACCTTCAAAGGCGCCATACCGTGTAGAGGCCAACTATGACAGGCTCGCCACACTTGAAGTGGTCTTCGGATCCCCGGATAACTTCTCAAGCGATGAGTTAATCTTCGACATAGTCCCGTTCTGCAGTGGCTATCATGCACTGCTCGGACAAACCGCATTTGCAAAGTTCGGTGCCGCACTACACATACCTGGAGCTCAAGATGCCAGGCCCTCGAGGAGTCATTACGGTCAACGGAAACACCGAACGCTCTCTCCAAACGGAGGAGCATACTGCTCTCTGGCGTAGTACAAAGCAGCCTCTTAAGGCAATTCTTGAGTCCGGTACATTAGCGGCGGACACCGCTGCGCGCCGGAGTAACCTACAACAAGACCGCCGCACGCTCCGAGCACGATAGCAATGCGGCCCCAACCCCAGCCCTCGCGAAATCGCGAGACCAGACCACGCGTACATAACTACGCCCGAGATACCATGGGCATAGGGGTAGGGGCACGACCACTAAGATGCCGGAGAGCGCTCAACCGCACTGGGGCCCCAATTGTGTCATTCTTTTTTCCTTATTCGCAGGACTCCGCTTTCGAAGCCCTATCCGTGAAAAACTTGCCGAACTCACGATGCAACAGCCGTGAAGCGTAAAAGCTACGCCGAGTGTCCAGTGGTCTCTATTACGAGCAAAGATACCTGTTTTACATACCATCACCCAGCCTACCCCGAGAGGGTACATGTTAAATAGTCCCATCCCTTGCGTATCGCACTATTTGTATCGCTCGCTTTCATTGTAGTATTTTTGAATAAACAATGCATCGCTTTTGCCTATTATTGCATTCCTTTTTCTATCTATACATGTTCACTTATGACATGTCTGCACCAGATGCTTTGGTACGGCCAAATACACCGTGGACTTAAATTCCCAAAATATGGTGTGATAAGTCCAACACTTTCACAAGTGCGGCACCCGAACTTATAGCATTATATGCATCGGCTCAATCATGTCTTGGGTCAATAGTTGGGTTTGCCCGGCTCCCATGTTTTGGTACCTTACGTTTCGTTATATCGGCTAAGGTAGAGCTGGGAGAACCACTGCGATTGTGCCCCAGTTGAGCTGGGTTGAGCACCTCAGTGGAGAAAGCTAAAACTGACCGTCATGATAGGGCGAGAGCCGGTCGCTGTTCGAGAGATTTTTTCGAGTCACTAAAGACTTATGCCGCTTAGAGCGAGGAGCCGGCTTTGTCCAACCCAGGCGTGGATAGCGCCCCGAATTCGGTCTTCCGAATACTAGGGGCTTCGCCGAAATTTAAAATTATAGAATTCTATGGTTAAGTGGGAGTGTTCAAGCATTATAAGTCTGGTTGCCTCGTTCGTTGTGTTGAGCGCCTCCCTCGAAGGACCCAAGAATGGGAACAAGAGCGCTCAAGTTTATCCCGAACACCCCAGCACTCATGGCATGGGGGCTGAAGCCAACGACTTGCCATCTCTCAAATTTGATAAACGGCCACACGTAAGGTAATATTTTAAATTAGCAGCGTTGCTTAGCGATATGAACAAAGTTTTCAGCGCAGACAGATAACAAATGCGAGTCTACTCAAAAATTACATCTTTGGAGCATTCACCGCTATAAGGTGGGCACCCTTCAGACACCCTTATAGTACATCTCGGCGTCAAGATATTCCTTGCCCGGCGGTGGCACGTCTGTCACAAGCTTCTCGGCGTCCATCTTCCCCAAAGCACTTTAAGCGTGGGCAAGGGCCGACGGGCACCTTCAATGCAGACGGAATGCTTGATGACTTCAATCCATGGACAAAGGCCCACCACCGCCGCACTGCATCAAGTAGCTCCTGTGCATGGCTTCTTTAGGCCACAACCAACTATGAGGCCCTTCATGGCCTGTTCGCCACCTTGTGGAGCTCGACCACCGCTTCACCGGTCGCCAGGGCACCGGATGTCCGCCTCAAAGATATTGAGACCGAACACCTTCTCCGTCGAGCTCCCTCCTCTGCTTTCGGTAGAACGCAAAGATCGGACACACTACGGGCAGATCTGTGAACGCCTCTTGGAGAGCTCCGAATTGGGTAAGTAATGTGATAATTCACTTTTACATGCTTGCTTTGCATGAAGAATGCCTTACCCGCCGCTATCTTTTTTATCGCCTCAATTTCCTAGAGGGCCTTCTGGGCTTCGGCCTTAGGGGCTTTGGCACTCTCAAGAGCCGAGGCGAGCTCGGACTCTCGAGTCTTCGAGTCACGCTCCAAACTCTCGTGTTTTTCCACGGCACGAGCCCTTGCCGCACCTCCGCCACCCGCGCCTCCCGCTTCTCTCGCTCGGTCGCTCATGGCTGCATTGCTTTCGGCCTTGGACACCGCTTCCTTCAGGGTCGCCACCTTGTTCGTGGCCCCTGCAATACTCACGTTATTCCTATCATTTTTTGCAACCAAATCCTTTCTATAAGGTATTACTTTAATAAGGTATTACTTACCTTCCTTGTCCTCGAGCTGCTTCTTGGCAAGGCCGAGCTCGTTCTCGGACCGCCGAGGCTCGCTTCAATACATCGACCTCCATGCAGTCAAGGCGGTAGAGGTCAAGAATGCAGCCTGCATTCCCATATTGACATGCTTATGTTAGACTCTCACAGATATCTTTGTAGATCCTCGGTTAAACTTTTCTTTCCAACACCAAACTGAGCATCGGGGCTACTATCTATGCGGTACTATTTTTACATATCTTAATTACATACCTCAAAGCCTGTTAGAAGGCTGGTACATGCTTCAGTCAGCCCGCTCTTAGCGGAGTGAACTTTCTGGATCACCGCACTCATAACAGTGCGGTGCTCCTCGTTGCTGGAGGCGCCATTGAGCGCCTCCAGCAAGTTATCTGGTGCCTCCGGTTGGACGGAGGCCACCGGCATCGCAGTCTTGCCCTTCCTACGAAGGGCCCGCCCACCTGACTTTGGAACCACTTTAGGTTCCGGTACAGAGTCCGGCACAGGGCCGGACTTAGAGCCCTCTGGGGTTTTGCCCTCTCTGCGCCCTGAGTCCGGGAGGTCGCCTTGCGGCGCCTCCAGGACCACCTCCTCCTGGTCGGGCCCCTTTTGGGACTCCACCGCGACATCGTCTGTGTCACGAGGGGAGGAGGCGGTCAGAAGTGAACAGCTATCCACATCCGACGAATCCAGGGAGCCGCTCGACGAAGCGGGGAGCTCGTCCTTGGGCGGGCTACATGGTTGTATTCGGCGTTAGAAGACACTACATGACAATGGAACAATCATGAGTTATTCTGGAATCCGGACACTTACGATCTCGCCAGGGGCTTGGCCCTCGAGGGCCAATCCTCTTCGCCATCGTCGGCGTTGGTGGAAAAGTCCGGAGGAAGGGTCCTTCCCTTCTTGGACCCTTCGGCCTCCCCAGTCAGGGAGGCCTTCCTTTTCTTCTCTCCCCCCGCTGGGGGAGAAGCCTCTTTTTTCTCCTCCTCGTCTTCACGGGAGGAGTCTGCCTTGGAGTCGTCGGACAATGAGTCCGACAACACCTAGCGCCGGGAACTCCTTCGAGTTCCCGTGGTCTTCTTCTTGGCCTTCTTCTCCGGCACCACGTAAGGCGCCGGAACCAGCAGCACCGTCAATTGGGCGTCCGCTGGGTCTTCTGGTAAGGGAGCCGGACAGTTAACCTTCCCGGGCTTCTTTTGCTAGGCCTGTCAAAGGTAGGAGAGTTTAGATCCCGCATAGAGTCAAACTACGAACAACAAGCGTCCCGTAAAGGGTAAAATAGCTTACCTCCCGGCTTGATGTCATGAGCTGAATCCGCGATCTTGATGGCGGATGCGGGGCCTCGGCGCTTTTGAACAGCACCTTCCAGCGCCTTCGTATGTAGTGTCGAAGAGCCTGCTCAAGGTCTGGTGCTGTGCTGGATCAAACTCCCACAAGTTGAAAGCCCGTTGTTGGCACGGGAGGATCCGGCGGATGAGCATGACCTGGACTGTGTTGACGAGCTTGATCTTCTTGTTCACAAGGTTTTGGATGCAGGTTTGGAGTCCGGTCAGCTCTTCCAAATCACCCCATGTCTAGCCCTTCTCTTTCCAGGAGGTGAGCCGTCTGGGGATGCCAGATCTGAATTCGGGGGCTGCTGCCCATTCAGGTTCACGCGGCTCGGTGATGTAGAACCACCCCGATTGCCACCCTTTGATGGTTTCCACGAAGGCGCCCTCGACCCATATGACGTTGGGCATCTTGCCCACCATGGCGCCTCCACACTCTGCCTGCTGGCCTCCCACTACCTTCGGCTTGACATTGAAGGTCTTCAGCCATAAGCCGAAGTGGGGTTTGATGCGGAGGAAGGCCTCGCACACAACAATAAACGCTGAGATGTTGAGGATGAAATTCGGGGCCAGATCGTGGAAATCCAGGCCGTAATAGAACATGAGCCCCCGGACAAAGGGGTGGAGTGGGAAGCCCAGTCCGCGGTGGAAATGGGGAAGGAACACCACCCTATCATGGGGCCTAGGGGTGGGGACGAGCTGCCCTTCATCTGGAAGTCGGTGCGCAATGTCGTTGTGCAGGTATCCGGCTTTCCTCAACTTTTTGATGTGCCCCTCCATGACGGAGGAGGCCATCCACTTGCCTCCCGCTCCGGACATGGCTTGGGAAGGTTGAGGCGAGATGTGCGGACTTGGACGCTGGAGCTCGAGTACGCGGAAATGGATAAGCAAAGGAGGAAGAAGGCGTAGGTAGAAAGGTGGATCATATCCCCTTATATGGACAGACAAAACTATGCGTCCCCACCAGCCTGGTAAAACTCGCTTATCTCCCAAGCGCCGTAATCAATGGCGCGGTTGGGTTACCCACTTTGTATTGATGAGAATCCGGAATAAGGGACACGATCTACGCTTTGACAAGACGTGCCAAGGAAACCGCCGCTAAACGCGCTGAGGTGGAACAATAAAAACAATTCGAATAAAGGCTTGGCCGTGGTGTGATGTCACGCCACGAAATACGTCAGCGGATTGAACTTGTGTAAATATCATTCTCTCTACGGTGGTATGTGGAACTTATATTGCAGAGTCGGACACTATCCTGGTGTTCAAAATCTTCTATGAAGTATTCGGAGGAGGAACCCGCCTTGCAATGCCGAAGACAATATGCGCGCCGGACTCATCGTCATTGAAGCCTGGTTCAGGGGCTACTGAGGTAGTCCTGGACTAGGGGGTGTCCGGATAGCCGAACTATCATCTTTGGCCGGACTCCTAGACTATGAAGATACAAGATTGAAGACTTCATCCCGTGTCCGGATGGGACTTTCCTTGGCGTGGAAGGTAAGCTTGGCAATACGGATATGTAGATCTCCTACCATTGTAACCGACTCTGTGTAACCCTAGCCTTCTCCGGTGTCTATATAAACCGGAGGGTTTTAGTCCGTACGACGAAGAACAATCATACCATAGGCTAGCTTCTAGGGTTTAGCCTCTTTGATCTCGTGGTAGATCTACTCTTGTACTACCCATATCATCAATATTAATCAAGTAGGAGTAGGGTTTTACCTCCACCGAGAGGGCCCAACCAGGTAAAACATCGTGTCCCTTGTCTCCTGTTACCATCCGCCTAGACGCACGCTCGGGACCCCTACCCGAGATCCGCCATTTTGACACCGACAAAGAGCTTGCAAGTACATTCAATGTATCGACCGGCGTGTCATGCCGCTTCTGTGTCATTCGGAATTGATTGCTTGCTTGTCTTGGTTTCCGTTCGTGCGAGCTAGGATAAGCGTTCCAGCCAGAGTCCCCGCGGAGTGGAGTTCACCACCATCGTTGTTGTTCCGCTGCTAGAGTTATTCCGCTGCTTCGAGTTGTTTTGCTGCTTGCATAGAGCAACTGAGGATGGCATAGTGTCGCCGTACCGATGTTATTCATTGTAATCTCGGAGACCTTGTATTCATATTCGTGTAATAATAGAAGGCTGGTTTGTTCTATGCTAAGCAGTGCCGTATTCCAGAAGACTTCTCCTCGATCTCTGGGCTGGAATACGGGCGCCCGGTTTCTCGAGCGGGTGCCACATATGTGGTCAGATTTTCTTTCTTGCACACCGCCGCTGTATGCGTGCGTGTACATGCTACGTCGGCGCCTCTACTACGACGCACGCGCTTACTACAACACGCGTGCGTGCCTACATCGACCAGTATATATGTACGCACACGTCACGACTGCATGACAACGCCACGTATGCTTCACCAGGTGGGTCCCGATCGCCGACACTTCCTTACTGCTCAAAGATGTAGCTGGTGGGTCCCAGCAGTCAGGGGGTGAATCATTTTTTTGGACGCACTTCCTTGCGTGCGAAGATGTAGCTGGTGGGTCCCAGCAGTCTAGGGGAAATGTTTTTTTTTCACGAAATACGGTGGCTTGTCCGGTGGGTCCCTACTGTCAACTGGGGGTATCTTTATTTTCCGCGTAATAAGGAGGCACTTCCTTGCTGCGGTCGTGGACCCGGCTGTCAGCCTCTCCAAATACAGTCCACGTCCGATGGAAGTCGTTCCTTGACCACGTTGACCACGCCGCGCCGAGAGCACCAGGGCGGTGGACGACGGTGAGGCCTAGGAAGGGGACGACGCGGAGCCGGGGAAGACGCGGCAGTGGATGCCCACACGGAGAGGAGTACGAGGGTCCACTGGTCCAGCTGCAGTGTGAGGCTGTCGTCGCCGCAGAATAACAGGGGGTGTGGGTGAGTACAGGGATGGCCTGGCCAGCGGTGGGAGTAGTAGGAGGCGGTGAGGCCTCCGCGGCATCACAGCCGACCACGGGAGGCAGGAGCATGCGGCATGACCGGTGCTGCTTTGGGTGGCTGGAGCAAGAAGACCAGAGGTTGAAGAAGCAATATGGCCGTTGGATGGACATCGTACGGTCACTGGAGCTAGAATCATTCATATTGACTAAAGTTGACAAAGGCCCCCATCCCAGTCAACTTAGTAGGCCCACAAGTCAGCCTCCCACCATGGTGGGTCCCAGCTAGCAGGGGAGTATTCATTTTTTTGTGTGTAATAAGGAGGCACTTCCGGTGGGTCCGAGCTGACAACAGGGGGAACTTTTTTTCGTGAAATACGGTGGCCCGTCCGGTGGGTCCCAGCAGTCAGGGGGGAACGTTTTTCGCAAAACAAGGTGGCCAGTCTGGTGGGTCCCTGCTGGCAGGTGGAGGAATAATTATTTTGCACGTAATAAGGAGGCACTTCCTTGCGGCCGCCTGGACCCAGCTGTCAGCCTCTCCACGCAGTACTCGTCCAATGGAAGTTGGTCGTTGACCACGCCGCGCCAAGAGAACCAGGGCGGTGGATGACGGCGAGGCCTAGGAAGGGGACGACGTGGAGCCGGGGAAGACGTAGCAGTGGAAGCCCACGCGGAGAGGAGTACGAGGGTTCACTGGTTAGGATGCGGTGTGAGGCTGCCATAGCCGCAGAATAACAGGGGGTGTGGGTGAGTAGAGGGATGGCCTGACCAGCGGTGGGGGTAGTACAGGGCAGTGAGGCCTCCGCGGCATCATAGCCGGCCACGGGAGGCAGGAGCACGCGGCACGACCGGTGCTGCTTTGGGCGGCTGGATCAAGAAGACCAGAGGTTGAAGAAGCACTACGGCCGTTTGATGGACATCGTACGATCGCTGCAGCTAGAATCGTTTATATTGACTAAGTTGACAAAGCCCTTGGTATGCGTCAGCTTAGTAGGCCCACAACTCGGATTTGGTAGAGAACATATAGCCCATTTGCGATTTGTAAGAATATACAGCCCATTTTTTAATTCTAATGGAATTTACTACAGCCCATTTACAGTTTGTTAAAAGTACAGCCCAACTTCTAGCTAGGACAACAATTAATAATTTCAAACAACCGCTCAAAACAGAATTAAAAAAAATCCCAAATTTTGATGGGATCTGAAATATTTTTATCCGGAATTTCTAGTCAGGTTAAATATAATTTCAAAATAAAGTTGTATTCCGTTAAAATCCAACGAAATATTGCACGCGCAACAAGTAATGAAATTAAAAATTTCAGATTCCAAAAATAATAGATTTTTAAACTAATTACGCGTTTGGTGCATAGTTACTGCCCAGTTATTATAATTACATCCCATTTATTATTTCTTAAAGTCCATTTTCTTGTTAAGCCTAATGCATACCTCCTAGGAAAGTTTGCAGCCCAGCGGGGCGGAGAGTAACAAGTTGACCCGGATATTGTATACAACTGTCGGCCCAGTTGCATTGCTGATGTTGAAAAAAAAGGCTCGTGTAGTATAGTACAACCTAACATGGCTACTCAGCCCACATTCGGCGACGCTGGAAAGGCCCAAAAAAGGCTTCTGTACAACTTTTTGAAGTCACTGAGCTCAATTAATAAGTTAAGAAAAAAGTTAGATTATAGTGGAACCTAATTAAAAGCTATCACGAGCAAATAAATATTTCAACGGGTCCCACTTGTCCGTGAATGCGTGTGTGTGCGTGCGCGCGCGTGTGTGTGTGTATGTGTGTGTGTGACAGAGAGAGATAGAGATAGAGAGAGACCCATTGGTCGATGCTCGTACATACATCTTTCAGCCATATGCATTGCTGATGCTCATTAAACACTTATATAGTTGACTCAATCATATAGAACATCATAGCACACTAAACTTGCATACAAAAATTTCACGCAGGCGACACAATCAGGATGGAAGCAGTGGATCGCTATGGGTAGGTCTATGTTGAAACCAACGAAGTCGTACATAACGGTTCATTGTCTTTATCAATGAAGGGGAAATATCTTGAATGTTGTGCAAAGAAAACAGACAGACAACACAATAAGTTCTGCTAGCACATTAAGTTGACGTACAACCCTTTCTAAAAAAAGTTCAGGTACAAAATTAGAACAAGTCACAATCAAATGTACTGGCATATCAGTGTTTCACACCCATAGCTCGGATTTAACTAGTATCTAACAAGATTCGGTTGTTACCTCAAATTAGAGCACATCCAGGCAGCCAGCCCTGCCTCTTCTCCCAAAGATGCAGTGGCCTCCGCCGCGCAATGGAGTAGGCCCTGTGCCATCCATCGTTCCGAGCAACACGGGGAAAGTCTGACCTTGACTCCTATAATGTACTTCGTCGACGGACCCTGGCACCAGCAGCGGCAGGACTACGATTGATGGATTGACCACTTCTTCGACATGCACGAACACTCGATACAGGTACATCCCTACCGTGGTCCGAGGCGGCCTTAGTGGCGACGAATAGTACAACCCCGGTTCCTGCACCGGTATCTCAACACCAATCACCTTCGGTATGGTGGATGGCTTCTTCATCCATGCCATAACCGTCAGAGCCCAGCTATCTAGAGGAACAAACATACTTACGAGCTCACCTCCAACGTCGTTGATAAGCTTGTTCATGGACTCGTTGTTCCAAGCACGTCGAGGCATGCCATGGAAGGTAAGCTTTGTTAAAAACTTGAGCTTAGAGGGCACTGAGCCCCATCCTGGGTGCCACCGATCAAAGCTCACCAGCGTGCCATCGCAGAACCCTGATGAAGAAATCAGCCGGTGGCGGACAGACTTCACCGAGCAAGTCACTTATTTGGATGCCGTGCGCAATGCCAAGAGCTTTGACAAGGTCGTCCGGCGAGACGGGAGGCCGGTCGCCGTTGATGGTTACCATCATCACTTTGCAGGCAAACTGATCGACAAGCGCCGCCATGCCATTGTTGAGCGACAGCACGCAGCGACTGAAGGCAGGACAGACCTCAGGATCTCCGGCTCGGAGATCCGCATTGACCGGCGACATGATAGTGCGCTTGAGTACAGGGAGTACAGAGGGGGATTTGGGGGAACTGGAGTAGGAATCGAGATTCTAGAGGTGGGGGAGGGGCGGGAGACTGGGGATGAAAAGGTAGCATGAATTTCGAGAACGCGCCAATATGCTCTCGGCGTGCAAGCGCACGAAAACACCGGTGGCGCCCACATGTCGGCCTAAGAGTCCTTATTCTTTCTTTTTTGGAGAGCCTGGCCTTTTTATCAGGATCTTTTGAGAGCCCGGCCTGAGAGTCATAATTGACCTGTTTGGCATTGCGTTACTACTTGGCCCATATTCAACGACACCTCACTGGCCCAAACAAGTGTACATCATTGAAAATAAACTGAGCTCAAATTATATAACTTGAAAAAAGGAGATATACTCTGAACACTTGAGAATGGTGATGCCCTCATTTAGCCCACCAGTAGTTCGAGACAATAAACAGTTCGAAACAACGATATATACAATATTCAAACACTGACTAGTGACTACTACTGACATAAACAACAAGACATGATAGTTCATAAGAAGTCTTGCTACACCACCAAAACGCACCCATCTGCAGCGCTCAGACTCGTGATCCAGGGGAGAATGACATTCTAAACAGAAGCAAGTATTACATAGTAAGAGTGACATAGACGAGGATGACCAAATGACAAGGAATATGCATAACAAAAGAAGCAACTACCCATCCAGAACCAGCAGCAAAGACAACAAAGTCATTTGAAGAGATGAACCAACACCATCATAATTTGCATCCCGGCTTTAGCGACCAGTGATCCGAAGACGCCAGTACTCCACCCTTTCGATGCAACAGCCCAATTACCTATCAACCTGAAGGCTTGAACCACATCACTACCTGTCGTAATTGAGACATCCAAGGATCAAAGTTAATCCGGATGCCTTTGTCATTCTCACCTTCTTCTGGCTGCAGGCTGTATCGTTGACAATCAGGGGAGTTTGCTCCCGAACTCCTAGGGCTCACCGTGTAGACACAGTTTTTCATAGCAAACAGAGCCTCTCTGCCATCAAGGTCCTTGCCAACGGTGATCTCCTGGTTAATCGGATAATTGAGTCCGAGAAACAGAGAGTGTGAACCAAGGCTGTTTACCCGCCTCCAACTAAAAAATCCTAAAGGCCCCAACAAGCTGGTATCCGGCCCATAGACGTAACAGCACTGTCCGGATACTCACGTATTACACAATGCTTGTATACAATGGGTTTTTGCAATATAAATTTTCCGGCTCATGTGTCTGAATGATCATCAGTCTTTTGTCGTCATCTGATCGAGCGAGGAACCAGTTGTGCTTCCCTGTTTTTGGCAAAGGTGGTGTGATTACACAGGGCAGTAACTGTAGGGACGCTGCATCATATCAAAAAGGACATGCCTTGTTAATGTAAGATCAGCATTGTTCAGAGTATGAGTAGGATAATGCAAGAAACAGCATTGATATGTCCCTGTTGGATCTGGGAGGAAAATACAGGCAAATGTATACTGGGTTCGAAAATATACAAGTGACATGCATGGTTATACTCATGTTAGCTCGCAATCGATTCTTCACAGGAAACTACCATGTCATGCATGTTATGTAATCATGTTCTGTCCTCACAAACAAATTCTTCAAGGTAACTAACAGACCATGCATTGTTATATACTCGTGTTCTGTGGGCAAAAATTTTGTGAGGATATTATTCTAGCCATTGATTGCTCAAGGGCTTAATATAGGTATGTACACATGGTAAACATTGCAGGATTTCACTACGTCCAAATATAGAGTTCTCCATATGCACATTTACTTCCCTAATGTATGGTTAGATGAAACCAACAGTGTGGTGCATGTTTCTACATCATGAAAAATGAGGAAACTAACATGGCCATTGATACACACTCATATTTAGTAGTAGTATATAGATTACTGTAAAATAAGGATAATATCCATATATTCCTAACCGTTTGATTATTCAGGGTACAAATTGGCTGTAATGACATGGTCACAATCGCATGAATTAACTCATTCCAAATATAGCCGATTTATGGTGTCTCTAATACATTACCATAGTTCTACTCACATTCTGCTCCAACAGGGATATGCCAATCATCACAAAAAGTTCAAATGGTGTCATGGCATCATCATTAACATCAGAAGGAAACAACTTACACGCACTGTCCCGGCAATACGTGGTGCCATCTGCTTTATCGATCGCGTAGATGATGCCATTGTGTTCAATAGCATCACAGAAGTGTGTATCAGCTTTGACAATGATCCACTGCGAGCTGAGTTGTCTCCAGCTAAAGAAGGCACCGGCGCAAAGATAGGCGAGTCCACGGTCGAACAAGGCAATTAGCTTGAAGTCTGCGTAATTCGCATGTCGTGTGGGCATTGGCAGATTACAATCTTCTGCAAAACAAGGTCCGTCCAACTGACGTGGTAATCTAGATGACTTGGACCGCGATGGTAATACTCTATATAATCCAACGGAGGAAGGATAATCTCATAGGAGGTCTGGAAGTTCACGAGCACCAACTTTTTACCGTCTTCTCTGAAGGCAGCCATCTAGTGGGAGTTCATGCCGACCCAGTACATACCTGCCAAGAAGTTTCGGGCGATGGTGATCGGATCGATGTCGAGCGAAATGATGTATGGCGACCCACTACATACCTGCAAAGAAGTTTCGGCTAATGGAGATCGGATTGAAGTCGAGGGTCATCATGTACGCGTCCGTATCATGGTGAGCCAATCTCGCAAGACCAGATAGCAGCAAGCAAGGTGTCTTGAAAATCTTAGGCCTCACTTCGACGATGGCCGTGTGCATGTCCCTCGAGCATGTAGGCAGTCGTAGGGCGCTCAACATATCCATACACGTGTTGGGGAACGTTGCAGAAAATTAAAATTTTTCCTACGGTTTCACCAAGATCCATCTATGAGTTCATCTAAGCAACGAGTGAAAGGAGAGATGCATCTACATACCACTTTGTAGATCGCGTGCGGAAGCGTTCAAAAGAATGGGGTTGAGGTAGTCGTTCTCGTCGTGATCCTATCACCGGAGATCCTAGCGTCGAACAAACGGCACCTCCGCATTCAACAAACGTACGGTCAGCGTGACGTCTCCTCCGTCTTGATCTAGCAAGGGGGAAGGAGTGGTTGATGATGATCCAGTAGCACGACGGCGTGGTGGTGGATGCAGCAGAACTCCGGCAGGGCTTCGCCAAGCAACTGTGGGAGGAGGAAGAGGTGTAGCAGGGGGAGGGAGGCGCCAAGACTCAGGGGTGCGGCTGCCCCTCCCTCCCCTCCCTTTATATAGGCCCCCGGGGGGGCGGCCCCTGGAGATCTGATCTCCCAGGGGGGGCGGCGGCCAGGGGGGTGGAGTGCCCCCCAAGGCAAGTGAGGCGCCCCCCCCCCCACCCTAGGGTTTCAACCCTCGGTGCAGGAGGTGGGCCAAGGGGGCGCACCAGCCCACTATGGGCTGGTTCCCCTCCCACTTCAGCCCATGGGGCCCACCGGGATGGGTGGCCCCACCCGGTGGACCCCCGGGACACTTCCGGTGGTCTCGGTACATTACTGGGTGACCCCGAAACATTCCCAATGGCCGAAACAACACTTCCTATATATAATTCTTTACCTCCGGACCATTCCGAAACTCCTCGTGACGTCCGGGATCTCATCCGGGACTCCGAACAACATTCAGTTTGCTGCATACTCATATTCATACAACCCTAGCGCCCCGAACCTTATGTGTAGACCCTACGGTTCGGGAGACACGTAGACATGACCGAGACGGCTCTCGGGCAATAACCAACAGCGGATCTGGATACCCATGTTGGCTCCCACATGCTCCTCGATGATCTCACCGGATGAACCACGATGTCGAGGATTCAAACAACCCGTATACAATTTCCTTTGTCAATCGGTGCGTTATTTGCCCGAGACTCGATCGTCGGTATCCCAATACCTCGCTCGGTCCTCGTTACCGCAAGTCACTTTACTCGCATCAGTAATGGATGATCCCATGACCAAACACTTGGTCACTTTGAGCTCATTATGATGATGCATTACCGAAAGGGCCCAGAGATACCTCTCCATCATACGGAGTGACAATCCCATCCACGATCCGTGTCAACCCAATGACACTTTCGGAGATACCGTAGTGCACCTTTATAGTCACCCGCCACGCCAGGACGCTTGGTACACCCAAAGCACTTCTACGGTATCCGGAGTTACACGATCTCATGGTCTATGGAAAAGATACTTGACATTGGAAAAGCTCTAGCAAATGAACTACACGATCGTGTGCTATGCTTAGGATTGGGTCTTGTCCATCACATCATTCTCCTAATGATGTGATCCCGTTATCAACGACATCTAATGTCCATAGCCAGGAAACCATGACTATCTGTTAATCAACGAGCTAGTGAACTAGAGGCTCACTAGGGACATGTTATGGTCTATGTATTCACACGTGTATTACGATTTCCGGATAATACAGTTATAGCATGAATAAAGACAATTATCATGAACAAGGAAATATAATAATAATCTTTTATTATTGCCTCTAGGGCATATTTCCAACAGTCTCCCATAGAGTCACTAATCTAGTTACATTGTGATGAATCGAACACCCATAGAGTTCTGGTGTTGATCATGTTTTGCTCGCGAAAGAGGTTTAGTCAACGGATCTGCGACATTCAGATCCGTATGTACTTTGCAAATATCTATGTCTCCATCTTGAACATTTTCACGGATGGAGTTGAAACGACGCTTGATGTGCTCGGTCTTCTTGTGAAACCCGGCTCCTTGGCAAGGGTAATAGCTCCAGTGTTGTCACGAGAAGAGTTTGATCGGCCCGACGCATTGGGTATGACTCCTAGGTCGGTGATGAACTCCTTCACCCAAATTGCTTCATGCGCTGCCTCCGAGGCTGCCATGTACTCCGCTTCACATGTAGATCCCGCCACGACGCTTCGCTTGCACCGCACTACCATCGCTCCACCATTCAACATATACACGTATCCGGTTTGTGACTTAGAGTCATCTAGATCTCGTGTCGAAGCTAGCATCGACGTAACCCTTTACGACGAGCTCTTCGTCACCTCCATAAACGAGAAACATGTCCTTTGTCCTTTTCGGTACTTCAGATATTCTTGACCGCTGTCCAAAGGTTCCTTGCCGGATTACTTTGGTACCTTCCTACCAAACTTACGGCAAGGTTTACATCAGTCCGGTACACAGCATGGCATACATAATAGATCCTATGGCTGAAGCATAGGGGATGACACTCATCTCTTCTTTATCTTTTGCCGTGGTCGGGCATTGAGCCGAGCTCAATCTCACACCTTGCAATACAGGCAAGAACTCTTTCTTCGACTGATCCATTTTGAACTTCTTCAAAATCTTATCAAGGGATGTGCTTTGTGAAAGACCTATGAGGCATCTCGATCTATCCCTATAGATCTTGATGCCTAATATGTAAGCAGCTTCTCCAAGGTCCTTAATTGAAAAACACTTATTCAAGTAGGCCTTAATGCTGTCCAAAAGTTCCATATCATTTCCCATCAAGAGTATGTCATCTACATATAATATGAGAAATGCTACAGAGATCCCACTCACTTTCTTGTAAACGCAGGCTTCTCCATAAGTCTGCATAAACCCAAATGCTTTGATCATCTCATCAAAGCGAATGTTCCAACTCCGAGATGCTTGCACCAGCCCATAAATGGATCGTTGGAGCTTGAATACTTTGTTAGCATTATTAGGATCGACGAAACCTTCCGGCAGCATCATATACAATTCTTCCTTAAGATGTCCGTTAAGGAATGCCGTTTTGACGTCCATCTGACATATCTCATAATCATAGTATGTGGCAATTGCTAACATGATTCGGACGGACTTCAGCTTCACTACAGGAGAGAATGTCTCATCGTAGTCAACCCCTTGAACTTGTCGATAACCCTTAGCGACAAGTCGAGATTTATAGATGGTAACATTACCATCCAGGTCCGTCTTCTTCTTAAAGATCCATTTGTTTTCTATCGCTCGCCGATCATCGAGCAAGTCTGTCAAAGTCCATACTTTGTTTTCATACATGGATTCTATCTCGGATTTCATGGCTTCAAGCCATTTGTTGGAATCTGGGCCCGCCATCGCTTCTTCATAGTTCGAAGGTTCACCGTTGTCTAACAACATGATTTCCAGGACAGGGTTGACGTACCACTCAGTGCGGAACGTGTCCTTGTGGACCCACGAAGTTCAAGAGCAACTTGGTCCAAGTACCTTGATCATCATCATTATTTTCCTCTCCGGTTGGTGTAGGCATCACAGAACATTTTCCGAGCTGCACTACTTTCCTGTTCAAGAGATAGTACTTCATCGAGTTCTACTTTCCTCCCACTTACTTCTTTCGAGAGAAACTCTTTTTCTAGAAAGGATCCGTTCTTGGCAACAAAGATCTTGCCCTCGGATCTTAAGTAGATGGTATACCCAATGGTTTCTTTAGGGTATCCTATGAAGACGAATTTTTCCGACTTGGGTTCGAGCTTTTCAAGATGAAGTTTCTTGACATAAGCATCGCATCTCCAAACTTTTAGAAACGACAGCTTAGGTTTCTTCCCAAACCATAATTCATACGGTGTCGTCTCAACGGATTTAGACGGCGCCCTATTTAAAGTGAATGTAGCTGTCTCTAGAGCGTATCCCCAAAATGATAGCGGTAAATCGGTAAGAGACATCATAGACCGCACCATATCCAATAGATTGTGATTACGACGTTCGGACACACCGTTACGCTGAGGTGTTCCAGGCGGCGTGAGTTGTGAAACGATTCCACATTTCCTTAAGTGTGTACCAAATTTGTGACTTAAATATTCTCCTCCACGATTTGATCGTAGAAACTTTATCTTTCGGTCACGTTGATTTTCTACCTCATTCTGAAATTCCTTGAACTTTTCAAAAGTCTCAGAGTTGTGTTTCATTAAGTAGACATACCCATATCTACTCAAGTCATCAGTGAGAGTGAGAACATAACGATATCCTCCGCAAGCCTCAACGCTCATTGGACCGCACACATCGGTATGTATGATTTCCAATAAGTTGGTTGCTCGCTCCATTGTTTCGGAGAACGGAGTCTTGGTCATTTTGCCCATGAGGCATCGTTCGCATGTGTCAAACGATTCATAATCGAGAGACTCTAAAAGTCCATTAGCATGGAGCTTCTTCATGCGCTTGACACCAATGTGACCAAGGCGGCAGTGCCACAAGTATGTGGGACTATTGTTATCAACTTTACATCTTTTGGTATTCACACTATGAATATGTGTAATATTACGCTCGAGATTCAATAAGAATAAACCATTGACCATCGGGGCATGACCATAAAACATATCTCTCATATAAATAGAACAACCATTATTCTTGGATTTAAATGAGTAGCCATCTCGTATCAAACGAGATCCAGATACAATGTTCATGCTCAAACTTGGCACTAAATAACAATTATTAAGGTTTAAAACTAATCCCGTAGGTAAATGTAGAGGTAGCGCGCCGACGGCGATCACATCGACCTTGGAACCATTCCCGACGCGCATCGTCACCTCGTCCTTCGCCAGTCTCCGCTTATTCCGCAGCTCCTGCTGTGAGTTACAAATATGAGCAAAGGCACCGGTATCAAATATCCAGGAGTTACTACGAGTACTGGTAAGGTACACATCAATTACATGTATATCAAATATACCTTTAGTGTTGCCAGCCTTCTTGTCCGCTAAGTATTTGGGGCAGTTCCGCTTCCAGTGACCCTTCCCTTTGCAATAAAAGCACTCAGTCTTAGGCTTGGGTCCATTGCTTGACTTCTTCCTGGCAACTGGTTTACCAGGCGCGGCAACTTCCTTGCCGTCCTTCTTGAAGTTCTTCTTACCCTTGCCCTTCTTGAACTTGTTGGTTTTATTGACCATCAACACTTGATGTTCTTTCTTGATTTCTACCTCTGCTGACTTCAGCATTGAAAATACTTCAGGTATAGTTTTCACCATCCCCTACATATTGTACTTCATCACAAAGCTCTTGTAGCTTGGTGGAGCGATCAAGGATTCTCACAATGACCGCCTCGTCCGGAGGTTAATGTCCACTGGGACAAAGCGGTTGTGCAACCTGCACCTTTTGAGTATGTGCTCACTGACAAAACTATTTTCCTCCATCTTACAACTGTAGAACTTGTCGGAGACTTCATATCTCTCGACCCGGGCATGAGCTTGGAAAACCATTTTCAGCTCCTCGAACATCTCATATGCTCCGTGTTGCTCAAAACACTTTTGGAGCCCCGGTTCTAAGTTGTAAAGCATGCCGCACTGAACGAGGGAGTAATCATCAGGACTGCCAAGCGTTCATAACGTCTTGGTTCTCTGGGATGGGTGCTTCACCTAGCAGTCCTTCTAGGACATATTGTTTCCTGGCAGCTATGAGGATGATCCTCAGGTTCCGGACCCAGTCCGTATAGTTGCTGCCATCATCTTTCAGCTTGGTTTTCTCTAGGAATGCGTTGAAGTTCATGTTGACATGAGCGGCGGCCATTTGATCTACAAGACATATTTTGCAAAGGTTTTAGACTAAGTTCATGATAATTAAGTTCATCTAATCAAATTATTATAATGAACTCCCACTCAGATTAGACATCCCTCTAGTCATCTAAGTGTTACACGATCCGAGTCGACTAGGCCATGTCCGATCATCACGTGAGACGGACTAGTCATCGTCGGTGAACATCTCCATGTTGATCGTATCTTCCATACGACTCGTGTTCGACCTTTCGGTCTCTGTGTTCCGAGGCCATGTCTGTACATGCTAGGCTGTTCAAGTTAACCCTAAATGTTTTTGCATGTGTAAAACTATCTTACACCAGTTGTATGTGAGCGTAAGAATCTATCACACCCGATCATCACGTGGTGCTTCAAAACGACGAACTTTAGCAACGGTGCACAGTTAGGGGAGAACACTTCTTGAAATTGTTTTAAGGGATCATCTTATTTACTACCGTCGTTCTAAGTAAACAAGATGCATAAACATAATAAACATCACATGCAATTATATAGTAGTGACATGATATGGCCAATATCATATAGCTCCTTTGATCTCCATCTTCGGGGCTCCATGATCATCTTTGTCACCGGCATGACACCATGATCTCCATCATTGTGTCTTCGTGAAGTAGTCACGCCAACGACTACTTCTACTTCTATGGCTAACGCGTTTAGCAATAAAGTAAAGTAATTTACATGGCATTCTTCAATGACACGCAGGTCATACAAAATAAAGACAACTCCTATGGCTCCTGCCGGTTGTCATACTCATCGACATGCAAGTTGTGATTCCTATTATAAGAACATGATCTCATACATCACAATATATCATTGATCATTCATCAGAACTTTTGGCCATATCACATCACAAGACACTTGCTGCAAAAACAAGTTAGACGTCCTCTAATTGTTGTTGCAAGTTTTTACGTGGCTTCTATAGGTGATCTAGCAAGAACGTTTTCTTACCTACGTCAAAGCCACAACGTGATTTGTCAACTTCTATTTACCCTTCATAAGGACCCTTTTCATCGAATCCGCTCCAACTAAAGTGGGAGAGACAGACACCCGCTAGCCACCTTATGCAACTTGTGCATGTCACTCATTGGAACCTGTCTCACGTAAGCGTACGTGTAAGGTCGGTCCGGGCCGCTTCATCCCACAATACCGCTGAAGCAAAATAAGACTAGTAGCAGCAAGAGAGTTGACAACATCTACGCCCACAACAAAATTGTGTTCTACTCGTGCAATAGAGAACTACGCATAGACCTAGCTCATGATGCCACTATTGGGGAACGTTGCAGAAAATTAAAAATTTTCCTACGGTTTCACCAAGATCCATCTATGAGTTCATCTAAGCAACGATTAAAATGAGAGATGCATCTACACACCACTTTGTAGATCATGTGCAAAATCTTTCAAAGGAACGGGGTTGAGGTAGTCGTTCTCGTCGTGATCCTATCACCGGAGATCCTAGCACCGAACGGATGGCACCTCCGCGTTCAACACACGTACGGTCAGCGTGACGTCTCCTCCGTCTTGATCCAGCAAGGGGGAAGGAGAGGTTGATGATGATCCAGCAAGACGACGGCGTGGTGGTGGATGCAAGAGACTCCAAGCAGGCTTCGCCAAGCAACTTTGGGAGGAGGAAGAGGTGTAGCAGGGGAAGGGAGGCGCCAAGACTCGGGGGTGCGGCTGCCACTCCTTCCCCTCCCTTTATATAGGCCCCCAGGGGGGCGCCGGTCCCTGGAGATCTGATCTACTAGGGGGGGCGGCGGCTGGGGTGGAGTGCCCCAAGGCAGTGAGGCGCCCCACCCTAGGGTTTCAACCCTAGGCGCAGGGGTGGGCCAGGCGCGCACCAGCCCACTATGGGCTGGTTCCTCCCCACTTCAGCCCATGGGGCCCTCCGGATGGGTGGCCCCACCCGGTGGACCCCCGGGACACTTCCGGTGGTCCCGGTACATTACCGGGTGACCCCGAAACATTCCCGATGGCCGAAACAGCACTTCCTATATATAATTCTTTACCTCCGGACCATTTTGAAACTCCTCGTGACGTCCGGGATCTCATCCGGGACTCCGAACAACATTCGGTTTGCTGCATACTCATATTCATACAACCCTAGCGTCAACGAACCTTAAGTGTGTAGACCCTACGGGTTCGGGAGACACGTAGACATGACCGAGACGGCTCTCGGGCAATAACCAACAGCGGGATCTAGATACCCATGTTGGCTCCCACATGCTCCTCGATGATCTCATCGGATGAACCACGATGTCGAGGATTCAAACAACCCCGTATACAATTCCCTTTGTCAATCGGTACGTTACTTGCCCGAGACTCGATGGTCGGTATCCCAATACCTCGTTCAGTCTCGTTACCAGCAAGTCACTTTACTCGTACCGTAATGCATGATCCCATGACCAAACACTTGGTCACTTTGAGCTCATTATGATGATGCATTACCGAGTGGGCCCAGAGATACCTCTCCGTCATACAGAGTGACAAATCCCGGCCTCGATCCGTGTCAACCCAATGACACTTTCGGAGATACCAGAGTGCACCTTTGTAGTCACCCGCTTACATTGTGACGCTTTGGTACACCCAAAGCACTCCTACGGTATCCGGGAGTTACACTATCTCATGGTCTAAGGAAAAGATACTTGACATTGGAAAAGCTCTAGCAAACGAACTACACGATCTTGTGCTATGCTTAGGATTGTCTTGTCCATCACATCATTCTCCTAATGATGTGATCCCGTTATCAACGACATCTAATGTCCATAGCCAGGAAACCATGACTATCTGTTGATCAACGAGCTAGTCAACTAGAGGCTCACTAGGGACATGTTATGGTCTATGTATTCACAC
>CM038141.1:187463051-187485551 GCA_021437245.1 Aegilops speltoides | reverse complement strand
CACAAGGCAGCCAAGCCAAACCTGCTAAGCCAAAGAAGATCTGTGAGAAACATACCTGCTTGAAGAAGAAGGACAATGTGCCACCGCAGAATCATGATGAGGGACATGTTTTACAAAGCTCTCATGTGGTTGCTGCTCATAATGATGCTCATCCTAGCTGAAAATATGAAGGAGAGAAAGGACAAAGGTCTCAAGCTATGGAGGCAAGTTGATCCATATGCCACCAGAGAAGGACAGCAGTGACCCAAGATTCCACACTAGAGAGCAACAAGACTTTTATGAGACAGTGCTCATGGATAAGAAGCCAATTGTTGCCGACACCGTGATATGTAGACCGGGACTACATCGACAAGGAAGAGCATGAGACTATTTCCCACATGTGCATGAGAGCTTCACCGCCAGGGATTGCAGAGTTTGTTGGTCAAACTGATCGCTGGAATGATGAGATGATCATGCAGTTTATGCCACCGCACATTTCTATCCAGATGGCGTAATCTGTATGGATGATGTATATGTAATTCCATTCAATTGAATGGAGAGCATTGTCACCCAAGACAAGGGATGATGATGTTGATGTCTATGTGCATTCCAAAGAAAAATCACGAGTCTATGAAGAACATGTACAATGAGGTGTACAAAGGATGTAGAGTTCGAAGCTTGATCGCTTTATCACCTTCAGCAGTCTCCCCAACCACCAACACACCATTCGAGGCATACTTTGATGCCTAAGTGAGACCACCGCATGATAAGAGGGTATTCTATCAACATGCCTACATTCTAGATCGAGGGCATTTTAAAGGTGATGGACCCGATAGTAGAGACTATCAAGAGGATGCAAGCACTGAAGAGGTCGTGGGCTTTGTCTATATTCGATGCTCATAAATGCCAAGTTTGGCACCTGACACTACCCGCTGGATAGACCCCACTTGCCACCGCAGAAATTTAACACGAAGATAATGAGGTTGTGATGACCGAGGATGCTCCCACATCCAAGGACATGCTAAGTCCTAAGTCGCAACAAGCTAAAGTCAGAAGGAAGCAGAAGAAGCCCAAGAGCTGCAGTAACAACTTGAAGCCACTGAGGATTGAGCTACGCCTGCCAAGATAGTGCGCCTCAAGAGAGCCTTGAGAGGATAGTTGAAGATAAGTTCCATGCTCGACGCTGCCGATCAAGGCAGTCAACCGCCAACAAGCTTGAGGCGCACATCGAGGAAGCGAAGAGGAAAAAGGCAGACTCATGAAGGAGATGGAAGATGATCTAGTCCAGATGACTATGAGCATCCCTAGCAGTAGCTCTAAAGCCCAGATCACCGCTATTCCAAAGGATGCACCTCTGCTACTACATCAAGACCTCCACAGCTCGCGGGCCCAAAGACCAGCCCAAAGATCCACTCTCCACAGACTTCAGCAGAAGCTTTGCAGATGCAGCCATCTCCACTCCATCGACACGCATAGAGCAGCCAGCAGAGTCCCGAGGACGATTAGCTCTATACCTTTTAACTTTTGTAACTTGTTGCCAAGGGGAGAAATTGTATAGATCATAGGGCTTTAGAGAGAGAGTGCCTGCTTTTGCTCTTTCGCTTATGCGGTTTCCTTGAGATACTTTTTGAGTTCTTTGAGACATTTCGTGTTTGATACTACGCTTGCTCGATCTTGATGAGTGCTTGATCATACTATGCTTAATGTGTGCTTAATGTCTATCATATCCCATTCATATCCTCGATGATCACTTACTCATGTCTTGGTGATTGGGGCATGTAATTCATTCTTATCATTTTGTGCGCCCACCAAGATGTATGACATGGAAGAGTGACCCATGATCCTAATCGATCAGCATTTGCATTCAAACGCAAATCTTAAATAATGCACAAATTTAGGGGAGCCTTGCTTATCACATACTTCAAAGCTTATTTATGTTATTCTTTGATATATCATTTGTCAAGTTTTGATCTATATGTTGTCATCAATTACCAAAAAGGGGAGATCAAGTGCAACTAATCCCTGTGTGGTTTTGGTAATTAATAACAACATATATATCATTGAACTAATCATTTCTTGAATATTTGTAAAGTTCGATATGGGTATGGCAATGACCGATGATGGACCTCAAAATGCTAAGGAAAACATTGGAAAAAGCTCAAGACTTATTTTTGGTTTAGTGATCCAAGATCACATTGAGTCCATAAAGCCAATACTATTAAAAGGGGATGAGGTTATGATGATGATCCGTCAAGTGCTTAGTGATTTATCTCAAACTATCACAATCTTTCACCCAACATAAACCCATAAGTAATCCGGTCCCACCGATTCCAACTCACCACACCGAGATGAACCACCTCAACCATATACCCAAACCCTAAGATTTTGATTGATTCCAAACTCAACATACTGAATTGGTGTTGCCAAGCTTCAGAATTCTTCAAAATAAAGAATAAATAAAGAACAAAGAATAAAGAATAAAGAATAAATAAATAAAAATAATAAAGAAATAACAATAAATAAATAAGAATAAAGAAATAAAGAATAAATAACAAATAAATAAAAATAAATAACAACAACAATAAATAACAATAACAAACAAAGAATAAATAACAAAACAAATAACAACAACAACAAAACAAATAACAAAACAACAAATAAATAACAACAACAACAATAACAATAACAAAGAATAACAAATAACAACAACAACAACAAATAACAACAACAACAAAGAACAAAGAATAAAGAATAAAGAATAACAACAACAATAAATAAAGAATAAAACAATAAATAATAAAGAATAAAGAATAACAAAGAATAAAGAATAAATAAAGAATAAAGAAAACAAAGAAATAAAACAAATAAAGAATAAAGAATAACAATAACAAATAAAATAAATAACAAACAAATAAATAAATAACAACAATAATAACAATAACAAAATAAATAAATAATAAACAACAACAATAAATAAATAACAATAATAAAATAATAAATAAATAATAAATAAATAAATAATAACAAAACAACAACAACAACAAATAATAATAACAACAAATAAAACAACAAAGAACAAAAAGAATAATAAATAAAAAATAAATAACAACAAAGAATAAAGAAAATAAATAAAGAATAAATAATAACAATAATAATAATAAATAACAACAACAATAAAGAATAAAGAATAATAAAGAAATAAAAAGAATAACAAAAATAAAGAAAAAATAAATAAATAAAAACAATAACAAAAAGAATAAAAAACAATAAATAACAACAAAAATAATAAATAACAAAGAAATAATAACAAAATAAATAAAACAAAGAAATAAAACAATAACAACAATAAAGAACAATAAATAAAGAATAAAGAATAAAATAACAACAACAAAGAAAACAACAAATAAAATAACAACAACAAAACAACAACAAAAAAAAATAATAAATAAATAAATAAATAACAATAACAATAATAAAATAAATAACAAAGAATAAAGAATAAATAACAAAGAATAACAATAACAAATAAAGAACAAAAAAATAACAACAAAATAAATAAAAAATAACAAATAACAACAATAAATAAATAACATACAACAAAATAATAACAACAATAACAACAACAACAATAAATAACAACAAATAAATAAATAAATAAAACAACAAATAAATAACAATAACAACAACAAGAATAAAGAATAAAATAATAAAAATAAAACAATAACAATAACAATAAATAAAGAATAAATAACAACAATAACAATAAATATAAAGAACAATAATAAAAATAACAATAATAACAATAACAACAAATAAATAAAGAATAAATAATAAATAACAAATAACAATAAATAATAACAATAAATAACAATAAATAAAGAATAAAACAATAAATAATAAATAAATAACAACAACAATAAACAATAAATAATAACAATAAATAATAAAGAAATAAAATAATAATAATAAATAAATAAATAAAATAAAAACAACAATAACAATAATAACAAAGAATAAATAAAGAATAAAGAATAAAGAATAAATAACAAAGAATAAAATAAATAATAAAGAATAACAATATAAAATAAAGAATAAAGAATAAAATAATAAATAAATAATAAAGAATAAAGAATAAAGAATAAATAAAGAATAATAAAATAATAAAGAATAAATAAAAATAAATAAAATAATAAATAAAGAATAAATAACAATAAATAATAAAAAAATAAAACAATAACAACAACAATAAACAACAAATAAAAAATAAAAGAATAATAAATAACAATAAAAATAACAAAACAATAAATAAACAATAAAAATAACAATAAATAATAAAGAATAAAAACAATAAAGAACAATAATAAATAAATAAATAACAACAACAAATAAAGAATAAAGAATAAATAACAATAAATAAATAAAGAACAACAATAAACAACAACAAACAACAAAATAAAGAATAACAACAACAACAATAAAATAACAACAACAACAACAACAACAACAACAAATAACAACAACAATAACAATAACAACAATAACAATAATAATAAATAATAAATAACAACAACAAAATAAAACAACAATAAAGAATAAAGAATAAAATAACAAGAATAAAAATAACAATAAAGAATAAAATAAATAAAATAACAAAATAAAACAATAAATAATAAAATAAATAACAAATAAATAAAACAATAATAACAAAAAAAATAATAAAGAATAAAACAATAATAAAAAGAATAAAGAATAAATAATAACAATAAAAAGAAAAATAAAGAATAACAACAAATAAATAATAAATAAAATAAATAATAAAAATAATAAATAACAAATAACAAATAAAATAATAAAAATAATAAAGAATAAAGAATAAAACAATAAATAAGAATAACAAAATAACAAAACAACAAGAATAATAAAAATAACAACAAAAAATAAATAATAAAGAATAAATAAAGAATAAATAACAATAAATAATAAATAAATAACAACAATAAATATAACAAATAAAACAATAAAACAAAACAATAACAAAGAATAAATAACAATAAATAAATAACAATAAAGAATAAAACAATAAATAATAAAAAGAACAACAAATAACAAATAACAACAACAACAAAGAACAAAGAACAAATAAAATAACAAAGAATAAATAATAAAGAACAAAGAATAACAATAACAATAAATAATAAAATAAAGAATAAAGAATAAAGAATAACAAATAAATAAAGAATAATAACAATAATAAAAGAATAATAAAGAATAATAAAATAAATAATAAAGAATAATAATAAAAAATAATAAAGAATAAAATAAATAATAAAGAATAAATAATAAATAAATAAAGAATAATAATAATAATAAAAAATAATAAATAAATAACAAGAAAAAATAATAAAAATAAAATAATAAATAATAACAATAAATAATAATAAAAAATAAAGAATAAAGAATAAAGAATAATAAAATAAATAAATAAAGAATAAAAATAAAGAATAACAATAAAGAATAAATAATAAAAAATAAAAATAATAATAACAAAGAATAAAGAATAAAATAAATAATAACAACAAAATAAAATAAAACAAATAAATAAAACAACAACAACAAAATAAAGAATAAAAATAACAAATAATAAAGAATAAAGAATAATAACAACAAAAAACAACAACAATAACAACAAATAAAACAACAATAAAAATAACAAATAACAAAGAATAAAATAACAATAACAATAAAAATAACAATAAAGAACAAAAACAATAAATAACAATAAAAATAACAATAACAATAATAATAATAAAAATAACAATAATAAAAAAAATAATAAAATAATAAATAAATAAAATAAAATAAATAATAACAACAATAAAGAATAAAGAATAATAATAATAAATAATAACAAAACAAAATAACAATAAAGAAATAATAATAACAAAATAATAAATAAATAAAGAAGAAAAAACAAAGAATAAAGAATAAAAAATAAGAATAAAGAAAGAATAACAATAATAAAGAATAAAGAAATAAAATAATAAATAACAAATAATAAAGAATAATAACAATAAATAAATAAAAATAAAGAATAACAAATAACAATAAATAATAACAACAACAAAAAATAATAAATAATAAATAATAAAGAAGAATAAATAATAAAGAATAAATAACAACAACAATAATAACAAAAAAATAAATAACAACAAAACAATAACAAATAAAGAATAAAAGAATAATAAAGAATAACAATAAAATAATAAAGAATAACAACAATAAATAATAACAATAAATAAATAATAACAAATAACAAAGAACAATAATAACAATAAAGAATAAAGAATAACAAAACAAAGAACAACAAAGAATAAAATAATAACAATAAATAAAGAATAAATAATAAATAAAAAATAATAAAATAAATAAAGAAATAAAGAATAAAGAATAAATAATAAAGAATAATAAGAATAAAGAATAAAGAATAAAATAATAATAATAAATAATAAAAGAATAACAAATAAAGAACAAATAATAACAATAAAGAACAATAAGAAAATAATAAATAAAATAAATAAAATAAAAATAAAATAACAAATAAATAACATAAAAGAATAACAACAACAACAAAGAATAAAGAATAAATAACAACAACAAAGAATAAAGAAATAAGAATAAAGAATAAATAACAATAAAGAATAACAAAATAAAGAATAAAGAATAAAGAAGAATAAATAATAAAAAACAATAAAGAATAAAAATAAAGAATAAATAATAAAAGAATAAAGAATAAAAATAATAAATAAATAATAAATAATAAAGAATAAATAAAGAACAACAATAATAATAAATAAATAACAATAAATAAATAAAGAAATAAAGAATAAAGAATAAAGAATAAAATAATAAATAAAAATAACAAAATAAATAAATAACAATAAAACAACAAAATAAATAACAAATAATAACAAATAATAAAGAACAATAAATAAATAAAACAACAACAATAAATAACAAAATAATAACAAATAACAAAATAAAATAAATAATAACAACAACAACAACAAATAACAACAACAACAACAGAATAAAGAATAAATAACAAATAACAATAAATAAATAAAACAATAAATAATAAAATAAATAATAATAAATAAATAACAACAAAGAAAGAATAAAATAATAAAGAATAAAGAAATAAAGAATAAAAAACAATAAATAAATAATAAAGAAAGAATAAAGAATAAAGAATAAATAATAAAGAATAAAGAAAACAAATAAAACAATAAAACAATAAAGAACAACAATAAAGAATAACAATAAATAAAGAATAAAAATAATAATAATAAATAAAGAATAAAATAAAGAATAACAATAACAATAAAGAATAAAGAATAATAAATAAAGAAATAATAACAATAATAAAGAATAAATAAATAATAAAGAATAAAGAATAAAAATAAAAAAATAAATAATAATAAATAAAGAAATAAAACAATAAATAATAATAAAATAAAGAATAAAGAATAAATAAAATAAATAACAGAATAAATAATAAAGAATAATAATAAATAATAACAATAATAAATAAATAACAAATAAATAACAAATAAATAAATAATAAAATAAATAACAATAAATAATAAAGAACAAAAGAAAATAACAAATAAAAGAAACAATAAAGAATAAAACAATAAACAATAACAACAATAAATAACAACAACAAAAAAATAAAATAAATAATAAAAAATAAATAACAATAAATAATAAATAAATAATAAAACAATAAAACAACAATAAAATAATAAAGAATAAAAAAAACAATAAAGAATAAAACAAAGAATAATAAATAAAATAAAGAATAAATAAATAAAATAACAATAAAGAAAAAATAATAAAGAATAATAGAACAATAAAATAAAATAACAAATAAAGAAATAAAGAACAACAAATAAATAATAAAATAAATAACAAAACAAATAATAAAGAATAACAATAACAACAACAACAAATAATAAAATAATAATAACAACAACAATAAATAATAACAACAAAACAGAATAAAGAATAAATAATAAAAATAAATAACAAATAATAAACAAAACAATAATAATAAAACAACAATAACAAATAATAAAATAATAAAAATAAAGAATAAAGAACAATAAATAATAAAATAAAAACAACAACAAATAAAAAATAACAATAACAAAAATAAATAAATAAAGAATAAATAAAGAAGAAATAAAAAACAATAAATAACAACAAAACAAAACAAAACAAATAACAACAACAACAAAGAACAACAACAACAACAACAATAAATAAATAAAACAACAAATAAATAAAAATAATAAATAAATAATAAATAATAAAGAATAAAGAAAGAATAAAGAATAAAGAATAAGAATAAAGAATAAAGAACAAAAGAATAAATAACAACAATAATAATAAATAAAGAATAAAGAATAAAACAAATAACAATAATAACAATAACAAATAATAACAACAAAGAATAAAGAAATAAAGAATAACAACAACAAAACAACAACAACAATAACAACAACAAATAAATAAATAACAACAAAATAAATAACAATAAAACAATAAATAAATAACAATAAAGAATAAAGAAAACAAAGAATAAAAACAAATAATAAAACAATAAATAATACAATAACAAATAAACAATAAAGAAATAAAGAATAACAATAACAATAACAATAGTAACAATAATAAAGAATAAAGAAATAACAAAACAATAAAGAAATAAAATAAATAGAATAATAAATAATAAAGAATAAAATAATAAAGAATAAAGAATAAATAAATAAATAAAGAAAGAAAGAATAAAGAATAAAAGAATAAAGAATAAAACAATAAAACAATAAATAAAGAATAAAGAATAAAGAACAAAACAACAATAATAAAGAATAAAGAACAACAACAAGAAATAACAATAAATAAATAATAACAATAAATAACAAAGAATAAATAATAATAAAAAATAAAATAATAAATAAAGAAACAACAAGAATAAAGAATAAAATAAATAATAAATAAAGAAAACAATAAATAATAAACAATAAAGAAATAAAATAACAATAATAAAAATAATAAAGAAAATAAAATAACAAAAATAAATAACAAATAAAATAAAGAATAAATAACAACAATAAATAAAACAAACAACAACAACAACAACAACAAATAAAGAATAAATAATAATAACAACAACAAATAAAAATAAACAACAACAAAGAATAAAGAATAAAGAATAAAGAATAAAATAAAAGAATAAAGAATAAAATAAATAAAGAATAAAAAAATAAATAAAAATAAAACAATAAATAAAATAATAAATAAAGAAAAAGAACAAAACAACAACAAATAACAAACAACAAATAAATAAATAAATAACAACAAATAATAAATAACAAAATAACAATAAATAACAATAAAATAAAGAATAAAGAATAAAATAATAAATAATAAAGAATAACAAAATAAAGAAATAAAAATAAATAAATAAAAATAACAATAATAAATAATAATAATAAATAAATAAAGAATAAAAGAATAAATAATAATAAAAATAAAAAAAAAGAATAAAGAATAAATAATAAAGAATAACAATAAAACAATAAAGAATAAATAACAAATAATAAAATAAAGAATAAATAAATAAATAAAAATAACAATAAAGAACAAAATAATAACAAATAACAATAAAAATAACAATAATAATAAATAATAACAATAATAAAGAATAAAGAATAAAATAAATAAAGAAATAACAAATAAAGAATAAATAAAAACAATAACAACAATAAATAATAATAATAATAAATAATAAAGAATAACAATAATAACAACAAAATAATAAATAATAAAATAATAAAGAATAAAGAACAAATAAGAATAAAGAATAAAGAAAGAATAAAGAATAATAAAATAATAATAAAATAATAAAACAATAAATAACAAAGAACAATAAACAACAACAACAAATAAATAATAAATAACAAAGAATAAACAACAACAACAACAAATAAATAACAAATAACAACAACAATAATAACAACAATAAATAAATAAAACAACAAATAATAAAGAATAAAGAATAAAGAATAATAAATAAAGAACAAAAGAAATAACAATAAATAACAAATAAAGAATAACAATAACAATAAATAACAACAACAAATAAATAAATAAATAAATAAATAATAAATAACAATAACAACAACAAAGAATAATAAATAAAGAAATAACAAATAAATAAATAATAATAACAACAATAACAACAATAACAAATAACAATAAATAAATAAAGAATAATAAAGAACAAAGAAATAAAGAATAATAATAACAACAAATAACAACAAATAAATAAAATAAAGAATAACAACAACAAAAAGAATAAATAAATAAAGAATAAAACAACAACAATAAATAAATAAGAATAAATAATAAAAAGAATAAAAAGAATAAACAAGAACAATAAAGAAAATAATAACAAAACAAAGAATAAATAACAAAATAAAAACAACAAATAATAAATAATAACAATAAATAATAAAACAACAACAAACAAATAATAAAAGAATAAATAAAAGAATAATAAATAATAAAGAATAAATAAAATAAATAATAACAATAATAAATAATAACAATAACAAATAAATAAATAACAATAAAGAATAACAAATAAAGAATAAAGAATAAATAATAACATAAAGAATAAATAACAATAAAACAATAAAGAATAAATAATAAAGAATAAAGAATAAAGAATAAATAAATAATAACAACAACAACAACAAAAACAAATAAAGAATAAATAAACAACAACAACAACAACAACAAACAACAACAACAACAACAACAACAACAACAAATAACAACAACAACAAAGAATAAATAACAACAACAAAACAAAACAAAAAACAATAAACAACAACAATAAATACAAATAACAACAACAACAACAATAACAAAGAAAATAAAATAACAACAATAAAGAATAAAGAATAAAGAATAAAAACAACAACAACAACAACAACAACAAACAACAACAACAACAACAACAAATAACAACAATAACAATAATAATAAAGAAAAAAGAATAACATAAATAACAATAAATAACAAATAAATAAAGAATAAAGAATAAAGAATAAAACAATAAAGAATAAATAAGAATAAAAATAATAAACAATAAATAAGAATAAAATAAATAAAGAATAAAAAAACAACAATAAATAAAGAAATAAAAAGAATAACAAAACAACAATAAAGAATAAATAAATAAATAATAATAAATAACAATAATAATAACAACAATAACAAAACAAATAACAATAAAATAATAATAAATAATAAAAATAATAAAGAATAAAGAATAAAGAATAAAGAATAATAAAGAATAATAATAAATAACAATAAGAATAAAAGAATAAAGAATAAAGAAATAAAGAATAAAGAATAAAGAATAAAGAATAAAGAATAAAGAATAAAGAAAAAAGAAAATAAAGAATAAATAAATAAAGAATAAATAAATAATAAAACAACAACAACAACAACAAAATAACAACAATAACAACAACAAAAATAACAACAACAATAATAAATAACAACAACAACAACAATAAAGAATAAAGAATAAAGAATAAAGAATAAATAAATAAAGAATAAAGAATAAAAGAATAACAATAAATAATAAAAAAATAACAACAATAAATAAACAATAAATAACAATAAATAATAACAACAAATAATAAAAATAATAATAAAATAATAAAGAATAAAGAATAAAATAAAATAATAAATAACAATAAAGAATAAAGAATAAAAATAATAAATAAATAAAATAAAGAACAATAAAATAAACAAATAAGAAGAAGAACAATAAAATAAATAATAAATAACAACAAGAATAAATAATAACAATAAATAATAAAACAAATAAATAATAATAAAACAATAACAATAAAATAAAATAACAAATAAAACAACAATAAATAACAATAAAATAAATAAATAACAATAACAAAACAATAAAAATAAATAATAAATAACAACAACAACAACAACAACAAAAAAAATAATAAATACAACAACAACAACAATAAAATAACAACAACAACAAAAAATAAAAAAACATAAACAACAAATAATAACAATAAATAATAAATAAATAAAGAAATAAAGAATAATAAATAAATAAAACAATAACAATAACAACAACAACAACAACAACAACAACAACAACAATAAATAACAATAAAGAATAAAGAATAAAGAATAAAGAAATAAAACAATAAGAAGAAAACAACAACAACAAATAAATCAAGAACAAAACAATAAAAGAACAACAACAACAACAACAACAACAACAACAACAAAAACAATAAAACAAAGTGCAACTAATCCCCGTGGTTTTGGTAATTAATAACAACATATATATCATTGAACTAATCATTTCTTGAGAATATTTCAGTAAAGTTCAAAGATATGGGTATGGCAATGACCGATGATGTGGACCCTCAAAATGCTAAGGAAAACATTGGCAAAAGCTCAAGACTCTATTTTTGGTTTAGTGATCCAAGATCACATTGAGTCCATAGGAAAGCCAATACTATTAAAAGGGATGAGGTTATGATGATGATCCGTCAGCCAAAGTGCTTAGTGATTTATCTCTCAAACTATCGCAATCTTTCACTCCAACATAAACCCATAAGTAATCTCGGTCCCACCGATTCCAAACTCACCACACCGAGATGAACCACCTCACCATATACCCAAACCCTAAGATTTCGGATTTTCCGATTCCAAACTCGGTCATACCGAATTGGTGTTGCCAAGCTTCAGAATCTTCAGACTCAAATCGGTGTCACCGAGATGAGAAAGTCGGTCCCACCGAGATTGGCAAACCCTAGACTTTGGAAGAATCGGACTAACCGAGATTGTATTTTCGGTCCCACTGAAAATCCCAACGCTCACAAGATTTGAACTTTCGTCTCACCGAGTTGTCAACTTCGGTCCGACCGAGATTGGTCAAATGTGTAACGGTTGGATTTTGTGTGGAGGCTATAAATACCCTCCACCTCCTCTTCATTCGTGGAGAGAGCCATCGAAAGAACTACCACTCCTACCTTACATTTCGAGAAGAAAACTACCTACCCTTGTGTTGAGATCAAGTTGCTCCACTCCCACCATATGAAACTTGATTTCTAGCCTTCCCAAGTTGCTTTCCACTCAATCCTTCCTCCACCACAGCCAAATCAAGAGGAGAGTTGAGTGTTGGGGAGATTATCATTTGAAGCACAAGAGCAAGGAGTTCATCATCACCAACACCATCTATTACCTTTTGGAGGGTGGTGCCTCCTAGATTGGTTAGGTGTCGCTGGGAGCCTCCGCCATGATGTGGAGTTGAACCAAGAAGTTTGTAAGGGCAAGGAGATCGCCACTGTGAAGATCTACCCCGAGTAAGGCTAGTCCTCCGTGGACGAGGCCATGATGGCATAGACAAGGTTGCTTCTTCGTGGACCTTCGTGGGTGGAGCCTCCGTGACTCTCGCAGCTGCTATCTCCGTGGGTTGAAGTCTCCATCAACGTGATTGACGATAGCACCACCTATCGGAACCACGAGAAAAATCTCCGTGTTCCAAATTGCGCTTGCTCTTCTCCACCTCTCATTTACTATATGCAATTTACTTTCCGCTGCCACAACTCTAGAATTGCATGTAGGGTGATACTTGACTTGGTTATCATTGTGAACTTGCTAAGAATCTACCCAATCAAAAGGCTAAACTTTTAAGTTGTCAAGTAGTCTAATCACCCCCTCTAGACATACTTCCGATCCTACAAGTGGTATCGAGCTTTGGTCTCCATTGGATTGGTTTCATTGCATTGACTCCATAAGCTTGGTTTCACAACCTAGAGAGTATGGCGCCTAGTGAGGGTAATTTCAGAGAGGTCCTTACTTTGATGGTTCAAATTTTGCTAGTTGGAAGCACAAAATGAAAATGCATATTCTGGACATAACCCCGCCAAGATGGGGCATTATTTGTGTTGGCTTGCAAGGTGAGTTCTTCGAGGAAGGAAAAGTTCCGGATCGCTGGGCTACCAATGATGAGTTATGGATGTTACGTAACAATGCTCAAGCTTGTGACATTCTCTTCAATGCTTTGTGTCCCGAGGAGTTCAACAAGATCAGCCGCCTTGAGAATGCAAAAGAGATTTGGGATACTTTGGTCGAAATGCACGAAGGTACCGAGTCCGTGAAGGAATCAAAGCTAGATGTTCTTCAAGGTCACTTGACAAGTTCAAGATGAAGGAAGGTGAAGGAGTCGCTGAATGTACTCTAGGCTTGCTCTCATCACCAATGAGATGGCAGGCTTAGGAAGTGAAGAAATGACCGACCGATTCATCATCAAGAAGATTCTCGAGCTTTGGATGGAAAGTATGACACCGCAGCACTTTGATCCAAATGATGCCAAACTACAAAGATCTCAAGCCTACCAAGTCATTGAAGGATTGTTGCTCATGAGATGACACTTAAAGATAAGGAAGAGCTTCACAACAAGTCAAGTGGTGCTTACAAAGCTGCAGTTGAAGCTCCCACAACCTCAAGTGACAAGCTAGTTTCCAATGAAGAGATAAGCCTAATGGTGAAGAACTTCAACAAATTCTACAAGAGTAGAAGCAAGGAAAGAAGCTCAAAGTCTAGATCATATGATGAAAAGAGATCTTCTAGTCGTGATCGAATCACATAATTGTGGAAGACCCGACACTACTCAAATGAGTGTTCAACTCCCCACAAGAGAAGAGAAGAATTCCAAGAAGAAGAAGCTCAAGAGAAGAGTCGCCAAAAAGAGAGAAGGAGTAGAGATGATCAAGATGAACGAAGATCCTCTCTGAGAAGCAAGGATTCGGAAAGGAAAGACAAGTCATCAAGGAGCTACACAAGAAGAAAACATCAAGCTCATGTTGGTGAATGGGTCTCCGCCCGACTCGACAATCACTCCTAAAGAAGCTATCACTCCAACTCGTAATACAGTCAAGATGAAGGTGTTGCTGGTCTTGCTCTCGTGTCCTCCAACTCCAACTCCTATGACATATTTGATTCACCAAATGAGGGAATTGGAAGATGCTTCATGGCAAAAGGCCCCAAGGTATCACACCCTGAGTTTATTGACTTTGATAGTGATGAGGATGACTTGCTTGGTGAAGATGAGCTTACATGATAAATCTAGTGAGCTTAGTAATGATGAACATGCTAATAGTCTTTATAGTCGAGAAGAGTCGAATGACAATGCTATGAAGGAGATTGAGCGCCTAACTAAAGAACTAAACACTCTTAAGTTAGCTCATGAAACAACTCAAGAAGATCATAGAGAGCTCCTAAGATCTCATGAGAAGCTACGCTCGAGAAGCTCAATCTAGAGCAAGAACATGAGTTTCTAAAAGCTATCAATGACGATCTTCAAAGAAGAGTTCTTCATATCTTGCCAAACGACTTCTCTTGTCTAATTTCTGCCACCTATCAAAACTAAGCATGACAAGCATAAGAAAAATTCTTCATCTAGTAGTAACAATAATCATGCTAAATCAAATGTTGTTACTTCTAGTAATTCTCTTGATTCCACTAACAATGTTTCAAGCCAAGTTTCACTTGAGCAAGAAAATAGTCTATTGAAAGGGATTATAGAGAAAGGTGTTCACAAGAGTCTTGCCTAAGCAAGAACTTTGAGGAAATTGTTCGCAAAGCAAGGAAGACACCGAAGAATCAAGGAATTGGTTTTGAGCGAAAGTTCAACGCCGAGGGTGTTGAATGGGAAGAAGGTCAATATCCCACTCCAAAGTTTGTTTCAAGAGGAGAAGTATGATCCTATTTCTTCCAATGTGGAACAAGCTCAAGATGACCTTCCACCACAAGACCACAAGCTAAAAGGCAAGGACAAGCTTCAAGAGGAGATTGATGCATTCATTGAAGCACCCAAGGCCATGGTCAAGTGGGTTCCCAAGGCAACTTCAAGTTCTACTGACAAGCTCAACTATTACCCCAAGGATTCCCATCAAGATGATGTGGATCCCAAGAAGAAGAACTAGAGAGTTCTTGAGGGTGACTCCGCCAACATACTTCACTCACATTCATTTTGGCAAGGACTTGTGCAATCAACTTCACATCTTGCACTAGTTCATGGAGTCACAAACCTCATGTTGGTAAGTCAAGGACAAGGTAATCATTGCTTTCATGGACATCATCTATTGTGTACTTCAATCTATGTCCATGGATATCCTTGTTTGTTCCTTGTGGGACTAACCCATGTAGGTATTGAAAGTGCCTCAATCCAAAGGATTGCTCCCAACTCTGATGATCTTCATCAACATTGAGCATCCACATCTTCAACATCTACATGAAGTCTTCAACGACAACCCAAGGTTAGTTTGACCTTTAAAAGGGTTCTCACATCAAGGGGAGCTTTGTTTAAAGAAATGAGCTAAAGCATCTTCTAATGATGTGAACACATTAATGCTTTTATGGAAAAGTGGTAACCCCACTTGTGCTTAAACGATGAGTATGACCTATGATCAAATGTTCTCATTTGACTCCTAAGTCAATATACTCATATATAGATGACCTAGTCATCGCCAAATTGTGTGCTAGTTGCTAGTGTTTTGTTTGTGCATGTTTGACACATATTTCATTTGCTATCTTATTGTGTGAGCATGTTGGATGCATGATTTTATCCATTCGAGGACATCCATTTGTTGCTTTGGTCTTTGGTTTTTCTTTTTTGACCAAATGGATGGACAAGAATGCCTAAGTTCCTCCCCTAGCTATCTATGCTTTCTTGTCTCAAACTCTATTCATGCTTATATCACAAACTTTGAACAAGACTTTTTCGATGCATCGAGTGAGGAGCACTTGAGCCACCGATCCGTCAAAAGCCTAAACTTCCAAAACCTTCTAAGTACTTTCGTCAAACCGATATACTCAAATCGACAAACCAAATCACTTGATTGATCTAGGTTTTCACCTCGGTGAAACCGAAGTTGCAATTTCGCGTGATGGCGTGTGTAATCGCATGCGCTAACTATCTCGGTCCCACCGAAGTTTTCCAACTCGTCCCACCGACACCGGCGGGTATATATACCCGAGGACAGCGCTGATTACTTCTTCAAACGCCCGCCTCAAACCTTCGCCGCCGCCGCCTTGGTCTCCGGATCGCCTCCGCCGCCAGGCGCGCCGCCATGGTCTCCATCGCCGCCAACGGTTTTTCTCATCGCACCGCTGCCGCCGAGTGAAGCTCCACCGCATTGGGTGAGTTTCATCCTCTCGTGCTTCAAACCGCTGATTCAATGCACGATAGGCTTTGCCTAGTTTCTGCCAAGATTGAAATCTTCCTATCCAAAGCAGATTAGATCATAGAACAAAATTCGAGTGAAAATTTTAGGTTAGGTTTCACCAACACATCTCGTGTGACCGATTCTACATTTTCGATCGACCGACGGCTCGGTCATTGCAGACCGCACTTTTCGTGAAACCGAAGTTGTGCAAATCGGAAAGACCAAGTGAAGATTTAGTGAAACCCTAGTGGTCTCTGGCCAGATCAAACCCATTTCGTCCAACCGAAAGTGGTGTATATGGTCTGTTTAGACACTTCGGATTCACCGAATTTATAGACTCGGTCGACCAAATGTATTCTCGTGAAAACCTAAAACTAATGTTTGAACTCATTCTTTTGCAAAATCTCATAGCTTTGTGATAACTCTTCTATTCTCGCCTATACCTAATCTATTCACAAAGTTGTCACCATGTCTGATGGAAGTGACAATGTAACAGGTCCGAATTGCCGCTGAGATTCCAGAGGCAGCTACAAGTCCTCAAGAGAGCAGCCAGATGATGGAGAGAGAAGCACTCCAAGTGGATCGCCTGCAATGCCACTGTGGCTGTGAGGAAGAGGAATTCGATGAGGAGGATTCTGACTTTGTTGCGATGAGGAGATAACATCAAAGCCAAAAGGCAAGTGGTTGCCAAGGGCTATCAAGGGCAACAACAAAGAAAGGCACAAGCAAGGTGAAGAAATCCATCAAGCAAAGAAGCTCAAAGATGGAAGAAGAAACTCCAAAGAAGATCAAGAAAACTTCCAAGAGGAAGAGGCTAGTTCATGAAGAAGCCGATGATGATGACTCGATGAGGAAGCACCCCAGCCTCCTCGTAAGCAAAAGTTGATGGGAGATGCCATCAGGCAGAGCACCCACAAAAGCTAAGCCATCACCAAGCAAAGGCAGCCAAGCCAAACTCAAGCCAAGCCAAAGAAGACTGTGAGAAACATACCGCTTCAGAGAAGAAGAAGGACAATGTGCCACCGCAGAATCTGATGATGAGGCACATGTTTTGCTCAAAGCTCGCATGTAAATTGCCAGCCATAATGATGCTCATCCTCGAGCTGAAAATATGAAGGAAAGAAAGGACAAAGGTCTCAAAGCTATGGAGGCAAGTTGATCCATATGCCACCAGAGAAGGACAAGAATGACCCAAGATTCCACACTAGAGAGCAACAAGACTTTTATGAGACAAAGGTTTCATGGATAAGAAGCCAATTGTTGCCGACACCGATATGTAGACCGGGACTACATCGACAAAGGAAGAGCACAGAGACTATTTCCCACATGTGCATGAGAGCTTCACCGCCAGGGATTGCAGAGTTTGTTGGTCGTAAATCGATCGCTGGAATGATGAGATGATCATGCAGTTCTATGCCACCGCACACTTCTATCCAGATGGCGTAATTGTATGGATGATGTATGGGCGTAGATTCCATTCAACTGTTGAAGAATGGAGAGCATTGCTGAATGCTCCAAAGATCAAGGGATGATGATGTTGATGTCTATGGCATTCCAAAGAAAAATCACGAGTCTATGAAGAACATGTACAATGAGGTACCCGACAAGGATGTTGAGATATGGAAGCTTGATCAGCTTTATCATCTTCAGCAGTGTCTCCCAACCACTAACACCATTCTCGAGGCATACTTTGATGCCTAAGTCAGGAGACCACCGCATGATAAGAGGGTATTCTATCAACATGCTGCACATTCTAGATCAGAGGGCACCTTTAAAGGTGATGGACCTGATAGTAGAGACTATCAAGAGGACAAAGCAGCAGCACTGTAAGAGGTCGTGGGGGTTTGCTCCGCATATTCAGATGCTCATAAATGCCAAGTTTGGCACGGACACCTACCTGCTGGATAGACCCCACTTGCCACCGCAGCCTCGAACACGAAGATAATGAGGTTGTGATGACCGAGGATGCTCCCACATCCGTCAAGGACATGCTAAGTCCGGTCGCCAAACAAGCTAAAGCTGAGAAGGAAGCAGCAAGAAAGCCCAAGAGCGCTGCAGAACAACTTTGAAGCCACTCAGAGGATTGAGCTACGCCTGCCAAAGATAGTGCCTCAAGAGAGCCTTGAGAGGATAGTTGAAGATAAGTTCCATGCTCGACGCAAGCCGATCAAGTGCAAGTCACCGCCAACAAGCTTGAGGCGATATCGAGGAAGCGAAGAGGGAGAAGGCAGAGCTCATGAAGGAGATGGAAGATGATCTAGTCCAGATGACTATGAGCAGCCCGCCAGAAAGGCTCACAAAGCCCAGATCACCGCTATTCCAAAGGATGCACCCTGTGGCTACTACATCAAGACCTCCCACAGCCCACTGGCCCAAAGACCACCCAAAGATCCACCTCCAGCCCACAGACTTCAGCAGAAGCTTTGCAGATGCAGCTATCTCCACTCCATCGACACAGATGTGAGCCGCCAAAGAGAGTCCCGAGTGACGATTAGCTCTATACCTTTCAACTTTTGGTAACTTGTTGCCAAAGGGGAGAAATTGTATAGATCATAGGGCTTCGAGAGAGAGAGTGCTCGCTTTTTGCTCTTTCGCTTATGGTTTTCCTTGAGATACTTTTGAGTTCTTTGAGACATTTCGTGTTTGATACTACGCTTGTTCGATCTTGATGAGTGCTTGATCATACTATGCTTAATGTGTGCTTAATGTCTATCATATCCCATTCATATCTTGTATGATCACTTACTCATGTCTTGGTGATTGGGTGCATGTAATTCATTCTTATCATTTTGTGCGCCCACCAAGATGTATGTGACATGGAAGAGTGACCCATGATCCTAATCGATTGGCATTTGCATTCAAACGCAAATCTTAAATAATGCACAAATTTAGGGGAGCTCTTGCTTATCACATACTTCTCAAAGCTTATTTATGTTATTCATTGATTATATCATTTGTCGGTTGATCTATATGTTGTCATCAATTACCAAAAAGGGGAGATTGAAAGTGCAACTAATCCCTGTGTGTTTTGGTAATTAATAACAACATATATATCATTGAACTAATCATTTCTTGAGAATATTTCGTAAAGTTCAAGGATATGGGTATGGCAATGACCGATGATGTGGACCCTCAAAATGCTAAGGAAAACATTGGCAAAAGCTCAAGACTTATTTTTGGTTTAGTGATCCAAGATCACATTGAGTCCATAGGAAAGCCAATACTATTAAAAGGGATGAGGTTATGATGATGATCCGTCGTTTCAAAGTGCTTAGTGATTTATCTCAAACTATCGCAATCTTTCACCCAACATAAACCCATAAGTAATCTCGGTCCCACCGATTCCAAACTCACCACACCGAGATGAACCACCTCACCATATACCCAAACCCTAAGATTCTCGGATTTTCCGATTCCAAACTCGGTCATACCGAATTGGTGTTGCCAAGCTTCAGAATCCTTCAGACTCAAATCGGTGTCACCGAGATGAGAAAGTCGGTCCCACCGAGATTGGCAAACCCTAGACTTTGGAAGAATCGGACTAACCGAGATTGTATTTTCGTCCCACTCAAAATCCCAACGCTCACAAGATTTGAACTTTCGGTCTCACCGAGTTGTCAACTTCGTCCGACCGAGATTGGTCAAATGTGTGTAACGGTTGATTTTGTGTGGAGGCTATAAATACCCTCCACCTCCTCTTCATTCGTGGAGAGAGCCATCGAAAGAACTACCACTCCTACCTTACATTTCGAGAAGAAAACTACCTACCCTTGTGTTGAGATCAAGTTGCTCCACTCCCACCATATGAAACTTGATTTCTAGCCTTCCCAAGTTGCTTTCCACTCAATCCTTCCTCCACCACAGCCAAATCAAGGAGGAGAGTTGAGTGTTGGGAGATTATCATTTGAAGCACAAGAGCAAGGAGTTCATCATCACCAACACCATCTATTACCTTTTGGAGGGTGGTGCCTCCTAGATTGGTTAGGTGTCGCTGGGAGCCTCCACCATGATGTGGAGTTGAACCAAGAAGTTTGTAAGGGCAAGGAGATCGCCTACTGTGAAGATCTACCCCGAGTAAGGCTAGTCCTCCGTGGACGAGGCCATGATGGCATAGACAAGGTTGCTTCTTCGTGACCTTCGTGGGTGGAGCCTCCGTGGACTCTCGCAGCACAAGCTATCCTCCGTGGGTTGAAGTTCCATCAACGTGATTGACGATAGCACCACCTATCGAACCACGAGAAAAATCTCCGTGTTCCATATTGCGCTTGCTTTTCTCCACCTCTCATTTACTATATGTGCAATTTACTTTCCGCCACCACAACTCTAGAATTGCATGTAGGGTGATACTTGACTTGGTTATCATTGTGAACTTGCTAAGAATCTACTCCAATCAAAAGGCTAAGTTTTTAAGTTGTCAAGTAGTCTAATCACCCCCTCTAGACATACTTCCGATCCTACAAAAAAACAATAAAAAAGAATAAAGAAATAAAGAATAAAACAACAACAAAACAAAGAATAAAGAAAGAAAGAATACCAAAGAACAACAACACCAATAAATAAAGAATAAATAATAAAGAAAAGTAACAAAGAATAAAGAATAAAGAAGAAAAATAAGGCAATAACAAAGAAGAAATAAAGATCAATAAAGAATAAAGAATAAAGAATAAAGAATAAAGAATAAAGAAAGAATAAAGAATAAAGAATAAAGAATAAAGAATAAATAACAACAAAAATAAATAACAAAACAACAACAACAACAACAACAACAACAACAACAACAACAAAAGAACAAAGAATAAACAATAAATAAGAAAGAATAAAGAAAAAAGAATAAATAATAAAGAATAAAGAATAAAGAATAAAGAAGTAAACAACAAATAAATAAATACAACAAATACAACAACAACAACAACAACAACAACAACAACAACAACAATAACAAAGAATAAAGAATAACATAAAGAATAAAGAATAAAGAATAAAAATAAAATAATAGATAAAAACAATAACAACAACAACAACAATAATAACAAAAGAATAAAGAATAAAGAAAAGAATAAAGAATAAAGAATAAAGAATAAAGAATAAAGAATAAAAGAATAACACCAAGAATAATAATAAAAAGAATAATAAAGAATACTCAAATAATAAAGAATAAAGAATA